>JAUJYN010000013.1:3709353-4309353 GCA_030737835.1 Acorus gramineus | reverse complement strand
ACAACAGCGGCATTGAGAAAAGAAGGGCTCCGCGGCGTGTTGGGTTCGGCAACAGTGAAGAGAGAGAGGAGAGGAGAGAGAGAAGAAAATGTGTTCCTTCTTCAATTCCTCTAGTTCTGATCTAAATCGAGGTTGTGTTCTGTTCTCCATATTATTTGAAAGATTATTAAGGGTTTCATTAAGGTAACCATGTATCACTCTTTCATCTTGTATTCCTCAAGTTTTAGACAAAACTTGGGAGGACATTATTCTCATTATTATTTAATATAGTGGATTGTTGTCGGAGTGCCCCGTGGATGTAAGCTTTTGCCGAACCACATTAAATTCGGTGTTTCTTTGTGGGTTGCTTGCCTTTATATTTTTATGCTTGTGTCGGTGATTGATTTGGGTTTGTATGATATTATTTCACGATTATTATTATTTATTTCACACAAATAAAATTGTTAAAAATCCCAACAATTACAACTATAAGCATAAAATTTCTCCTGAATTTACATCTATTTTGTATATAAAGTATATATGTAGGATAATTTTTATATATATATTGAAGAAAACAATGAATTAAACATGTAATGGGCAATGGAAAATACAGTAATTTGAGATTGTAAAATAGACTGATATAGTGTTGTAAAGATGATGAAGACTTAAAAAAAAAAAAAGATAGATATTGCTATCACGATTTCATAATTATCAAATTCAAAGTATAAATATGAAACTAGGTAAGAGGAGTAGAGAAAGAGAAGTAAAAAAACGAATGTGCATGGTAATCGCCTGCGACTGCCAGGTTTGAAAATATTTAACTTAGACAAAAATACACCAATAGATACCCCTCACTCTATTATGGCTAGTTTCCCATCAATGAAACTAATCCCAATCGCATTTTATATACATCATCCCCAATCTCTCTAGCATTGACAAAATAAATCCCACGTGTTTTTTCAGTATACTCTAAATTCTCTTAGCATTGTTGCCTGTTATCCAAACCATCCATGTACCGGCTGGAATAATCGACCGTGAAATCATGGTTGACTCCAAAAAAAAACATGGTTGAGTACTTTATTTAGGTAGCGTTTGGATGTGCAATTGAACTGCTAAGATCAATTCCTAGAATTTTACGTTTCAAACTCAGCTTTTGAAAAACGTTGTTTTATTAGCTTTTCAACTACAAGATTTTCTAGGGGGCGTTTGGATGTGGATTTTAGAATTAATTTTTTTTCTCAAAAGCTAAGTTTAAAATTGAGTTTGCAAAAAACTGTCTCTTCACATATTAGAAAAAAATTCTAGCACTCATTTATAAAAATATGTCTGCAGCTTTTAGTTGAGTTACAGCTTTAAAAAAATCAGTTTGGAAATAAGTTGGGGAAAATTAGACTCCTGTAAATTCATAATCTTGTCAAACTCACATCAAAACGCACCTTCAGCCTAAAAAGGAAAAATGGTGGTTTGAAAATCTAAATGCTGATCATGAAAATATTTTTAAATCTGCATTTAAGATTTTTTTACTTTACAAATACAAAATCTATCAAAACACAAATCCAAACACACCTTAATTAAATCGACTGGCTAACTAAAGCCGCCATTTTTTTTCACCCAGTGGCCAATGCTGGTGGAGCTTATATGATCAAATGCACATAACACTAGCCCGTGTCATAAGCTTACATCATATTAAGGTGGAAGTAAACTATCTTTCGTATTCACATATTAGTTTGCTTTGAATAAAATCTAAAGGAAAAAATGGAAGTAATATACATTTGAATACTCAGCCAATCCCTTAGGGGGGACAAGTCATTTTGTTCCAACTCCAAAACACAAACTTCTACTTGAGGGACTCCAAAAAACAAAAATTAGCACCATACGTTTGACGGATGGAAGATCGTTGAAAAAGATTGGTATAAGACCGTATATAATTTATGACTTATTTTAGTTATCCCCTGTTTGGATAGATAGGATGAGTATGTGATGGAATAGGGGTGAGTGAATAAGCCTAAAAAACATGTTTGTTTGCAAGGATTGAGTTGTTATAGTTATGCTAGAATAAATGAGAATATATTGATATTCGTATTCCAAGTCCTCATCGAATTGTGTTACACCACCCAATTTATTTCACTAGATAATGGGGGGCACACATGTCATATTACTAGTTAACATCTTTTATAAATCAAAAGCCCACATATCAAATCTTTTTTTTTCTTTCACATTTTATAAATTATGCACATTTTATTCACATTTTATTAACACTTTATCTATGATCAATCAAATAACAAAAACTTAATTATTAAATTTTTAATTAGAATAACTAAAAATATATTCAAACATAAATTAATTTATATTTTATCCATACCAGAATAAATGTCTTTCTCAAAATAACTTATTTTGCTATCCAAACAAGGCTTAAAGAATGAGTGTGACGATAAGAGGATAAATACTGAAATAAGTGGTTAGATAAACAAGTCATCATATTCACGGTCAATGGCGGAGCCAAGATTTTTATAAAGGGGGCCTAATCTAACTTATATAAATATTTTTTAAAGTTATATCATTATACATATATATTTTTTAATTTAATAGCATAAATTACAAATGAATATGTATAAAATGGAATAAAAAAATATATATAAAACATATCATTAAATAATTGTAAAAATAATTATCATACTTTAAAACAATATGTCAAATATCACATTGATGATTTACAAAAAAAAATAGATGATAAAACATAAATCTAATTAGCAATATATATCTTATATTCTCTTCGAATAGAATCTTGATCGGTAGGATTATAAACCGGGTGGGTTTTTTTTTTTTTAATTTATTTTATTTTTTACTAGTGGCGTGTGTTGCTTCCGTTGAGGGGGGGCATTGGGGATCAATGGATCATGGGCTATGGGCCCTTAACAAAAGATTTGGTTGCTGTTACACCCAGATCCGTTTCTAGCCTCAATTCCAGTCATATATGCGTCAATAGAAAATCAACGACGCATAAGCTCACGTTAACAAGGTATATGCTTCAAATTTTTTTTATATATTTTCTATAAATACATCTATAAAATTCATTAGAGTATATGCTTTATTTTTTTTTTTATAAAAGTATGTAACTCATTTGATAAGTTATACTATTTTTTAAAAAAAAAATCAAAATATATATATAGATTGAAATTGAGGCTAGAAATGGGGCTAGACGTAACATTATCCAAAAGGTTTTAGAGGAAAAAAAAAGTGCTGTTACATTCAGTTTTTTTTTTCAATCTAAAACACAGTCCTATATACTACATTAGAAATCTAGTAAAGCATATACCTCGTTAGATGTTATACATACCACATCAAATAATTTCTTACACTTACTAAAAATGGGTTCATTCAATTCAAAATGGAGTCATATGCACTTTTTATCAAATCATATATCTTATTAAATGATATTTATTATTTAAAAAAAAATGAAAACATGTGAGGTATAAATTTTGGTTGGTAAATGTGACCGAGTCTAACATTTTTCCAAAAAAGGATGCTGTTATACCTAGTTTTTATTTCAACCCCAATTCTAATCCTACATATCATAGCATATACTCACCTTAGCGAGGTATATGTTTCAATAATTTTTTTTTTCATATTTTCCATAAATGCATTCGTACAATTCATCAAAGAATATGCTTCATTTTTTTTAAAAAAAAAACATATATTACATTAGATAATGCATACTATTTTTAAAATATTCAAAACACTTGTAGACTAGATTTAAGACTGAAAAATAGTCTGATTGTGGGCTGCTGTTGTTGCTTTTAAGTGGGGCTCATGCTCATGGGCTATGATGGCCTGTAAGCCCTTATATAAATATTTTAGGAAAAAAAAACCATGGGCCGCCGGGCCTAAGGTGGCTCCGCCACTATTCATAATAAAAGAAATACTTTTGGATAAATTATGTGCAATTGTTTTTACTTAATTTGAATAATGTTGTGAATATGGTGGATAACCCCCACTTCTCTAACCCATAACCTCCCCCACTCTTCAACTCCATAACCTCCCCCACTCTTCTATTCCATAACACTCCCATTATTGCCCCACTATCTCCCCCTCACCTCTATAGACTTGTAACTCTCCACCTTTGGGATTCCTCTATGCACCCTATAAATAGAGGGGTTCTCTCTTGTATTCAACCAACAAAGTGAATAAGAATCTCTCTCTACTTCTCTTCTCTATATACTTGTGTGTTATGTTTATATACTCTTATGTTCAAGTATTCTATTTAGTTTACAACACGTTATCAGCACGAGAAGCTCTTTGTTAAAGAGAAAGGTTTGTATCGATGGGTTCTTAATGATCTATATAAAAAAATATACTCTCTCTTGATGTTATATTTTTTTATGTAAATCATCTACTACATACATATGATTAATTTTTTTTCAATATGCATGGAACCGTATGCAAATTATGTGTAGAACCCGTATACATCTATCTTTTATTTTCATCTGATGTACTGCATACATCTATCTTTTATTTTCCATGCATGCAATCCCCGTGAAAATTTTCCATACATATGTTATGATATAATTAATTTATGATAACTAGTATGCAATTTTCTCATGCAACAGTATGCGGCATCTATCATTTGATTATTTATTTTTCATGTAACTGTTCATGTTTGTCATCTTTTATTAAAATTTAAATATTATACATCTATGTGTAGAACCAGAAGTTCTCACAAATATCAATTAATTTGATATTTATATTTGATTTGAAATTCATTTTAATGTTACAATGTCATGTGTCCTATAGGATCATACAAAAATTGTAATTACATGGATCCCTGAAGGACCATGTAGAAGTTATGAATAATGTGTTCCAATAAGACCATGCAAATTTTATTCTATCCCTGAAGGACTACAAAAATTATTACATGGATCCTTGAAGAATCATGTAAAAGATATGATTAAAAATGTCCCTGAAGGACTATGATTATATTGTATCCATGAAGGATCATACAAATTTTATTTTATTTTATCCCTGAAGGACTGTACAAAAATTATGATTATATGAATCTTTGAAGGATCATGTAAAATTTTATTTTGTTCTATCCCTGAAGGACTATACAAAAATCATGATTGTTCGTGTCCCTGTAGGACCAAACAAAAGTTATATGATATATTTTTCAGGTCCTTGAAGGACCAAATAATAAAAAAAAAGATCCATGTATCCCAGCAGGAACATGTAAATTATGATTAGATTTCACCATCATCATCATCATAATGAAGAGGATTTAAAGATTAATACCTCATTGACAAAGGTCCACCGGCCATTATGCCTCAAATATGCTCCAGTTGTAGCAATATTGAGAGCATCAATTTTATATATTCTCGTTGCCGAACAACGATTTTTTTAAAATATCATATAACTCAACTCAATGGCATAGCATCATTACCCGAAGTAAATGCATTTTATTTTATGTTCGCCATGGAAGTTGTGGTCATGAATGATGAGATCATGATTTATATAGTTGAGAAAGCACAACAATCATAAAGTTTGTAAAATATCTCAAATCACTAGAAGTGATTTGCTATTAAACAAAAGCATAATTGAAGGGAAAAGGGTTGCAGAACAAACCCCTAACACAAGGAAAATGATTGTTATGTATTTGGTGCTTTAAAAATATGGTCACGTACCTGATGTACGATCAGACTTTTATAATTTTTATAATTATAATTTTTCTTTGTTATCTAAAATCCATTTTTCTTATTTTCATATTTATCTTATTTTTTGAGTTTAACATTAATTAATGCAAATGATAATATTATTTTTGGTATTATAAACTTGGTCGAAGGCTCCAGAAGGGCAGATATCATGTTATCAAGAGATACAAAATTTTGTATCAACAATGCATTGTATTCATGTAGATCCAGAAGAAGTCTACTGAAGATACCTATATCAACATATGCCATTTTAAAATTATGGAGTATCTATGCATTAATAATGTC
Organism: Acorus gramineus; assembly: GCA_030737835.1. Classification (NCBI taxonomy): domain Eukaryota; kingdom Viridiplantae; phylum Streptophyta; class Magnoliopsida; order Acorales; family Acoraceae; genus Acorus; species Acorus gramineus. Next base: position 4,303,387 of record JAUJYN010000013.1, on the reverse strand, counting down.
TCATGCCAGAAGCATACATTAGAAAAGCTTTATGCTCTCTCCTAAGGGTTATTATAAATATCCATATTTACTCATATAAACTAGAAGTTCTATGATCTTTATGCTTTGACATGATCGTCTCGGATATCCATGGTACACGATGATGCATTGAACTATTCATTTGGGCATATACTAAAGAACTAGAAGATTCTTTTGCTCGATGATAGTTTTTACCGCATGATTTATGGATTTCCATTTTAATGAGACAATATTCCCGCCGTTAGGGGGAGGAAGAACGTACCTGAAGTACGATCTGTTCCTGAAGAACAACAAGAATTATCGTGGAATACATCCACTCTGTCTTATCTAGACTCACGTACCGCTCAACGTGAAAATTAAATTCCTAATGCACGCCAGATGCGTGATAGACCTATAGGTTCAAAAAAAAAAAAAAATTCAGCTCCCCAGAAGTGGAGATCAAATGTAAAATCATGCTCTAATAATGCTCCAGAAGAAGTTATACATAATGTTCCAGAAGAGATTATGAACAATAGATCCACTTTCTCTAAAACTCTAGAAGAGTATAATGTCCATGAAGAGAAACGAGTTCCAGAAGTGACTACACAAACTCTTGAAGAGGAAAAGGTACCTAATAATATTAAGATCTCTATATTTTATATGCATATAAGAGAAATGTGGAATCGCAAATAAATGATCATCGATGACATATTTATCATACAAAGTAGATTCTCCTTCTATTATAAGATATCTTGAACCATTGATAGGGATGTTTTTACCGTTCGATTTGCGGATTGTCATTTTGATGAGACAATATTCCCGTCGTTAGGGGGAGAAAATCCGTCGCCAGAAGAACGACGTGAACTTACATGGAAAACTCCATCTTTGTCTCATCTTGATCCTCGCACTAATCAATGTGAAACTGAAGTGCAAAGAATCACCCATCTTCAAAGAATTGCGCATCAATTGCCAGATGCATTCAATGATGCAGCAAAAGTGATGAAATCACATATTCCAGCTGCTAATACTCCAGCTCGAATTAATGTTAATATGCCGGCTAATGAATCAACAAAAACACGCCTGAAGCGTGGAAGACCTATAGGCTCAAAAGATTCAGCTCCCCGAAGGAGAAAAACAATGAAGAATAATTCTCTAGAAGAGTATGAAACACTTGAAAGACCCACAATAATAACTCCTACAGAGGAAGAAGTCCCTGAAGTGACACAAGTCCCTGAAGAGACTGACGTCCCTGAAGTGACGCCCGTGCATGAAGAACAAGTACATGGAAATGAAGAAATTTCCATAAATTATGCAAATTCACAAATATTGTGGGATCGAAAGCAAGTGCTTGTTGATGATATATTCTCATTTGCAGTAGCTACAGAAATCATTTCAGATAATGATTTAGAACCACGTTCAGTGGATGAATGCAGACAAAAAATTGTTGGCCACAATGGAAAGCTGCTATTCAAACAGAATTGGATTCACTTGCAAAACACCAAGTATTTGGACCAGTAGTCCTAACCCCTGAAGGTGTTAAACCAGTAGGATGTAAATGGGTGTTTGCGAGAAAACGAAATGAAAGAAACGAGATTGTTAGATACAAAGCTCGTCTTGTGGCACAGGGTTTCCTGCAGAGACCTGGGATAGATTTTGAAGAGACATATTCTCCTGTGATGGACACAATCACATTTCGGTATTTAATTAGTCTTGTAGTCTCAGAAGGACTTGACATGCAGCTAATGGATGTGGTTACTGCATATTTATATGGAAAATTAGATACCGACATTTATATGAAAGTTCCTGAAGGACTAAAATTGCCTGAAGCAAAACCACGAAACATGTACTCAATCAAGCTAAGACGATCCTTGTATGGGTTAAAGCAATCTGGACGAATGTGGTATAACCGTCTTAGTGAGTACTTAATAAAAGAAGGATATGTCAATGATCCAATATGCCCCTGTATATTTATTAAGAAAACGGAACTCGGATTTACCATTATTGCAGTATATGTTGATGATATCTAATTGGGACTCCTGAAGAGCTCGAAAAGGCTTCCGAATATCTGAAAAAGGAGTTTGAAATGAAAGATCTTGGAAAAACAAGATATTGTCTCGGCTTGCAAATTGAGCAAAGTTCAAATGGGATACTTGTTCATCAAACAACATATGTTGAAAAAATCCTGAAGCGTTTTAATATGGACAAATGTCATCCATTAAGTACTCCAATGGTAGTAAGGTTACTTGACCCAAAGAAGGACCCTTTTCGTCCAAAAGAAGATACTGAAAATCTTCTTGGTCCTGAAGTACCATATCTTAGTGCAATTGGTGCCTTATTATATTTGGCCCAATGCACTAGACCTGACATTGCATTTTCAGTTAATTTATTGGCCAGATTTAGCTCTGCACCAACTCGAAGGCATTGGAATGGTGTGAAGCACATTTTTCGTTATCTTCGTGGAACGTCAGACATGGGTCTATTCTATGCAAAGGATTCCAATAATGGTGCACAACTAAAGGGTTATGCAGATTCAGGATATCTTTCAGATCCTCACAAGGCTCGCTCACAAACAGGCTATGTATTCACTTGCGGTGGCACAGCAATCTCTTGGCGATCTACGAAACAGACTTTGGTCGCCACGTCTTCTAACCACTCTGAGATTCTTGCACTCCACGAAGCAAGCCGGGAATGCGTGTGGATAAGGTCTTTGGTTCATCATATTCGTACTGCATGCGGACTATCTCTCATTACAGATGTTCCAACAACTATATATGAAGACAATGCAGCATGCATTGCTCAAATCAAAGGGGGATATATCAAGGGTGATAGAACAAAGCATATTTCTCCAAAATTCTTTTACACTCATGAGCTCCAGCAGAGACATGAAATTGATGTTCAACAAATTCAGTCAAAGGACAGATTTGTTTACTAAAGCTTTGTCGACATCAACATTCAAGAAGCTGGTGTATGAAATCGGGATGCGACGAGTTTGCGACCAAAATTCTTGAAATCTTGTACTTATGAGGGGGAGTAATTTTGATGACATTTTGCGAACTGTACTCTTTTTCCTTCGCCTAGGTTTTGTCCCATTGGGTTTTCCTGGCAAGGTTTTAATGAGGCAGTGTCAAACGCATACACTATTATACGATTAAGTTACATTGTACTCTTTTTCCTTCGCTTTGGTTTTTTCCCATTGGGTTTTCCAAGCAAGGTTTTAATGAGGCAATTTTCTTAGCGTGGTGGTCATCCAAGGGGGAGTGTTGTGAATATGGTGGATAACCACCACTTCTCTAATCCATAACCTCCCCCACTCTTCAACTCCATAACCCCACTCTTCTATTCCATAACACTCCCATTATTGCCCCACTATCTCCCCCTCACCTCTATAGACTTGTAACTCTCCACCTTTGGGATTCCTCTATGCATCCTATAAATAGAGGGGTTCTCTCTTGTATACAACCAACAAAGTGAATAAGAATCTCTCTCTACTTCTCTTCTCTATATGCTTGTGTGGTTTGTTTATATACTCTTATATATCATATTCTATTTAGTTTACAACAAATAAGAAATAATTTTTTTTATTATTATTAAATTAGAATCCTTCTCTATTTTTATCCCAACGTTAACCAAAAGATTCCCTCTTAACCAACTTGAAAATGATGGAGGAAGGTGTGAAACCTTTAAAAACATGTTCAAAGACTTGACTGATGACTCTTCAATTCCCTCATCCAAGTCAATTGGCCAAGTCAAGCAAGGCAAAGAAAATCCCAACAACTTTAAAAATCAGATACTTCTTCATGGTTGTCCCCCCCCCCCCCCCCATGGTCTCCTCCCCTGCCTAGCTACCACTAACAGTTCCTTTTGTTACCCATGGATGATTCCTCCTTCCCTTCCTCTCCCGTCCTCTTCTCCTCACTCCTCCTCTTCCTCTCTCACGTTCCTCTTCACCTTGGCATGCCATTCACGCACTGTGATTATGATGAAAACCAACCCCCGCTACATAGTGGTGTAGCAACTGGGATAGATGATCTGAATGTCACTCAAGCATCTGAAGTTTTCTATCTCTTCCACAGTCATATTGATTATGATCACTTTGGTCATATTTCTTGCTTGCAGGTCGATCCATTCTCTGCCAAGATCATCTGCGACGACGAAGATGTTTCCCATGAAAACGATCTGAACAGATTGAACTGCTGGGATGATGATGATCATACTATTGGAAATCACAGTATCAAGTTCTGTCTCAACCCTGGTCCTTTCATATTCGGCCAATTGGACTTTGAATTGATACTCTACTTTGAAGATGGTCACATGTCTGTTGATATTTCTGGATCTAGTCTTTCTGATACTCAGTACTTAACGATATTCTTCAACTCAGTCACGACTGGCCGAGTACCGGAAACATGTGCGTGTGAAATATAAATGCACATTCTTTTTTTTTTGTGTGTGTTTTTAAATTTTAATGACTGACTATGAAAATGAGGTCTTTGAGTTGATTCTGTATATATTTTAATGGTATCATGTTACAATCAGATAATGGAATAATGGAATCCTTGTATTCCTCTTATAGTTTAAACCCTTTATATATACAAGTACATAGGAGTCACACGTGTGTAATACACAACGTATGTAAGACATAACACATCTAATCTAACAGCTCCCTCAAACTCACGGTGGATCATATAAAGTGAGTTTGCGAATGAGAAACAAAAATCAAGGAACTAGATGTGTCTTTGTGAAGAAATCAGCAAGCTGCTCAGCAGAGGAAATATGTGGAAGTGATAATGTCTTTGCAAGAAAATGCTGACGGACGAAGTGACAATCAATCTCAATGTGTTTGGTCCTCTCATGAAAGACCGGATTGCTGACAATCTGAATCGCAGACCGGTTATCACAATAAAGAGGAGTAGGACCAGTCATAGTAACTCTTAGATCCACCAAGAGACGTCTAAGATGAACAATCTCCTTGGTGGTAATGGGCATGGCTAGATACTCAGCCTCGGTGCTGGAAAGAGAAACAACCTCATGTTTCTTACTGCGCCAAGAGATGATGGAATCTCCAAGAAATATACAGAACCCAGTGGTGAAGCGTCTAGTGGTTGGATCTCCAGCCCAATCAGCATCAGTGTAAGCTCTGAAACTAGATTCGAAGAGGATGACAGATAGATTGATCTAGTGATAGTACCGTGCAAATATATGAGAATACGCATAAGAGCACCATAATGCACTGATCGAGGAGCCGAGACAAACTGACTAACAATACTGACGGCATGAGCAATGTCAGGTCTAGTGATGCAGAGATATACAAGCTGACCAACAATCTGTCTGTATCGAGTTGGGTCTGGAAGGGGCTCACCATCTGTAGAACGGAGCTTCACATGAAGCTCAAGAAGAGTATCTGCAATGCGAGTGTCTGAGAGGGCAGCGCGCTCGAGAATGTCAGCCGTATATTTCTGTTGAGATAGCAGATCCCACGATCACTCTATGCAATATTGAGATCAAGGAAGTAGCGAAGAGTGCCGAGATCTTTCATCTGAAACTGTCGACTGAGGTGATTCTTGACCAGAGTAATACCGGCGGAGTCATCGCCAGTGATAATCATGTCGTCAACATATAGAAGAAGGATAACCCGGCCCTGCGATGAGGATCGCACAAACATAGAGTGGTCCTGAAAGCTCTCAACAAAACCAACTGCCATAATGACACTGCGAAAAACGCTCAAACCAGGCACGAGTAGCCTGTTTGAGACCATATATAGCCTGCCGAAGATGACAGACATGCTGAGGAGGAGTGCTGAGACCTGGAGGTGGCTGCATATAAACAACCTCAGATAAATCACCGTGAAGAAAATCATTCTTCACGTCCATCTGAAAGAGAGGCCAGCGACGAATAACAACAGCAGCAAGAAGGGTGTGAACAGTAGTCATCTGAGCAACGGAAGCGAAGGTCTCTTCATAGTCAATACCATACTCCTGTGTGAAACATCTGGCAACAAGACGAGCCTTATGTCGTTCAATGGATCCATCAGGGCGATGCTTTATCTTGAAGATCCATTTGCAGCTGATAGGTGTAACACCATCCGGAAGAGGAACAACATCCCAGGTCTGTGTCTGCTCAAACGTCTGAAACTCCTCAGCCATGGCCTGTTGCCACTCAGTGTACTCGACTGTCTCTCGATAGGATCGGGGCTCACAATAGGCATGTATAGCGGTGAGATAGGCCTGAAACTGTGGAGAATAGGTACTCATGGATTCAAAGCCAAATCGGTTAGGTGGTCCAAAGTCAAAATTGAAGCGGGTAGGTGGATGACGCTCACGTTGAGGGTAGTGAGTCGAGGGACGAGGATCCACATCAGAGGGAGGTGCGTCAGTCGTGGAAGACGAAATATTAGCGGAGTCATCTGCGGGAGGAGTAAAAGGAGACACGATAGGAGGAGAACTAGGATGTTATATATGTGTCACTTTTTAGCCTGCTGGTAACCGTTAGAGCGTTCTGGCAGTTTTTGGTTTTTTTTTATTTTTCGATCGGAACCGCTTATTTTTGGACTGTTAGCTATCGTCCTGAGCTAGAGGACTCCGATTGAAAATCTAACTGCATATTTGGTGTCCTGGTGCCATTTTAGGCCTCTCACGAAAATTTTGTTGAATTCCGGTAACGTTTCCAAAATTTCGCAGTTCCGGGGCGTATCCGGGTATTTTAAGTGACTTGATATATAAGTGAAAGCTAAAAATCAGATGTCACTATTCATCATCTCCTACCTTGAGCCCCCTCTCTCCTCTCCTCCGTTTTTCTTCAATTTGAGCCCCCTAGAGCCCTCAAAACTTAAAACCTAAAGCACGGGAAGTGTAGATCGGGTCCCGATCTACGCTCCGGTGTCTTCAAATCCCGATTCCGGCGATCTTAGCCTCTCCGACCTCCCCTCTCTCTCCTCTGTTTCGAGCCATTTTGAGGGCCGTGATAGATCGGGGCGTAAGAGGACCTTTGAGAAAGGTTTCGGCGCGCGGAGAGCGTCCGGACTTCGCTCCCTCCCCTTGGTAAGCCCTATTTCCCCTCTTTTCTTGTTTAGATGTATGCTAGGAGGGTTGATTTGGGGTTGGGAGGCGGTTGGCGGCGGTGGGTGGCCGTCGGAGGGCTGTGGGAGGCGGTCGGAGGCCGCGGAGGTGGGTGGTAGAGGAGCTCGGGCGGGCAGGGTTGCAGCTCGGGCTGGCAGGGCTGCTGCCTCGGGCAGGGCAGCAGCGCAGGGGGTGCAGGCGCAGTGGCTGGCGCGGATGCGCGCGCGCGTGCGTGCGCTCGGGCTGTGCTGGGGGCCAGCAGGGCTGGGCGTGCGGGCGCTCGGCTGGCGCTGGGGGCCAGCAGGTCTGGGCGTGCGCGCTGGGCAGGCTGCAGGGCTAGCTCGGGTAGGCAGGGAGCAGGTGCACCAGGGTGCCGGGCGCGCGAGGGCGTGCGCGCGGGTGCGCGCGCGGGCGTGCGCTCGGGGGGGGGGGGTGCAGGAGGAGGTGCGCGGAGCAGGCTGCTGGGCTGTGCGCGCTGGCAGGCCGGGCGAGCTGGCTGGGCGCGCAGGCGAGCAGGGCTGAGGCGCTGGCGGGCGCAGTTGGGCGCGCAGTCGCGCGCGGTTGCGTGCGCGCGGGTGCTGGCGTGAGCGGGGGTGTGCGCGGGAGTGCGCGCGGGTGCGCGCGGGCGCGCACGGGCGTGCGCGTGGGCGTGCGCGCGCGGGCAGGGCACCTGGGCACTGTGCCTGGGTGCTGGGCAGGGCGCCTGGGCATGCGCCTGGGCGCGGTGCTGGGGACCAGTGCGCGCAGAACTGGGAACCAGTGCGCGCGGTGCTGGGGCGTGCGTGCAGTGCGTGCAGGGGCGCGCTGGGCTGGACGCGCGGTGCGCGCGGGCGCGCGCGAGCGCGTGCGTGCGTGCGGCATTGCGTCGGGGCGCGCGGGCGGGCGCGCGGCAGTGCGCCGGTGTGTCCGGGCTTGCGGGCAGAGGCTCGGCAGGCGGTGCGGGCTGGGCTCGACAGTGCGCCTTGGCGCGCGGGCCGGGGCTCGGCGGTGCGCCCGAGGCGGGTGGCCGTGCGTGCGGTTGCCCGGTGGGCTCGGGAGTGAGTCGGGATGCTCGGATACGCGTGCGTACGGGCCGTATGTACGCTTGTCCGAGTGTTGGGTATTTTTAGAGTATTTTAATGTATTCTTGGGTATTTTGGAGTATTTATGTATTGTTCTCACTATATTGAATGTCTGTCTTGCAGATCTAGACGGACGGTCGCGCGACGACCCCGATCTCTGGTGAGTGGGACAATCCAACCCAGTAGAGAGGTGTTATACGCACTTGGGCGTATACCGACCTCTCCTGGGGCACCATGGATAAATATTGACCATGTGTAATATGTATATCATGCGAGCATGATTTAATTGTAGAATGCATGTTACCCTAGACTTTGCATGTTAGGGACTTGCACCCTTAGGAAATGTGTATGAGCCATGCAGCATGTCCCCTGGTTCCATGTTAGGAAGCCCGACCGATGCATGTGCCCTACTAGTTTATTTATTAAATTAAATGCTAGTACTTGTTAAATTGCATGTTATAGTGAATATTATAGGGGAGGGGCCTTGCGAGGACAGCGGTGAGACCCGGGTTAGGGTACACCGTGTTCCTTGTTTGGTTGTCGGGGTGTCCTATAACGGGAACTCACGCTGCCCTCCCGAGTTTCTTTCCCCAACGATATTCCACCCTGTTATAACCTTATGCATGTTCCCCGCATCGTAGTTATGCGCCCTGGTGGGTTCTGAGGAATTCAGAACATTAGTGTGGTTATGATGTGTTGTCTGCGGATCCGAGTGGATCATTTGCGATGGATAGGCTGTTCTGTTCCCTTCGTTGGATCCGTGTAGAGACTCCTCAGCGTTAGACAGGCTATCCTGACAGAGGGCTCCCATCAGTAGGCACCTCCTGATCTTGGACTCGGACTGTGCTGAATGTGGGAGTAGACCAGGTAAGCTACGGTGTGGAGGAGAGACTATCGGTGGACCAAGGGTGACCAACAGCCTAGTCAGTCCCAAGAGCCTAGGTCACCCATTGAGGGTGAGGGTGAGGGTATGGTGGGCCGGCGATGTGACGACCCACTGGATTGTAAGTCCCAAAATCCTATGTCACCCATTGAAGGGTGAGGGTGAGGGTGTGGCGGGTTGGCGGAAGCGACCCGTTGGTTTTGGTGTAGTTAGTCCCAATATCCTTGGTCACCCATTGAAGGGTGAGGGTGAGGGTGTAGCGGGTTGGCGGAAGCGACCCGCTGGTTATGTGTAGCCAGTCCCAATATCCTTTGTCGCCCATTGAAGGGTGAGGGTGAGGGTGTGGTGGGTTGGCGTTTGAGCAACCCCCGGCTTTGAATTGTTGCTATCATTGTTGTGGCTTTGGTGATGAGATTGTGGATGATAAGGTTTATCTGGTTGAAGTCAATATTGTCTGTGATGCATGGGTTGTGCCGTTCACTGAGCGTGTGGCTCACCCCTCGCATAATATTTTCTCTTCAGTGTCATCTGAGTCGGATCCGGAGGAGGAGCTCCCCGAGGGACTTCATCAGTAGCGGAGTAGCGCCACGTCCCGCGAGTTGCAGAGGCTATCAGCATCCCTTGTGTTTGTATGTATCATTTTCCGTGCTTGGGCACGCGTTTGTTGTATTTGGATGTCTTTGTATGTATATTGGCTCTCACAGGACATGTGATTATGTATGGAGTCTGTAGTGTGTTTTGATTACAGATTCAGTCTTTAGTTATCCGCATTTGGTGTATATATCATGTCAGCCTCCTTGTTGTCTGTGTGTCATTCTGGTTGTTTATGTGTGATATATATTATTGACCTCCTGTGTAGATTCTGATATTTTATATACACTTGCCGCGTCTCGGGGACGCCCGGGGCGTGACATAGGAGGACCATGGGAGTGAGTTGGCTGTAGGGGTGTTAAGAGGAGACGAAGAACCAGGGAAGTCAGCAGTAGGAGTGCCAAGAGGAGGCTCAGAGAGAGCAGAACTACGAGCGGTCTCAAGAACAATAGACGACCCAAGAAGAGGTAGAGACTCAATAGGAGAGGCCTGAACAGGAGAAGGCACTGGAGGAGAGGAGGCAATAGGTGTAGATGAAAAATAGGGAACATCCTCGACAAATGACACATGACGAGCGAGCCAAAAACGATCTCCAACAGGATCGTAGCAGCGATATCCCTTGTGTTCGAAACTAATCCCCAAGAACACACACTTGACTGACCGAGCGGTCAACTTGGTGCGTTGATGAGGAGGGAGAAGCACGAAACAAGTACATCCAAAAGTGCGAAGTCTGCTATAATCAGGTTTGGAGGAGTAAAGGCGCTCATGAGGAGTCATACCAGAGAGGACAGAAGAGGGAGTGATATTGATAAGATGAACAGATAGAAGAGCAGTCTCAACCCAGAATGTGCTGGGGATGGAGGAAGAAAGTAAGAGGGAATGAGCAATCTCAAGAATATGGCGATGTTTTCTTTCAGCAACACCATTCTGCTCATGAGTATAAGGGCAGGATTGCTGGAAGAGAGTGCCATGAGATTGAAGAAGAGAACGCATCGTGGAAGAAGTATATTCTCGAGCACAATCAGACCTAAAGGTTTTGATACGAGTCTGAAACTAGGTGTGAATCATAGTGGTAAAGACCTCATATATCTTTGGGACCTCAGATCGATGACGCAATAAATAAATCCAGGTAAAGCGAGAATAGTCATCAATAAAACTGATATAATACAAAAAACCACTCTTTGACGTGATATGAGAAGGACCCCATATATCAAAATAAACAAGATCAAATGGACTAGAGCACTGATGACTACTAGAATGGAATGGAGTAGCAACAGGTTTGGCCAATTTACAGCCCTCACAAACAGAAAGAGGAGAAAATGAAACACGACCTAAATCACCAGACTGAATAAGGTCTTTAAGTCGAGACTCAGAAACATGACCTAACCTTTTATGCCACAAATCAGTATCAGAGGTGACAGTGCCATAGAAAACTGAAGGATCGGGTACAGGAAGATGGAGATACTCCACATAATATAGTCCGCCAATCTGACGACCAACACCAATCCTCTACCCTGAACGTGGATCCTACACAAAACACCCAGAAGAGGTAAAGGTAACGGTGAATCCAGAATCACACAATCGACTAATAGACACAAGATTCATGCAAAGGTCAGGAGCATGCAAAACAAAGGGTAATGAAAGGCGGCCAGTGGGATGAGATGTGGTGGTGATCGATCCACACTGCGTGATGACTAAAGGAGAGCCATTAGCAGTATGAATCGAAGGTAGGTGTGAGGGTGCAGGTGAGCATGCAATGAGGACAGAACTATCAGGCGTCATGTGATGTGAGGCACCCGAATCAAATATCCAATAAGCAGGAGTACCCGTAGTAGAAGACAAGGCAAAGGGAGAAGAAGAACCAGAGAGAGACTGCTGTAGAATCAGATGGTCGAGGCACTGACTGATCTGGACAAGCTTATCTGAGTGTGGCTGAATGGAGGCAATCAAAGTAGCAGTCGTAGCGGCAACAGGAGGAAGATGATGTCCTCGGCCTTTCGGTTGATAACGCTTCTTAGAAGGTCATCGTCTTTTCGTAGCAGAAGCAGCCCCCAGGATGCCCTCATAGATAAATGACGAAGTAGACTGACGAGACACCTTTGAAGCCAGTGGCAGAAGAGTTGGGTTGTTGTCGATTTCTGACATTGTGTAGAACAACTCAGATGAAGATCAAAACCAAACGAGGACGTAAAATCAAGAAAAATGGACTCATGAATCACCTTAATCGGACTTCTGAATAGAAAGTTATGACCGATTCAGTGTTTCAAAGTCTCGAGGAGGCGCCGGTGGCGGCACAGGGCGGCCGAAGTATTCAGAGGGCGGTCGGAGATGACCTGAGGACGGACCCGGGTCAGGTGCTGGGCTGGATCGGGTCGGGTCTTGGTTAGACGTGCGGACCAGGGCGCGGAGAGGTACTGGGCCAGGCGCGGATGGATGCTGGGCCAGGCGCAGAGGGGTGTGCGGACTAGTGCTGAGCCGCTCGAGTCGTGCGCAAAAGGACTATGGGTCGAGCACGCGAGACGATCCAAGACGCTCAAGACGGAGAGGCTGGCACGAGCTGTCCCAGCAGATCCCAGGAGATCCGGGCAGAATCAGCGGAGCAATGCCCGGACGCGGCAGATCCCGGGAAATCCAAGCAGGGTCGGCAGGGCAGGGCAGGGCGCGGCATGCGACAAAGCTGGCGCGCGGCAAAGCAGGGCGCGGCGTGCGACAGAGCTGGCGCGCGACAAAGCAGGGCGCGGCAGGGCAGGGCTGCTCGGTGTAGCAGGGCAAGGCTGCTGGGCGCGTGATAGGGAAGGGCTGCTGGGCGCAGCAAGGCAGGGCGAGCGGCAGGATAGGGCTGCAAGTCGCGCGGTAGGGCAGGGCTGGGCGCGGTAGGGCAGGGCTACGTGAGCAGCGGCAGGGTGGCACGTGTCAGCGGCAGGGGCGGCGCGAGCAGTTGTAGGGGCGGTGCACGCAGCGGCAGGGTCACTACAACGCGGCGACGACGACGGATGATGGCGACGTTGACAGCGACGACCACGACGGCGATGAAGGATTCCAAAAAAAAAATTAAGATTTTTGAGATGGTAGCTCTGATATCATGTTACAATCAGATAATGGAATAATGGAATCCTTGTATTCCTCTTATAGTTTAAACCCTTTATATATACAAGTACATATGAGTTACACGTGTAATACACAACGTATACAATGACATAACACATATAATCTAACAGTATCTAATTGCTAATGTCTCATGAAATGGCAGGCAAGAAGGGCAATGAAGCAAAGAAGATTGGGATAGGTAAGCTACACGTACTTTCTTCTACATTTTATTTTGTCACTGTTTGGATCCGCAGTGGGGATCTCCTCGTTATCGGAAAATCCATGGATACTAAAAACTAGCATAGAAGAATCATTGTTTTGAGGGCTTTTGAAATGTCAAAAAATATTATCTGAATCTGTGGATAGTAAGGACACACAAGTGATTAACCCATTTGGATCCCAATGATGTTTTATCACCTTTTCCACCACGGACCCAAAATGAGGTGCCTTAGTATTGAAGAAATATCCATTTAATTATATCTCCTGAAATTAGTAGATCCATGTTTTTTTTTTAGGAGAAAATAATAGATCCATGTTATTGATAGGGTCGAAATGTGTAGTTATTGTAAAATTAAATTATGATATTAATTCAAAAATAATATATAAATGAATGACCAAGTAAAATATTTATTTTGCATATATTTATTTTGTAGTTTGTAGTTTATCATTTTTCCTTTTTTTTTCTTTTCAAGTTTCGTTCATTTTGAATAAAATTAAAGTTATGCATCTGATATCATTTCTTAAAAACAAAAGAGAGAGAGAAGTCTTGCGGTGACGTAGATGTGGTGCAATTTCGGTGTCATAGTAAATGCGGAGGAGCTCGTACACTTTAGAAATCAATTTCAAATATTGGCTGCTATAGTTCTCTCTATGATGACAATGCTGGAGGGCAAAAAATGATAGTCGGGGTTCGGGTCGTCAGGATCTATCCGCTCTGCTCCTCTCGACGGTTTAAGTCAAATACATAATTTACGGTTGTTACAATAAATAATTTTCACATATCACAATAAACCCTATTTATAGTATTTAAATGGAACCCTATAATTCTCAGTGAATCCTCTTCACATCAAACCGATGGAAGAATATCACAGATATAAGGGAATTAGTTTGTTATTTGAGAGATTTGTTGAGATCTTGTGACTCAATTGATAATTGATAATCAAGGATATATTAGAGAATCAATTATATGATAGCTGTAGATTTAACTTATCTGTGTAGATTTAGAGAATCAACAATTGATGATTAATTTAAAAATTGAATCATGAATATAGATTGATGCTAGGTCATTGGGTATAAATGGGCTAACGGGCTGGATCTACAAATGATGGGTCATCCAAGTCGTGAGCCCTCGTTAATTGGGTTATGGACCGCAGGTACGTGGAGCATAGTTCGTGGGTATAATTTTTGGGCCCTACAAATGCCTATCTTTCTCCGAAAATAAAAAAAAATAAGGGTGGCTCTGATTTGTAAGTAACCCCTCTAAATAGATTATTGTTAAAGATCTATTTAAATTTTTTTCATAAGTACGCCTTCCTAATAAATAAGTTCACCTAATTTTTTTTTTAAAAATTAATTAACTTTCTTTTAATAAGCATACCTATCTTGTGTATATATAGGGTTTAATTTTTTTTTATTTTTTTTAGGGTTTAGGGTTTTGAGGATTTGTGTAAATATGTGCAAAAAAAACAATGGATTTTCATATTCTTTTTATATTTACATTAATTGTTTTTATTATAATATGTTAATTAGAGTTTTGTAGGGAGAGACGGATAGGGATGAGGGAGAGGTTTTGATGTGAAATAGGTTCGTTTATTTTTTACATGTGAGGTTAATATATAAGGAACTTGTACATTGAATGATTAAAATGTGAGTGACTTACTTATAATTTAGAGAGACTTAAATAGAGCCACCCAAAAAATAATTCTCCGCCTTGCTCTTTTTTCTATCCATCTACCACTACAAATCCGTTGGATTAAGCAAATTTCTCAATGAATAACATCTTTTAGAACTGTGATTCCCCTTTCTCTCCCATGCACTCCCACTCTCTCCAAGTTGTCCCTTTCCTCTCTTAAAAAATTAGATGATTTTTTTGTAGACCATCTCTTCGCCATTAAATTAAACTTACTGAATTGGACGGTGATTGCATTTTCTTGGGACACCTTTTTCTCCCATGAACTCCAACCACAACCAAAAAACGGGTTAATGGCTTGATATCGTATTTGATCGTATACTCTCTCTGTTATATATTGTGGAGCCTGATGATGTGCGCAGAGGATTATTGGCGCTACGCAGGGTCGGACGGGGGTCGAGCTTCCCGCAGAGCTCGCGGGGATCGAGCTGCCCGGTCAACTCGCGGGGTCTGGGGGCAGCGCCCCGAGAAAATTTTTTTTGGGGTGTCTTTCGTGTATTGACTTTTTTGCCCTTAATGAGATGTCAGTATAAAAGGGCATCTCATATTTTTCATTAGGCTCTAGGGTTTTTATCTTCGGTGTGACCATTGTAAAAACTTCTCATTGATAGTAGATTGATCTCTGGTGTGCTCCGTAGATGTAGGCAAGATTTGCCGAACCACGTAAATTTTTGTGTCTTTGCTTCGATTTGTTTGTTTATCTCTTTTGATTGATTGCATCCCAAGATCCGAAATCGTAACAATTGGTATCAGAGCCACGGTTTTACTAGATCTAGGGCACAGGAGGTGCCTATTCGCGGGATCTGTAGATCTAGGGCACAAAAGGTGCTTATTCACGGGATCTGTAGATCTAGGGCACAAGAGGTGCCTATTCGCGAGATCTTCAGCGGGATCTGTAGATCTAGGGCACAGGAGGTGCCTATTCGCGGGATCTGTAGATCTAGGGCACAGGAGGTGTCTATTCGAGTGGGAGCAATGGATTCAGATAAGGAATTATCCAAAATCGAGAAATTTGATGGCACAAACTTTGGCTACTAGAAGATGCAGGTGGAGGATCATCTGTACGAGAAAGATCTTTATCAACCGTTGAAAGAGAAACTAGAAGAGATGGAGCAAATGGCATGGGATTTTTTTTATCAGAAGGCTCTCGGTGCAGTGAGGAGGATGTTATCGAAGCATATTGCCTTCAATGTCAAGAAAGAGACATCCACGACTGCTCTCATGGCCAAACTGTCCAAGATGTATGAACAGCCTTCTGCGGCAAATAAGGTACGTCTCATTAAGAAGTTATTCAATATGAAGATGACCGAAGATTGCAATTTCAAGGAGCATCTCAACGAAGTTAATGAAGTTACAGATCAATTAAATTTAGTCAATCTCATTTTTTATGATGAGATCCGTGCTTTATTGATCCTTGGACAGTTACCCGAGAGCTGGAATGGCATTATTACCGCGATCAGTTCCTCTACAGGAAAGAAAAAATTGAAGTTCGATGATGTGGTGAATCTAATTATGACAAAGGAGATCAGGCGACAAGCAGATGGTGGTTCTACTTCCGGATCAGCGTTGAATGTTGATAGCAGAGGCAGAAGTTCAAACAAGGGTAATGGGCATGGCAGATCAAAATCGAGGAACGGCAGATCCAAATCGAGAAACCCAAGCAATTTCAACAATAATCAAAACCAGAATGCGAAAAAAATTATTGAGTTATGGAATTGTGATAAAACTAGACATTACAGAGATCAGTGCAAGTTTGAGAAGAAAGAAACATACAACAAGAATGAATCCAATATCCTTTCAGAAGAATCAGATGATGCATTGATTTGTTCCATGGAGAACAAGTCCGATTCTTGGGTGATGGATTCTAGTGCATCGTTTCACGCGACCTCTAACAAAGATCTTCTCAAAAATTATGTCCCAGGCAGCTTTGAGAAGGTGTATCTTGGTGATGATCAAACCTGTGATGT
The DNA here is from genome assembly GCA_030737835.1 of Acorus gramineus. Classification (NCBI taxonomy): domain Eukaryota; kingdom Viridiplantae; phylum Streptophyta; class Magnoliopsida; order Acorales; family Acoraceae; genus Acorus; species Acorus gramineus. Next base: position 4,286,840 of record JAUJYN010000013.1, on the reverse strand, counting down.
GGTTGGCAAAGATAAATGTGCAGATCAAGCTGAATGGCACTGTATGGGAATTAAATGATGTCAGACACATTCCTGACCTAAAAAAGAACCTGATTTCAGTTGGATAGCTAGCAAAGGAAGGCTATATGACAACCTTCAGTAGTGACAGCTGGAAGGTTTCGAGAGGCTCATTGATCGTTGCACGAGGTAAAATGACTGGTACTCTTTATGTGACAACTGATGCTTGTGGTTCTATTGCAGTTGCTAACAGCAAGGATGATCCTAATATATGGCATCAGAGACTTGGTCACATGAGTCAAAAGGGACTTAAAGTCATGCACTCGATGGGGAGACTACCAGGATTGCAGTCAGTTGATATCGACTTGTGTGAGAGTTGTATCTTTGGAAAGCAGAAGAGGATCAGTTTCAAGACGTGTGGCAAAACTCTGAAGCAGAATAAGCTTGAGTTGATTCACACAGATGTATGGGGACCGGCTGCGGTCTCATCCATTAGCGGAAAGTCATATTTTGTGACTTTCATTGATGACCATTCTAGGAAGGTATGGGTTTACTTCTTGAGACAGAAATCAGAGGTGTTTGAAGTGTTCAAGAAGTGGAAGGCAATGGTGGAAAATGCAACAGGCTTGAGAATCAAGAGGCTGAGGTCCGACAATGGTGGTGAGTATGAAGACACCAATTTCAAGAAATTCTGTTATGATAGTGGAATCAGATTAGAGAGAACTATGCAAGGGACTCCACAATAGAATGGGATAACAGAACGGATGAATCGAACATTGATTGAGAGAGCCAAAAGCATGCGTATACAGTCAGGTCTACCAAAGCAGTTCTGGGCAGAAGCAGTCAACACAGCATCTTACCTGATCAACCGAGGACCATCAGTACCTTTGGACCACAAGATACCAGAGGAGGTATGGAGCGGCAAAGAGGTAAACCTTTCTCATTTGAAAGTTTTCGGTTGTGTTTCATATGTACACATTAGTGATAATGCTAGGAGTAAGCTTGACTCTAAATCACTAAAATGCACTTTTATTGGATATGGTGGTGATGATTTTGGTTATCGTTTCTGGGATGACCAAAAGAAAAAGGTTATAAGAAGTAGAGATGTCATATTCAATGAAAAGCTGATGTACAAGGACAGAAATGCAACACAGTCTAGTGATTCAAAGAATATTGATCCTGTTTATTTTGAGCCTTACAATACTGTAGTGGTTAGAGTGTCATAGCAAATAGTTGACAGATCTCAGAGAGAGAAAACTACACCACAGAATAATCAACATCAGGTTGATATGCCATAGGCCCCAGCTCCTGAGCCTCCTCCACTCAAGAGATCCACCCGTCCACATGGTCCGAACAGAAGGTACATGAATTATTTATTACTGACTGATGCAGGTGAACCTGAATGCTATTTTGAGGCATGTCAAGGAGAGGATGCTAGCAAGTGGGAGTTTGCTATGGAAGATGAGATGAAGTCACTCATCTCCAATGAGACATGGGAGCTAGCTGAGTTACCCATGGAGAAGAAGGCTCTTCACAACAAATGGGTGTATCGAGTCAAAGAGGAGCAGGATGACTCTAAGAGATACAAGGCAAGATTAGTGGTCAAAGGCTTTCAGCAGAAAGAGGGGATTGACTACACCGATATTTTCTCACCAGTTGTGAAACTGACTACCATTCGGTCAGTTTTGAGTATCGTTGCATCCGAGGGTCTGCATCTTGAGCAGTTAGATGTCAAAACTGCTTTTTTGCATGGTGACTTAGAGGAGGAGATATACATGCAGCAACCAGAGGGTTTCATAGTGAAGGGCAAGGAGAAACTCGTTTGCAAGTTGAAGAGGAGCTTGTATGGCTTAAAACAGGCTCCAAGACAGTGGTACAAGAAATTCGATAGCTTCATGCAGAGAACTAGCTATTACAAGTGCAACGTTGATCATTGTTGTTACTTCAAGAGGTTTGATTCCAGTTATGTTATTTTGCTACTTTATGTTGATGACATGTTAGTGGCTGGTTCAAATATGGATGAAATCAGGAACTTGAAGAAGCAATTATCAACCGAGTTTGATATGAAAGATCTAGGTCCAGCAAAGAAGATCCTTGGGATGAGGATTACGAGGGACAAGTAGAGAGGTACTTTGCAGTTGTCTCAGGCTGAATACATTGATCGTGTTTTGCAGAGGTTTAGCATGTCTGATGCTAAGGCAGTTAGCACACCCTTGGCTAGTCATTTCAAACTGTCCAAAGATCAAAGTCCCAAGACGGAGGAGGAGAGAAACTTCATGGCTAATGTTCCATATGCCTCAGCGATTGGAAGTTTGATGTATGCCATGGTTAGCACGAGACCAGATATAGCCTATGCAGTGGGAGCTGTGAGCAGATTCATGTCAGATCCAGGCAAGCAACACTGGGAAGCAGTAAAGTGGATACTTAGATACTTGCGAGGTACGACTGATAGATGCTTATATTTCAGCAGGGGCGAGTTGAGGCTACAGGGTTTTGTAGATGCAGACTTTGCTGGCGAGGTTGATCATAGGAGGAGCACTACTGGTTATGTCTTTACAGTAGGTACTACTACTGTTAGTTGGATTTCACAAATACAAAAGATTGTTGCTTTATCCACTACAGAGGCAGAGTATATAGCTGTGACAGAGGCTAGTAAAGAGATGATATGGTTACAGGGCTTGTTGACAGAATTGGGATTCAGACAGACAAAGAATGTTTTGCATAGTGATAGTCAGAGCGCTATACACTTGGCGAAAAATTCAGCATTTCATTCGAGGACTAAGCACATAGGACTTCGTTATCATTTCATCAGGACGCTTTTGGATGATGGGAGTCTATTGCTTGAGAAGATCCAGGGAAGCAAGAATCCAGCTGACATGTTGACTAAGACAGTGACTACAGAGAAACTAGAGCTGTGCGCAGCTTCAGTTGGTCTTCTAGCTTGAGGACAGGGATGAGCACACCAGATTATAGATCAATGATTTGATAGAAGTTATTTACTCTTGGTTCAGTCTCCAAGTGGGAGATTGTTATATATTGTGGAGCCTGATGATGTGCGCAGAGGATTGTTGGCGCTACGCAGGGTCGGACGGGGGTCGAGCTGCCCGGTCAGCCCGCGGGGTCTGGGGGCAGCGCCCCGAGAAAATTTTTTTTGGGGTGTCTTTCGTGTATTGACTTTTTTGCCCTTAATGAGATGTCAGTATAAAAGGGCATCTCATATTTTTCATTATGCTCGAGGGTTTTTATCTTCAGTGTGACCATTGTCAAAACTTCTCATTGATAGTGGATTGATCTCTGGTGTGCCCCGTGGACATAGGCAAGATTTGCCGAACCACGTAAAATTTTTGTGTCTTTGCTTTGATTTGTTTGTTTATTTCTTTTGATTGATTGCATCCCAAGATCCGAAATCATAACACTCTCCAAGTACAGCATCCGTACTATATCATTCTTCTATCTCTACACGCAAAAACACATCTTTCATGCTTACATGAATGTTAAACGCAATGACCAAATCAAGGCATAGTATTTAGATGCCTCTACTCATATTTTGTATTACTATTTTCAACATCAAAATGTACTTTTCGGAAGAAAAAAAAAATCAAAATGTACTAGTAGCTTAAATGAATGGTCTTAGACATTGCAGGCACTAAGAAGAGAACAAGCATGATTATTATAGGTATTTTACTTTGCTTCTCCCTTTGTTTACATTGATATTTTTAGCCTTTTTGTTTACTATTTCATTGACAATTATGTTTATCTTGATGTTTCTTAGAGTTCAAAAATAATCGATGTTGTTTTAGAAATTGAATGATTCTATAATTAATGACTGTTGTGTATGTTCCTTCATAATTGTAGGAGTCTTTGTCACCACAACAGCTATTGTTATATTAGTAGTTGCATTTCTGATCATGTTCAGGTGGAGGGACTCAGTGATCTACAATATCTTCTCCAAAAAGACAAGCAATGATAAAGTTATTGTGGAAAAATTTATGAAAGATTATCATTATATGCTTCCTGCAAAATTCTCATACCTGGAGGTAAAAAGATTGACAAATGGCTTCCGAAATAAATTAGGCCAAATAGGTTATGGGAGTGTTTATAAAGGAAAACTAGGAAATGGTCACCCCATTGCTGCAAAGATCTTAGAGAAGTCCAGGGACAATGGTCAGGAATTCATCAATGAAGTTGCAACCATTGGCTAAATCCACCACTTCAATATTATAAAGCTTCTTGGCTTCTGTTGTGCAGGGTCGAGATGAGCTCTAATATATGAATATATTCCTAATGGATCACTTGGAGATTTGATCTTGGACGAAGAGGCAAGACGTAGTCTAGGCCATGAGAAATTGCTCGAGATTGCAATAAGCATCGTGAAAGGCATCCAATATATGCACAAAGGTTGTGACACATAGATCTTACACTTGGATATCAGGCCACATAATATCTTATTAGACCATGATTATCACCCAAAGATATCTGATTTTGGACTAGCAAAATTGTACTCTCAAAAGAATAGTGTGGTCTCCTTGACGTGTGCACGAGGGACGATAGGCTATATAGCTCCAGAAGTTTTTATAAGGAATCTTGGCTGTGTTACACATAAATCTGATGTCTATATCTATGGGATGTTATTACTGGACATGATTGTAGGAAGGAAGAACACCGAATTTGAAGATGAACAGTCTAGTATGTCATACTTTCCTAATTGGATTTACACCCCAACTTGATCAATGGAATGAAATAGCGCTTGCCGATGAAGGGTTGTGCATTGCTAGGAAGATGGTACTAGCAGGTTTGTGGTGCATACAGATAAATCCCTCGGATCGACCTCTGATAGATATAGTTTTGGAGATGCTGGAGGGAAGTCATGAAGGCATTGAAATTCCACCAAAGACATCCTTTCCTTCATCCACAGTAGAACCATTATCTGAGCTACGAAGTTTTTCTGCAGATACAATAGAGGATACCACATCTCTATCTAACAGCATGTGATCTGTGTAAAGTTTTTTTGTGATGACTATGCGCAATAAAAGGTCTATTATATGGTTCCGTATTTTGTAAATATTTGCAGAGATTTAATACTCAAAACGAACATGTTTGATACAAATTTGAAATCCAAAACGATTGTGGTAACATGTGTCTCATACAATTTGAATGAATGCTTATGCACATCTTCTGATTAATAAAAAAATTGATGATAGTTTTTGAACTTAAGTTTTTTTTTTTCAAGATTGTTTTAACCTCATTTGTGACCCATTTGCAACCTGAGATCAGCCTCTACTTAAATAGAAGGACAACCGATTGAAAATTTGTTGGTGTCTCCCTAACTACATTGGTGATCTTCGTCTTCTACCGCTACAAAAAACGCAAATCACTTCCGACGAATACTTCGAACCGCCTCTCTCAATTGATCTCTTCTGATCCCTCCTCCCAAACAGATCCAAAACTCGACAGCGATCTTTACTCTGCCCACATTTTCTCTTACAAGGAGCTCCAGGAGGCCACCGACAATTTTAATGCCTCTTCCATATTGTATTAAAAAATGACAGGTGCTACATTGAAAATGTGTGGCATTAATACAATGGATGACAATTTGGTGCTACATTTAAAACACTTGACATGCATGCAATTGCAACTTTGAGAATATAATTTATCCCGAATTTACATCTAACGTGCTATTATTTGGTATATAAAGTATATATGTAGGGTAAGTTTTTTTTACATATATAAAAAACAATGAATCTGTTATGAATATGGTGGTGGATAACCACCACTTTTCTAACCCATAACCTCCCCCACTCTTCAACTCCATAACCTCCCCCACTCTTCTATTCCATAACACTCCCATTATTGCCCCACTATCTCCCCCTCACCTCTATAGACTTGTAACTCCCACCTTTGGGATTCCTCTATGCACCCTATAAATAGAAGGGTTTCTCTTGTATTCCATCTCTCTACTTCTCTTCTCTATATACTTGTGTGCTTTGTTTATATACTCTTATATATCATATTCTATTTAGTTTACAACACGTTATCAGCACGAGAAGCTCTTTGTTAAAGAGAAAGGTTTGTATCGATGGGTTCTTAATGATCTATATCAAAAATATACTCCCCTTGATGTTATGTATTTTTATGTAAATCATCTACTACATACATATGCATGGAACCGTATGCAAATTATGTGTAGAACCCGTATACATCTATCTTTTATTTTCATCTGATGTACTGCATACATCTATCTTTTATTTTCCATGCATGCAATCCCCGTGAAAATTTTCCATACATATGTTATGATATGATTAATTTATGAAAACTAGTATGCAATTTTTCCATGCAACAGTATGCGGCATCTATCATTTGATTATTTATTTTTCATGTAACTGTTTCATGTTTGTCATCTTTTATTAAAATTTAAATATTATACATCTATGTGTAGAACCAGAAGTTCTCACAAATATCAATTAATTTGATATTTATATTTGATTTGAAATTCATTTTAATGTTACAATGTCATGTGTCCCTATAGGATCATACAAAAATTGTAATTACATGGATCCCTGAAGGACCATGTAGAAGTTATGAATAATGTGTTCCAATAAGACCATGCAAATTTTATTCTATCCCTGAAGGACTACAAAAATTATTACATGGATCCTTGAAGAATCATGTAAAAGATATGATTAAAAATGTCCCTGAAGGACTATGATTATATTGTATCCATGAAGGATCATACAAATTTTATTTTATTTTATCCCTGAAGGACTGTACAAAAATTATGATTATATGAATCTTTGAAGGATCATGTAAAATTTTATTTTGTTCTATCCCTGAAGGACTATACAAAAATCATGATTGTTCGTGTCCCTGTAGGACCAAACAAAAGTTATATGATATATTTTTCAGGTCCTTGAAGGACCAAATAATAAAAAAAAAAGATCCATGTATCCCAGCAGGAACATGTAAATTATGATTAGATTTCACCATCATCATCATAATGAAGAGGATTTAAAGATTAATACCTCATTGACAAAGGTCCACCGGCCATTATGCTCCAGTTGTAGCAATATTGAGAGCATCAATTTTATATATTCTCGTTGCCGAACAACGATTTTTTTAAAATATCATATAACTCAACTCAATGGCATAGCATCATTACCCGAAGTAAATGCATTTTATTTTATGTTCGCCATGGAAGTTGTGGTCATGAATGATGAGATCATGATTTATATAGTTGAGAAAGCACAACAATCATAAAGTTTGTAAAATATCTCAAATCACTAGAAGTGATTTGCTATTAAACAAAAGCATAATTGAAGGGAAAAGGGTTGCAGAACAAACCCCTAACACAAGGAAAATGATTGTTATGTATTTGGTGCTTTAAAAATATGGTCACGTACCTGATGTACGATCAGACTTTTATAATTTTTATAATTATAATTTTTCTTTGTTATCTAAAATCCATTTTTCTTATTTTTATATTTATCTTATTTATTTATTTTTTTACAAGAATGGCTATGGTTGGTGACATTTGTCTAGCAGACAGCGCTACAACACATACGATCCTACGAAATAAACAATATTTCTCGACATTGACATTAATCAATGCAAATGTTAATACCATTTCTGGTACTACGAAATTAATTGAAGGCTCCGGAAGAGCAAATATAATATTACCAGGAGGTACAAAATTTTGTATTAATGATGCATTATATTCAGCAAGATCCAGAAGAAATCTGCTAAGTTTTAAGGATATCCGTCTTAATGGATATCATATTGAGACTATCAATGAAAACAATATGGAGTATTTATGCATTACTTCAATTGTTTCAGGCCAAAAACATGTATTAGAGAAACTTCATGCTTTCTCATCTGGGTTGTATTATACAACCATAAAAACAATCGAATCATATGCTGTAATGAACCAGAAGTTCTATGATTCAGATATTTTTACACTTTGGCATGATCGTCTCGGGCATCCAGGATCTACAATGATGCGTCGAATAATTGATAATTCATTTGGGCATTCGTTAAAGAACCAGAAGATTCTTTTACCTAATCACTATCAATGCACTTCGTGCTCACAAGGAAAATTGATAGTTAGACCATCCCCTACAAAAGTCAATGTTGAGTCACCAACATTTTTGCAAAGAATCCAAGGGGATATATGTGGCCCAATCCACCCCCCATGTGGACCATTCAAGTATTTTATGGTATTGATAGACGCATCTGCTAGATGGTCGCATGTTTGTCTATTATCCACTCGGAATGCTGCATTTGCAAGACTACTTGCTCAGATAATCCGATTACAGTCTCATTTTTCGGATTATCATATAAAGTCAATACGTCTTGATGGAGCTGGTGAATTCACATCGAAAACTTTTAACGACTATTGTATGTCGCATGGCATCGATGTTGAACACCCTGTTGCTCATGTGCACACCCAAAATGGATTAGCTGAATCATTTATTAAGCATCTTCAGCTAATTGCACGTCCTATGCTTTTGAGGACAAAATTACCCGTTTCAGCTTGGGGTCATGCTATATTGCATGCAGCAGCATTAGTTCGCCTTCGGCCAACTGCTTATCATCAATATTCCCCTTTACAGCTCGTACTGGGTCATCAACCAAATATTTCACATCTTCGAATTTTTGGTTGTGCTGTACAAGTTCCTATTGCCCCTACACAACGAACTAAAATGGGCCCTCAACGTCGATTGGGAATTTATGTAGGCTTTGATTCTCCTTCTATTATAAGATATCTTGAACCATTGACAGGGGATGTTTTTACCGCTCGATTTGCGGATTGTCATTTTGATGAGACAATATTCCCGTCGTTAGGGGGAGAAAATCCGTCGCCAGAAGAACGACGTGAACTTACATGGAAAACTCCATCTTTGTCTCATCTTGATCCTCGCACTAATCAATGTGAAACTGAAGTGCAAAGAATCACCATCTTCAAAGAATTGCGCATCAATTGCCAGATGCATTCAATGATGCAGCAAAAGTGATGAAATCACATATTCCAGCTGCTAATACTCCAGCTCGAATTAATGTTCCAATAGGAAAAACTGTTAATATGCCGGCTAATGAATCAACAAAAACACGCCTGAAGCGTGGAAGACCTATAGGCTCAAAAGATTCAGCTCCCGCAAGGAGAAAAACAATGAAGAATAATTCTCTAGAAGAGTATGAAACACTTGAAAGACCCACAATAATAACTCCTACAGAGGAAGAAGTCCCTGAAGTGACACAAGTCCCTGAAGAGACTGACGTCCCTGAAGTGACGCCCGTGCATGAAGAACAAGTACATGGAAATGAAGAAATTTCCATAAATTATGCAAATTCACAAATATTGTGGGATCGAAAGCAAGTGCTTGTTGATGATATATTCTCATTTGCAGTAGCTACAGAAATCATTTCAGATAATGATTTAGAACCACGTTCAGTGGATGAATGCAGACGAAAAAATTGTTGGCCACAATGGAAAGCTGCTATTCAAACAGAATTGGATTCACTTGCAAAACACCAAGTATTTGGACCAGTAGTCCTAACCCCTGAAGGTGTTAAACCAGTAGGATGTAAATGGGTGTTTGCGAGAAAACGAAATGAAAGAAACGAGATTGTTAGATACAAAGCTCGTCTTGTGGCACAGGGTTTCCTGCAGAGACCTGGGATAGATTTTGAAGAGACATATTCTCCTGTGATGGACACAATCACATTTCGGTATTTAATTAGTCTTGTAGTCTCAGAAGGACTTGACATGCAGCTAATGGATGTGGTTACTGCATATTTATATGGAAAATTAGATACCGACATTTATATGAAAGTTCCTGAAGGACTAAAATTGCCTGAAGCAAAACCACGAAACATGTACTCAATCAAGCTAAGACGATCCTTGTATGGATTAAAGCAATCTGGACGAATGTGGTATAACCGTCTTAGTGAGTACTTAATAAAAGAAGGATATGTCAATGATCCAATATGCCCCTGTGTATTTATTAAGAAAACGGAACTCGGATTTACCATTATTGCAGTATATGTTGATGATATTAATCTAATTGGGACTCCTGAAGAGCTCGAAAAGGCTTCCGAATATCTGAAAAAGGAGTTTGAAATGAAAGATCTTGGAAAACAAGATACTGTCTCGGCTTGCAAATTGAGCAAAGTTCAAATGGGATACTTGTTCATCAAACAACATATGTTGAAAAAATCCTGAAGCGTTTTAATATGGACAAATGTCATCCATTAAGTACTCCAATGGTAGTAAGGTTACTTGACCCAAAAAGGACCCTTTTCGTCCAAAAGAAGATACTGAAAATCTTCTTGGTCCTGAAGTACCATATCTTAGTGCAATTGGTGCCTTATTATATTTGGCCCAATGCACTAGACCTGACATTGCATTTTCAGTTAATTTATTGGCCAGATTTAGCTCTGCACCAACTCGAAGGCATTGGAATGGTGTGAAGCACATTTTTCGTTATCTTCGTGGAACGTCAGACATGGGTCTATTCTATGCAAAGGATTCCAATAATGGTGCACAACTAAAGGGTTATGCAGATTCAGGATATCTTTCAGATCCTCACAAGGCTCGCTCACAAACAGGCTATGTATTCACTTGCGGTGGCACAGCAATCTCTTGGCGATCTACGAAACAGACTTTGGTCGCCACGTCTTCTAACCACTCTGAGATTCTTGCACTCCACGAAGCAAGCCGGGAATGCGTGTGGATAAGGTCTTTGGTTCATCATATTCGTACTGCATGCGGACTATCTCTCATTACAGATGTTCCAACAACTATATATGAAGACAATGCAGCATGCATTGCTCAAATCAAAGGGGGATATATCAAGGGTGATAGAAAAAAGCATATTTCTCCAAAATTCTTTTACACTCATGAGCTCCAGCAGAGACATGAAATTGATGTTCAACAAATTCAGTCAAAGGACAATCTTGCAGATTTGTTTACTAAAGCTTTGTCGACATCAACATTCAAGAAGCTGGTGTATGAAATCGGGATGCGACGAGTTTGCGACCAAAATTCTTGAAATCTTGTACTTATGAGGGGGAGTAATTTTTATGACATTTTGCGAACTGTACTCTTTTTCCTTCGCCTAGGTTTTGTCCCATTGGGTTTTCCTGGCAAGGTTTTAATGAGGCAGTGTCAAACGCATACACTATTATACGATTAAGTTACATTGTACTCTTTTTCCTTCGCTTTGGTTTTTTCCCATTGGGTTTTCCAAGCAAGGTTTTAATGAGGCAATTTTCTTAGCGTGGTGGTCATCCAAGGGGGAGTGTTGTGAATATGGTGGATAACCACCACTTCTCTAACCCATAACCTCCCCCACTCTTCAACTCCTTCCATAACACTCCCATTATTGCCCCACTATCTCACCCTCACCTCTATGGACTTGTAACTCTCCACCTTTGGGATTCCTCTATGCACCCTATAAATAGAGGGGTTTTTCTTGTATTCAATCAACAACAAATATGAATAAGAATCTCTCTCTACTTCTCTTCTCTATATACTTGTGTGCTTTGTTTATATACTCTTATATATCATATTCTATTTAGTTCACAACAGAATCTAATATGTATGTAATGGGCAATGAAAATACAATAATGTGAGATTGTAAAATAGACTGGTATTGATAAAGACTCCAAAAAAGAAGAGTAGATATTGATACCCAATCATCTACGGCGACGTGAAGACCAACAACATCTTGTTCGGCAGCAACTTCCAAGAGAAGGTGGCGGACTTCGGGCTCTCCCGCCTGTTCCCGGTGGATGCCACGCACGTGTCAACCGCCCCGCAAGGCACGCCGGGGTACGTGGACCCTGAGACCCAAGTACCACCAAGGCTATCAGTTGATGGACAAGAACGACGTATACAGCTTTGGAGTTGTGCTTGTTGAGCTCATCTCGTCGATGCCCGCTGTGGACATCACGAGGCGCCCGTGCGAGATCAACCTCGCGAACAGGGCCATCAGCAAGATCCACAGCAACTCCTTGCACGAGTTGGTGGACCCAAACATCGGGTTCGATTCGGATAGCGATGTGAAGAGGATGGTGACGGCGGTGGGCGAGCTGGCTTTCCGGTGCTTGCAGGCGGAGAAGGAGATGAGGCCGTGCATGGACGAGGTTTTGGAGCCTTTGAAGGGGAGGATCGCGTCCTTTGGAGGCGGGGAGGAGGCAGACGTGGCGACCCCGATCGACGACGATGCCAGGTTGTTGAAGAACAACAACCAGCCGCTCGGTTCGCCTGTTTATGTGGCGGATCATCATTGGGAGAGCAGGTCGACGACGCCTAATACTAGTGAGTGAATGTGTGTGTGTGTGTTGTGGTGATGTTTTTGTGTTTGTGCAGATGTACCTGATCAAGAGAACATGGAGTCGTTGTTTTTTTTTTTTTCGTTTATTTTTTGTATAAAGAGCATGAGAGGTTTTATAGATGGGCGCGTCTATCCCCACCAATCATTTCTCTTAACCCATCAATCAAAAAATAAAAAAAACAGTGTTTTTTTCATTCCCACCAATTCGGTTAGTTCAACCAAACTTGGTCGTCACTTTAAATTTTGGACGATCAGATTTAATCGTTATTTCATGTTTTGGGTAACTTAACTTTATCGTCATTTCAGGTTTTGGGCGACCAAACTTGGTCGAACAAGGTTTGTGATAAAGTTTATAATTTTTTTCTTGGAAACCTAAACCCATGACGTGTATCCTCCTTGGATCCTTCATATAACTTCAAGTGTGAGTTATAATATAGGAAGAATTAATCATTATTTTCAAATGTAAAATATAGGAATAATTTTTTTACATAAGTAAGGGATAAATTTTCATGAAGCCAGATAAAAATGATATGTATTTGTCTAATAAGATATTTTCAATAAAAAATTGAATTAATTGAAAGTATACATACTTACATTTTTTTTCAGTCCCTTAGCTGTTGTTTGAATAAAAGAATAAATATAGAATATGATGGATTAACCTAAAAATTAATTTGTTTACAAAGAATAGGTAGATATAGTTCTGGATCATGTTCGGCCAATTTCGGTCGTCCAAAACATGAAATGACAACTAAGTTCGATCGTCCAAAACCTGAAATGACGATCAAGTTCGGTTGTCCAAAACCTAAAATGACGACCAAATTCGATCAACCTGGATTGGTGAAAACAGCCAAACACCGATTTTTTTTTTTTTTTATGGTGGATTAAGTGAAACGTTTGGTGGGTATAGACATGCCCTTTATGGATTGCTATAGATGTATATAGCTTGTGGAGTTATTACATATCACATACAGATTGTGTAATTTTGTTTGGTATAACATAATGTTAGGCTGACAAATTCACTTTATGGCCGGCATACAGTTATAAACACTATATACATGACATGCAGCTGCAACTATAAGCATATAATTTCTCCTGAATTTACATCAATTGTGTATATAAAGTATATATGTTGGATAATTTTATATATATATATATATAAGAAAACAATGAATCAAACATGTAATAGACAATGAAAATACAGTGATGTGAGACTGTAAAATAGACTGGTATCGTGTTGTAAAGATGATGAAGACTCTAAAAAAAAAAAGGTATTATTATCATGATTTCATTACCAAATTCAAAATATAAATATGAAACTAGATAAGAGGAGTGGAGAAAGAAAAGCAAAAAAACGAATGTGCATGGTAATCACCTGCAGCCACCAGGTTAGAAAACATTTAACCTGACAAAAACACACCAATAGATACCCCTCACTCTACTGTGGCAAGTTTCCCATCAATGAAACTAATTGCACTTGCATTTGATATACAGCGTCCCCGAACCCCTCTATAATTGACAAAATAAATCCCACGTGTTTTTCCAGTACACTCTAAATCCTCTGAGCATTGTTGCCTGTTATCCAAACCGTCCATATACCGGTTGGAATAATCCACCATGAGATCATGGTTGACTCTAAAAAGAACATGGTTGAGTACCTTATTTAGATGGCGTTTGGATATACAATTGAAATGCTAAGATCAATTTTTACAATTTTGCATTTCAAAAATTCAGCTTTTCAAAAAACGTTATTTATTAGTTTTTCAACAGCAATATTTTTTATGGGATATTTGGATGTGGATTTGAAAATTAACTTTTTCTCAAAAGTTAAGTTTAAAATTGAGTTTGCAGAAAGCTGTCTCTCCACGGATTATAAAAAAGTTAGCACTTATTTGTAAAAATATGTCTGCAGCTTTTAATTAAGCCTATTGGTAGAAGCTTGGATATAAAAATATGTTTGGATATGAGTTTGGAAAATCAGATTCATGTAAATTCATAATCTTCTCAAACCCACATCAAAACGCCCCCTTAGCCTGAAAAGGGAAGATGGTGATTTGAAAATCTAAACGTTGATCATGAAAATATTTTTGGATACGTGTTTAAAAATTTTTTGCTCTTCAAATGCAAAATCTATTAAAAACATGCCTTAATTAAAATTGACAGCTAATTAAGCCAATTTTTTTCAGCAAGTGGCCAATGCTGAGCTTATGTGATCAAATGCACATAACACTAGCCCATGCCATAAGCTGGCATCACATTAAGGTGGAAGTAAACTATCTTTCGTATTCACGTATTAGTTTGCTTTGGATAAAATCTAAAGGAAGAAAATGGAAGTAATAAGAAACATACTTTTTAAATAAAATAATTAATAAGAAACATACCCTTTAAATCTAAGGACTTAAACTGAAATATAAAAAAGTGAGAAATCGGTCACTAAATCATATAGTTTATAAGGACTAAAAAATAAAAAATCCTATTTATAAAAGGGAGGCATAATCTAACTTACGTAAATATTTTCTAAATTTGTATCATTATATATATATGTATTTTTTAATTTAATAGTATAAATTAAAAAATGAATATGTATAAAATAGAATAAAGACATTTACATAAAACATATAATTGAATAATTGTAAAAGATAATTATCAAATTTTAAAACAATATGTCAAATTTTACTTTGATGATTTATAAAAAAAAAGATGTCATAACATAAATCTAATAAGCAATACATATATTATATTCTCTTCTAATAGAATCTTGATCTGTGGGATGATAAATCGGGTGGGTTTTTTGTTCTTTTTTTTTTATTTTTGACTAGTGGGCGGGCTGTGTTAATGCCGTTGAGTAGGGCACTGGGGATCAATGGATCATGGGCTATGGGCCCTTAACAAAAGATTTGGGGGGGGGGGGGGGGGGGGGGTGCGGGAAGAGTGCTGTTGTACCCAGTTTTTATTCTAAACCCAATTCTAGTCTCATATGTCAAACCATATAATCACATTAGCGGGGGGGGGGGGGGGGAAGAGTGCTGTTGTACCCAGTTTTATTCTAAACCCAATTCTAGTCTCATATGTCAAACCATATAATCACATTAGCAAGATATATGCTTCGATAAAAAAAATTTCATATTTTTCATAAATACATTTATACAATTCATTAAAAATATGCTTCATTTTTTTTTATAAAAACTTGTATCTCATTAGATAAAGGTATACTATCTGAAAAACATTCAAAATAATTGTAGATTAGATTTAAGGCTGGAAAATGGACTGATCGTAGGCTATTGTTGTTGCTTTTCAATGGGGCTCATGGGCTATGACCTATGGGCCCTTATAAAAATATTTTAGAAAAAAAAGAGCCAACGCCCCCAGGCCTAAGGTAGCTCCGCCACTATTCACGATAAAAGAAATACTTAGGATAAAATATGTACAATTGTCTTTATTTGATTTGAATAGGAAATAAAATTCTTTATATTATTAATTAATTAGAATCATTCTCTATTTTTATCCCAATGTTAACCAGAGAGTCTGAAAGATTCCCTCTAACCAACTTGAAAATTGTGGGGGGTAAAATCAAGCCATCACCCTCGTAGGCCGGATCTTCTCTAATCCGGGATTTTGTTGTGGATCCGAGATGATGTTGATGACGAATCTCCTTCACGACGTCCAGTGGCAGACCTTCAGCGCCAGTCGCCATCGCCATCCTCCCTCTTCATCCTTCGGGTATCTGAAACTCACATCAGTGTAGTGCCGGCTAACACCCCTCTGACGCTCAAGTCAGTCATCTTCCTTGGAAAAAAGAAGAACTTAGAATTTTTGAGGACTAATAAGTGAGAGGGAGTGCTCGCCTGGATTGAGGGGAAGATGAAGTCCCCCTTTTATACTAAACAGGGGAGTGCCGAGTTTGGCCTTGCTGAATGACTATATCATGATATGGAATCTCTACGTGGCCTCAGGATCTATGGACATGTGTCACCTAGGGATCATCACCCTATAACTGTTTTTCTAATATACTGTCCTTTTCCAGTGTCATGGACTATTCTCCTTGTTAATTGTTACTACGTAGAAACAGGCATATGACCGACCTGTGTTTCAGTCCGGGCATTAAGTCCTGGATGGTCTATACCTTAAGTCTGTCATTGCTCAATATCCGTTCTTAGTTGGTCAAACTCTAGTCAACAATTCTTCGGTGCATGTCCGATCTGACCTGGTCAGGCATAGCGTTATGTCTAACTTGGCCTGGTCGGGCATAAACATTTGCCCGACCTGTCGGGGAAAGTGGGCCCAATGAGGCCGTGGAGGAATTTTGATTCATGGGCTTTCTTTCCCCGAATTCATCTTTTATCATTATAGGCTAATTCTTGCTTAATTCCTGTACCCATACAATCTTATCCCCTATTCGGCCTTCCGATAAATTTGGTCTCCCACAATGCCCCCTTTTTGTGGTCTCTCAATTTCTTGGGAGTCCAGAAGAACCGATCTTAGGAGACCTGACCGACTGATAGGCTTGTCCAACAAGATTTCTTGGATCGATTGGGTTGGATCCTTGGGTCTGACACATAACGTGCTTGACACTTGTCACCTTTTCATGTATTTTCTTCATTTAATACCACTTGGGGGGTAACCCCAAAATTCAATTTGGTTGCCACGTTTTCCCAAACGACAGAGGCGGTTAGGGTTTTAGCCCTAACCCTTTATATATGTTTAACCGCTCTTCAATTTCTATCCACCTCATTCAAATTTTCTCTTCTCTTAGAATTTGATCAGCGCCCTTTTGCTTTTATTCTCTATACAAATGGGTCGATTCCCTGGCAACCTTGTGATCGAAGAGTACACGGGGGAAATGCCCCCTCCCCCAGACCCTGAATCCCTCTTGCTTTACTCTGGCTAGATTGATGTTGGCATGATCGCAATTCCATTATCCCTACTGATAATGGAATTCTTGAGCTTCTTTGGCCTTCATCCCCTCCAGTTCGTCCCGAGTGCCTACCGTATTTTGATGGCAGTCACTGCCCTCAACCGCGCCTGTGGCAACAGCCTCAGCCTGAACGAGGTGCGGAGCTTCTATATCCTGAAGCTCCACAATGGAGGGGGTAAGATGTTTTACCTGGCGCGGAGGTCGGTGTCACGGGAGCTGATAAAGGATGCTCAAGAATTTGTCTATGATTGGCGGTACAAATATTTCAAGATCCAAGGCGCATGGATGCCTGAAGGTTGCGCGTACCGGATTCCGCTTCACTGGAGGGACTCGCCATTGAAGTCAGATCGGTCTTTCTTTTGGCAGCAGTTGCTTTTCTTCTTTTAAAGGTGATTTCCTTTTATTACACTTTTTCTCTCTAGGTGACTCGTCCCTCAATGCTTGTCCTCCACAAGAGAGCCTTCGCACGGGGGACATAAACTGTGCCTTAGGCTTTCGTGGGAGGAGCTGGAAGACCATGCTGGGTGCCGCCCCTGTCAACCCTCAAATTCCTCCTTCTCTGGCTTCTCGGCCAACTTCGAGTCGGGCAACTCGCCAAGGCGCTCCTTCTACTTCTTGAGGTGAGGCATCAAGTTCCGCTTCTGGTGGGGGAGGAGCGTTGAGGAGGTCGAACCA
The DNA here is from genome assembly GCA_030737835.1 of Acorus gramineus. NCBI lineage: Eukaryota > Viridiplantae > Streptophyta > Magnoliopsida > Acorales > Acoraceae > Acorus > Acorus gramineus. The sequence continues at coordinate 4,268,924 of JAUJYN010000013.1, read as the reverse complement.
TCATCGCAGAGTGGCGGTCAGGTCGGCCGTGCCTACAACCGCCCGGTTGAGATCAAAGAAGAGGAACAAGAGGAGGAAGAAGTTTTTCTCGGAGGTGACCGTCCCGTGAATCGTCAAGCTCCCCCTTAATTCTGCCCTGAATCATCAAGCTCCCCATTTTGCGGACTTTGGAGAACAAGCAAAAGAGGAGGAAGAAATCCTCGGAGGTGAATCTCCCTGGCAGGAGGATCACGTCAAGTTCCTCCAAGGCTCCCCAGTGGCTGAAGAAGAGCCAGGAGTGGCCTCCATCTCAAATGCATATTTCCGGTCAGTTTCATAGTCCCAGCCCTCCTCGATTTGCGGTTGACACTCGTGTCAGGACTGACACTCCGTTCGCAGAGCCCCCTGCCCTTCCTCGCAAGGCCAGCCTCGTGGTTTGGGAACATGTCTTCACCATTCAGAAGAAGCTTGAAAAACTAAGGCTTCTGATCAAGGAGGAAGAGGAGGACGAACGGCCTAAAGACTTCTACGCTGGCTTTTACGATGGTTACATGGCTGGTCGTGATGGGGAACCCTTCCCTTCATCAAATTGACTGAAAGAAATATATGACGCTTTTTTGTTCGAGAGGTGTTATGGCCGCTACGCGAGGGATGTCCCGAGTACTTCTACTCGGTTGCTCCTTCCTCTTGTCGTCATCGACAGTGAGAGGGCGTCATTGTGTGCCTTTCTATGTTCTTCTTGTCATTAAAACAATTGAGACCCGAGACCAAGAGGTCCAGGCGTTTGTCCCTACTCCTCAGACCAAGACCTGCCCGTCCAAGTTTCTGATTCTGGCCTGAAAGACCGTGACGTGGCGGTTGGTTTAATCCAATCCGTGATCCTGGAGAAGGACAAGGCCTTGGCTGGCGATATATCTGCTTCTGAGGTGGGATCAATCTTGCAAAGCATGGCCTACAGGTACGTTTTATTTTGTTGTGAACCAAATCGTGGAAGACTACGTTTATCTATCTTTCTCGATTCTTATGGTTTTCTTATTTTGGGGCAGCTCGGCATTTATTCGAGCGTGGCAGGTCAAAAGTTTGATCAAGTCATCAGTGATGTCGTCCAGGCACACCGCGTTCGTGAGGAAGAGCGGGCAGCTCGGGAGAAACCTGAGGCTGCTATGAAAGCTGCCCAGAAAGAGCACTCCCGGGCGTTTGAAAAACTTAAAAAGGACCTCTCAGAGATGTTTGAATTTTGAAAAAGAACGGGCCGAAAGGACTAGCGACATTTCTGAGGCCGAGCAGCAAAAGAGGGAGATGAAATGGGATTTTGAAATCAAAGTTCTTGAAAGAGTGCGGGAGCGCCTAGGTCCGATAGAAAGGAAGTCTGCGGAGGCCGTCTCAGTCGGATACGATAGGGGTTATCGTAAGGGCTTCCAGGACTGCAGGGATGGAGCGCCTGAGCCAGGCTCTGAACTAGTCATTCAAGTGCTCAGGCCTCAACTCCTTGAATCTGATGAGAAGGTTGACCATCTCGAATCCGACATCTCCCTCTGGGCAAACAGATGTGCCTGTAGATACCCCAATTTTGACCTTCCAAAAATCAAAAATTTACTTCAAGTGATACTTAGAAATAACCACAATTGGACATCTAAAAGAAAGCATCTAAAACAAGTCATGAAGTCATCAACATAGAATCAGATGAGAGCGGGCTAGATAATCCGGGAGAAGAAGAAGAGGAGGAACCATTTGAGGAGGTCCCCGAAGGAGCAGACGAAGGAACCGAGGAGGGGAAATGTACCTCAGATGATCTGCTTCCAGACGACAACGGGTCCCCCAAAAGCACTGACACAGTAGACGGCCCGTGCCGTCCGATGACTATCTCCTTCACCGACAAGGACCATCCTGACCCAAGGCTACGAGTATATCTCCTCCACGTTCGCGGGCGACTCCAGGCCATACCACTAAACAACATTTTCATCGATCTAGGGTCAGGGTTGAACATCATCACTTGTTCCACCTACCAGGAAATGCCCAAGCTAGGCCACCCCTTTGCTCAGCCGGTACACTCCACTATCCAAGCTTTCAACCATTTTGGGAAAACCATCTACGGTCTCGGGGTATTCGAGCTGGCCGTTGGTCCCCTAATTTGCGAAACGGAATGCTTCATGGCCGACGTTGACACAAGATACCCTCTAATGCTAGGACGGCCATGGTTGGATAGTATCCAGGCCATCTGCTCCCCAAGGCATCAATGTCTTCGATTACCATTCATGGGCCACATACTGACTATCTGGGTAGAAGCATGCCTCAGGTATGAAAACAAAGATAACTGGGTCTTACACAATATGTTTGCATCAACTTTGCACTCAGCTATTGAATCTGAAGGCAACAACTCACCCAGATCCCCCTACGGCACTCAATACCTCCCTAAAGGGTCGGCCGAGACCATGAACTCAGTAAGCAACAACGTACAGTCCAATCTAATTGCCTTCCTCCACCACGAGGTCGCCAAAACCGGGGTCTGCTCAGCGCCCCTCACGATCACTGCAAGTCTCGGAGGGAAGGAATTTAGCCACATTATCATAGATACGGGAACAAAAACTAATGTCTTAACCTATTCCGCTTACCGAAAGCTTGAAGGCAAGGTCCCAAAGAAACATCGGACGAGTTCATCTACGCTTTTGACAGCACACGCAAAAACACCTGCGGGCTGGTTACTCTCTCACTTAAGATCGGCCCGGTAGCCACAATCGTCAACTACATGGTCATGGACATCTGATCCCCTCATCTCCTAATTGTCAGAAGAACGTGACTCAACAGCATCGAAGCTGTCTCATCTACCCGGCACCAATGCCTCCGCTTCCCGTATCACGAAGAAGTGGTATCTGTCTGGGGAGAGGCACGCTTCAACGGGGCACGAGTCCACAACTGGATCATCTACACCATGCACATTTAGTGGGAGATGTACTCGTACAAAATGAAGAATTACTCGCCCAAAGATATGCTAGGTCAGGGGCGAAAACCCAAGAGGGCAAGAGAAGAAGGAGCTGAACCCGCAAAACCTCCACCAGAAATGAGTCTCCCTATAAAGGTTAGCCGACTCGAAGAAGTGGTTCAAATCCACAAACCTGGGACCGATCCACCGAAGTAAGCTTTCATTCCAAACTCATGTACATATTTGTTTACATGCTTTCACAAAAAAACTAAAAAATCCAAACAAATATGCTAATCAACTTTCATTCCTCACTCATGTAAATATTTGTTTCCATGCTTTCCTAAAAACAAAAAAAATCCAAAACATTTGTTTATTAGCTTATGCTTTCACATTCATGTACATATTTGTTTACATGCTTTTCCAAACAAAAAAAAAAAATCCAAAAAATATGCTAATTAGCTTTCATTCCTCACTTCTGTAAATATTTGTTTCCATGCTTTCCTAAAAACAAAAAAATCCAAAACATTTGTTTATCAGCTTATGCTTTCATATTCATGTACATATTTGTTTACATGCTTTCTTAAAACAAAAAAAAAGGAGAGAAAGGAACCACAAAATATAGACGAAAAGAGGTTAAGAGTTGAGGACCATGCCCAGGCCTACCAGAGGAGGGTGGCAAGGGCATTTGCAAAAAAAGTATTAGAAAGAAAATTTTAAATTGGGGAGCTAGTACTCAAGCAAATTATGCATCAAGACAGCCCCACACCAAAGGCAAGCTGCAACCCACATGGGAAGGACCCTATGTGATCACCCATGCCTACTCCAGGAATGCCTACCGCTTGGTGGATGGCGAAGGAATCGAAGTGTTAGGTTTGTGGAATGCACTTTATCTAAAGAAATTCCATGCGTAAAACTCTTAATACTTGAGAAATATTATTCTTCCTTCTTGCGATTTTGGTGTTTAGCACCTGATGATAGAATTATAAGACTCTCAAAGATAAATTGTATTTTACTTGAGCTCATATATTCACCATTCATGCTACCTCCATCACACCAGTATGACTTAGGAATCGGTTTATCTGATAAAAGGAAAAATTGCCTATCCTGTAGACTGGGATAATTTTTTAAACCCGAGGCATCTCCCCTTTATTCTCGCTCTTATTCGTATCAACCCAAAGACAAAATGAGGGATTGTCTTGGACCTGGCATATGTCCCAAAACTGGCACTAGCACTATATAAACACTTCTAGAGGGGAAGCAGAAAAGAACATAGGTGAAAAACAGAAAAGCACCCCCCCCCCCTCAAAACAAAAAGAAAAAAAGAAAAGGCAATGAGAGGCCAAAAATCAAAACAACACCTAGACAAACGGGTTAAACTCTCTATTTTAGCAGGCGCAAACGCCTTTACGCACAGTATATGCTGAACAAAAGGTTATACTCGTACGCATCTGAACAAACGGACTATACTCTCCACTCAAAACATGGGTATACGCCCGGCAGGCTGTACTCTCCACCCAAATAAAGAAGTGGTAAAAAGAAGAAAGCCAGAGGGACCTAGAAAGTAAGACATATGCCAGACTGGGACAATTCTAAATATTGCCCCAAGGGAGATATTACTCTTACCCCATTCACCCCCCACCCTTTTATTTTCTGCTATGGAGTTGAAATTGAACTGTGTCTACCTAGAGAGGCAAAATTTCAGCCAAAAATAGACCTTTTCCTATGTTTATAAAACAGCACACACTCACATGAGTTCACTTAAAAAACTTGCATGTCTAAAAGAAGCTTATTTGACTTAATTCCTGGTGCATTCATGGATTTCCCAACATGTTTAGAATAATGTGATCAAGCATTTGAGAACCATGAACTTGAGAAATTGACACCTGAAGCCAATACCTTTCAAATACAATCCTGGTTTGGACATAAGTGACCACAAGGGCCCCTCTTCAAGGACTTGATGGCATCTTTTACTTTAGGAAATTGAAAAAAAATGCCCTCCCACATAAAAGATCCACTAAAGAAGAAAAATATTCCCTTATGTCACTCACACTTATGCATAAGATTGTATTTTCCTTTTCCAAACATCTAGGCATTCAATTTTTCTCAAAATACCACAAATTGACTCCCATGCCAAAAGAAAAAAAAATTGCCCCAATTACTTTTATTTTATACCCTTCCACACACACTTAAGAAGGAAAATTGCCCCACTCTCATACACACCTGAGATTTTTTTCCATTATCACATATTCTCACACTTAGAGTCACTTAGGCTCCCTCCTCTGTATGCCGGGCATAGCTTCTCGCACCTTTTTCCTTGCTTTACTTTTAAACTACCTTAGATGGGTTGTAGCCCTTGACAATTTGAACAAGAGAGGCTCAAAAGTCAGTGCAGGGGCGCAATCCAAAGAGATTTAACACTTGATCCATGGAAGGAATGTTTTTACAGGTTCTAAAGGTTGGCCAAAATACTCACAATGACCTTCAGCAGCAACAGACAGATAGCAAAACCAGGAAACTGCCCCAGGCAGGGGGCGGCTACTGACAACAAGCCGCCGGGTTTCAGGCGGCTACTCGCAACATGCCGGCCCAACCCCTTTCCGAGTTAAAACCCCTAGTCCAGGGGCAGCTAAAACAAACTAGCTGCCTGGTCCTGGGCGGCTAGTCTGAACATGCCGCCCCTCACCTGCAACCCCACCTGTTCCTGTCAGTCCAGTTCAATCAACTCTTCAACCTTTGTAAGACCTGTCAAAAATCTTTATTTCCAAAACCTGTACATACACATTTTATACACATATACATCCACAAAACCTGTATAAATACGGATCAAAGAGCAATCAAAACTGAAAACGTATACCAATCCACGCATCGATACTAACTCTTACACATTCATCCATTCGCATACCTAACCATTCACCACACACATACACACATACACAATCATCAAAATTAGAATCAAAATACTTTCAAAACTAAACACCCATGTTTAAATACATAAATCATGCATGAAAAAACATAAATTGTCCCCAAAACATAAATATTACACAAAAAAGTCTTTATAAAAGCAAAAGAAGGGATAGGTCCACCAAAGCTTCAACTCCAATATCTTGAGCTCTGTATCGTCGAAACAATCACCTAAGCAAAAACAAAAGAAGGAAACTTAAAATTATTGTCCCCAAAATCTGAAGTTTTCTACCAGAGGTTGATAAAAGCATACCTCGGAGTATCATCATCCGCAAGAGGCTGGGTTGGGGGAGGAGCGTCCTGACTTGGCTGAGAAGGAGGCGGTGGCTGATGAGAAGATTGAACCTCTGGAATGTCCGGAGCGGTAGAGGTCTCTCGGACTGAAGACGTAGCCCTCGCATATCTCCCACGGCTCTGAGTCGCTGATGAGCGAGAAGCTCGACTGAAGGTGGCCCGATGGCCAAGGAAGCAGAAATAGAATACTCTCGCTCAAGAGGAAGAAGGTCGAGCTCCACATCGGTCATGGCCCCTCCACCGACCAATTTCCCCCTCACAGTGGCGTCCCAGAGGTGGACCTGCTGGATGTCTCTGTCTCTCCTCTCAAACCTCTGGCGAAGGCGTGCCTCCACCCTCTCGATCGATCCTCGACCTCCCTCAACCGCTCCTCGAGTTCCCTTGCCCTCGTCTCTGCAGGCCAGAATCTCTCCTCACTCGACCGAAGCGCGTCTCGGTTTCTTTTCGGAGCATCCCCCCCAACGAACCCCCTTTTTTCTTCTTTCCAAAATCCGATACCGACAGTTGTATCTCAAGACCAGTTCTGCCCCCGTGCCTTTTCGATTAGATGCTCCATCGACGTTTAGAGTCCACATTGCACCGGTCACTATCTCTTGATCATCAATCACAAGAACTTCCTCGGACGGTAGGGTTAAGTCAGTTAAAATGTCAGCAACTACTTGCTCTTTTATAACACTTCTTGGGATGTATTGGAGGTCAAAGGGAGACAATCTCCTGGTCAACCTTTGAACCTCCTTCTGATTACTTGGCTGGTCCATTTTCAGCACGGCTTTGATCTGATCGGGGTTAGCTTCTATCCCCCGATGCGTGGTCAAGAAGCCGAGGAATTTCCCTGACTCTACCCTGAAGGAACATTTAGCTACGTTGAGCTTCATGTGATAGTTTCAAACAAATGCTGCCTTGAGATGCTCCAGATGATCACCTCGCTTGTCACTTCTCACCAGCATATCGTCTATATAGACTTCAACGGTCTTGCTGATCTGTTGCTTGAACATTTTGGTGATTAGTCGCAGGTATGTTGCCCCTGGATTCTTCAGCCCAAAGGGCATGACCTTGTAGCAATAGGTGCCCATCGGGGTGATGAATGTTGTCTTTTCTATATCATGTTCGTACATCGGGATCTGATGATACCCCGAATACGCGTCCATAAAGCTCATCAGCTCATTGCCCGAGGAGGCATCTACCAACTGGTCTATTTTAGGAAGGGGGAAACTGTCCTTTGGGCAAGCGTTGTTGAGGTTAGTGAAATCGACACAGACTCACCACTTTTTATTCTTCTTAGGCACCACCACCATATTGGCTAGCCAATCGGGGTATCAGACTTCCCGGATGAACCCAGCAGCTAGGAGCTTCTCCACCTCTTCCTTGATCGCATTGGCATGAGTTTGTGCTACTCGCCTCTGCCGTTGCTTGACGGGTCATACTGCAGGGGAGATGCATAGCCGATGGCAGATCACATTTGGATTGATGCCGGGCATATCAGATGTCTTCCATGCAAACACATCTACGTGCTCATGGAGTAATTTGATCAGACCTTTTCTTTCACTTTGGTTTAACGTGGTACCAATAAAGAAATACTTCTCCGATTCGAGCGAGTCGATGAAGATTTTCTCTAGATCTTCAACCACACTTTGAGCAGGATCGGGTCGGGCCTCATTAGTCTTCACCCGATCCTTCAGTAATTGCTATCTCTTCAGATGTATGTCATCTACGACTCCAGGTTGCTCTTCGGCTGGAGCTTTGCCGGCAGTGGCGATGGCGTAACACCTCTTTGTAGTGGGCTGATCGCCCCGTATCTCCATAATCCCGCGTAAGGTCTGGAAACGCAATTTCTAATGATAAGTTGAAGGTATGGCCTTCATTTCCCCCAGCCAAGTGCGACCCATGATGGCATTGTAAGGGGAAGGGAAGTGCATAACAATGCACTCGGTCATAACTGTTTCCTCGCCTACCTGCATAGGCAAATTTATCCGACCGGCCGGGATAGCTTGGCTTCCATTGAAAGCAATCAACGGATCCCGCATTGGCTCGAGGCTTGAGGGTTTCGGGCCCATCTTGAGGTAAGGCTGCATGAACAAAATGTTGGCCGAACTCCCGATGTCGATCAATACCCTTTTGATGTCATAATTCGCAATGCGTAAGGTGATGACCAGAGCATCACTGTGCGGTATGGAGACATCGGCTAAATCATCATCGGAAAAGGATATGAGCCCTGGATCCTCTGCTTTCGATCTTTTGGTGATTAGTCGGGCTTCCTGATCGATCTGCAAGACTTCCATATGACTCGAGCTCCTTTTTCAGCCCGTTGGATCAACTTGGGGTCTTTTAAAATTGGTAATCCACCGTAGATCATGTCAATGACTCCGGCCGCATGTGATGGGGCAATAGCAATCATGTGTTTTTCAGGCCTCTTTTACTCCTCGGTGTCTATAAACTTCTTGAGCTTTCCTTTGCGGACCAATACCTCTAGAAACCCCTTTAGTGTTCGACAACTCTCTATCTGGTGTCCATAGTCTCTGTGATAATCACACTTGTCTCTGGTGGCCAGATCGCTTTTCATCGGGGGTGCCCATTGGAAGAACGGCGCGTTCTTTATCTTTTCCAGGATTTGAACAAAAGGGAGAGTAAACTTGGTGTACGGGCGCTCCCTGACTTCGTTGGTCGTCGGGTTACTCTTTGTGTCAGCTCGCGGCTTGCTTCCTTTATCCTCTTTTGTTGGTGGGCTTTTAGAGACTGCGACTACCACCTGGGGTCTAGAGGAAGTGGCCTCGTCCTCGACTTTGGCATACTTCTCTGCCCGGCACATCAGCTCATTTAGCAATTCTGGGACCTTCTTTACCAGGGAGTTTCTCAGTTTGTGCTTGGGCGGCAACCCATTGCAAAATGCCATTACGGCGGCATTGGGGTCGCACTTGTCAACTTCGAACATGAGGAGATGGAAGCGATCCACATAACTCCAGATAAATTCCCCAGTTTGCATGTGCACTTTCATCAAATCTCCCAAATCCTTCTTCTGTTTGCGACTGCACATAAAATGCTTGGCAAACAAGGTTCTGAGCTCTTCAAAACACCGGATCGAACCGCCAGGAAGCTGATGGAACCAATTGAGGGTTGCTCCCTCCAAACTGGAAGGAAACATCCTACACATAAGTTCATCATACTATTCGTACAAAGCCATCACGTGCCGAAAGCTCAACACGTGATCAAATGGGTCGGTTGTCCTATTATACGGCCGGAATTTGGGTTGGACAAACTTTTTGGGCAGGGTACTATGCAAGATATGCTCAACAAATGGAGATTCGAACCCCTTCAGTGCTCTGGCGATGAAATCCCAGTCCCAGGTGTTTGTCACCCCGCTCTTATATGTTCGTCTTGGGCGATCAAGCCATTCGTCTTCATAGTCATCGTCCGACGACGCCGAGTAGCGGTTGGGACTGCGGAAACATCCGTGCCTTGGTGGCTGTTGTACGCATTCACCCCTTGGTTCTCATCGTGGAGAACGACTGCGGCGCCTTCCTTGGTCTGGCCTAAACTGAGTTCTCCTTGAGGGAAATGCTGACTGAGCAGGTCCTCTCTCTCGCCGCCTACGCTCCTCTCCAGAAGAATTCATCGACTCACCAACCCTTTCATTAGCTTGCTGACTTTGTTGGTCCTTGTTGCGCGGGACACCCTCCCCTGCAATCGAGCCCCCTTGATTTTGCACTTCTGGAGGTGGTGGTGGTGGTACTGCATCTGGTCGCTTCAAAATTTCCTCTGTCAGGTTCTCTAGGTGATGATATCTATGGTTCATCTCTTCGAGTTCCTTAGCATAGTTGCGCTCTGCTTCAGACGTCGGGTTTTGGGAAGTAGACCCTATTACCGTTTTGCCCTTCGTCGAGGTCGGATCCTCAGGTGTTATTCGACCACCTTCTCCGTCTTGCCCTTGGATCGTTGATCGAGTCCTCGTCATCACCATCTTCTCTGCTTTGAAGTTTGGGATGGCTTCATGTTCGAATCCCACAGACGGCGCCAATTTGTGGGGGGTAAAATCAGGCCTTCACCCTCCTAGGCCGGATCTTCTCCGATCCGGGCTTTTGTTGTGGATCCGAGACGATGTTGATGACAAATCTCCTTCACGACGTCTAGTGGCAGACCTTCAGCGCCAGTCGCTGTCGCCGTCCTCCCTCTTCGTTCTTCATGTACCTAAAACTCACATCAATGTGGTGCTAGCTAACGCCCCTCCAACGCATAAGTTAGTCATCTTTTTTGGAAGAAGAAGAACTTAAAATTCTTGAGGACTAATAACTGAGAGGGAGTGCTCGCCTGGATTGAGGGGGAGATGAAGTCCCCCTTTTATACTAAACAGGGGAGTGTCGAGTTTGGCCTTGCTGAATGACTATATCATGATATGGAATCTCTACGTGACCTCTGGATCTGTGGACATGTGTCGCCTAGGGATCATCACCCTATAACTATTTTTCTGACATACTGTCCTTTTCCAGTGTCATGGACTATTCTCCTTGTTAATCGTTACTACGCAGGGACAGGAATATAGCCGACCTGCATTTCAATTCAGGTATTACGTCCTGGATGGTCTGTCCCTTAAGTCGGGCATTGCTCAGTGTCCGTTCTTAGTTCGTCAAACTCTAGTCAACCATTTTTCGGTGCATGTCCGACTTGACCTAGTCGGGCATAGCCTTATGTCTAACATGGCCGGGCATAATCATTTGTCCAACCTGTGGGGGAAAGTGGGCTTGATGAGGCCGTGGGGGAATTTGGCCCATGGGCTTTCTTACCCTGAATTCCTCTTTTATCATCATGGGTTAATCCTTGCTTAATTCATGTACTTATACAATCTTATCCCCTACTCGGCCTTCCGATGAATTTGGTCTCCTACAAAAATGAGGGAGAGGAAAGTGTGAAACCTTTAAAAACATGTCCAAAGACTTGACTGATGACTCTTCAATTCCCACATCCAAGTCAATTGGCCAGGTCAAGCAAGGAAAAGAAAATTCCAAACAACTTTAAAAATCAGGTACTTCTTCATGGTTGCCTCTCCCATGGTCTCATCCCCTGCACAGCTACGACTAACAGTTCCTTTCCTTTCGTCACATGTCCGTGAAGCTTCCTCCATTTCATCTATCTGAGTGTCAATACTTAAGATTCTTCAACTCGTCACGACTAGCCGAGTACCGGAGTGATGTGCATGGGATATGTAAATGCGCTTTTTTTTTTTTTTTTGTGTTTTAAAATTTAAGTATTGATTATGAAAATGAGGTCTACTGATTTTTGAGTTGATTCTATGTTCTAATGGTATCTAATTGCTGATGTCTCTTATGAATTGGCAGGCAATAAGCACAAGCCACCCCCTCCCTCGGGGAACCAATCTTCAAATAAAAAGAAGGGTAATAAAACAAAGATTGGGATAGGTAAGTTACATGTACTTTCTTTTGCATTTTCTTTTGTCACCATTTGGATTCGCAGTGGGAATGTAAGAGTTCTGGAAAACCTAGGGGTACAGTATCTCCAATGTTAATGGAGTTAGAGGCTCCTAAGTCATATTTGAAGAAAAAATAGAAAAATAGACTCATTATATTTAACATTAAACATTCTCCGCTGAGGAAGTCTCCCCACACATAGGAGTGAAATTTAGCTCCCTATTGCCCGAGCCTCACATCACTTTGTGATATAAATACTTTCAAATTTTTATATGGAGTCATTAAGGGAACAAAGTTAAAGAATACACTCTTTAAATGGCCTTCTATCTTTATTGACTCTTAAATGTAAGAAATATTTAGGCGGTGTGATTGGAGATGCTTTAAAAACCAGTGTAGAGAAATCATTGTTTGAAAGGCTTTTGAAACTTCAAAAAATTATCTGAATGAGTGAGGATGGATGGTATGGACGCAGAAGTGATAAACCCGTTTGGATCCATGATGTTTTATGGGCTTTTCCACCACAAGTCCAAATGGTGACATCTTAGTATAGATATATGGAATATGATACGTCCAACCCTCATTGCAGCCCTAATTGCAGTTCACACCGATTTTCTTTTTTTTTTAAATCATACATTTTTTCATTGAAGTATATGCAGTTATATGAAATGAAGTATATACTGATATGCATTAGTATATTTTTTTCATGTTTAAAAAATGATAATTTTTACATCATATATTATGATAGAACTCATACACTATGATGGTGCAGTATATACTATGCTATCATAATATATGGAACTGCAAAACGAACTGAGTGTAATATAAGTGCTTTAGAAGTATTGGTTTAATTATATCTCCTGAGATTAGTAGATCCATGTTATTGATAGGGTCGAAATGTGTGATTGTAAAATTAAATTATGATATTAATTCAAAATTAATGAAATATAAATGACTAATCGAGTAAAATATTTAGTTCACGGATATTTAGTTTGATGTGTTATCACTTTTTTTTTCAAAGTTTCTTTCGTTCATTTTGTTATGTGCTATCATTTTTTAATTAAAAACAAAAGGCAGAGACAAATCTTGTGGTGATGTAGTTGTGGTTCAATCGTGGTGTTATAAAAAAGGCAGAGGAGCTCGTACTTAGGAATTAAGTTCAAATATTGGATGCTAAAGTTCTCTCTGTCTCTCTCTTTTATCTTTCTTTCTAACATTAAAAAGCCGTCTGATTAATTGCTTTCTCAATGAATATCATCTTTCAGAGCTGTGATTCCCCTTTTTCTCCCATGAACTCCCAATCTCTCTCCAAGTCCCTTTCTCTCTTAAAAATTAAATGATTTTTTTTTATAGATCTCTTCACCATTAGATTAAACTTTATTGAATTGGACAGTGATGGTGATCGCATTTTTTAGGGTTAAAAATTTGGGAGATACTTAGATCTTTCATGCTTACAAGAATTTAGATTAAACTTTATTGAATTGGACAGTGATGGTGATCGCATTTTTTAGGGTTAAAAATTTGGGAGATACTTAGATCTTTCATGCTTACAAGAATTTTAAACCCAATAACCAAATTAAGGCATGGTATTTAGATGCCTCTACTCTATTCTGTATTACATTTCCATCATCACAATGTACTAGTAGCATATCTATACTCTTCTATAAAGTGCAAGTGGATGGGCGTACCGAGGGTAGTTTTGTAATTTCATCAGGGTCATTTTTCAGATAGGACACCCTGTTCTATAGGATTTACAAAAAGACCCCTATATGTGTTATAAACAAGTCCATCATATTTATAACTAAGTCCCCATATTCTGTCAGTTTCACAACTAGACCCTAATATGTGTTACAAATAACTCCCTGATTCAGATTCCAAGAATTATAAGCAGATCCCTAATCTCAGAACATGACTTCTTGGACTTCAAATTTTATTCGATGATTTTTCAGACATCCATAAAATTATAAAATATAAATATTTTAGTCATATTAATAAATACATAAATTACAGATGGAATTGAACTCATTTGATCCCCATAAAATTAATTGATGGGTGTCTTGTTTTCGAATTAAATTTTTTATTGATTTTGGATCAATATATCACTTTTTTTTTATATGTGAGAATAAGTATATTTTTAGTTTTTTCAGGGAAGTTAGATTGTTTGTATGAGGTTCGATAATTGTTTTTTAATTGACAGTGGTCGAAAATTGGATTATATGGTTGACTGTGCATACTCTCATCAAATGTAATGGTTGATTTTTTTGTGGTCTTAATTTTGGTCGGTAAAAATAATTGAATCTAAAACTTTTCAAAAATTAATGTCCCTAAAAGAGAAGGAATAGATGTTTTTTTAATTGTATGTTTAATATAACTTTGAATGGATCTTCACTTAATGTTAGATACAGTCCCAAATACAACCTCAAATGCAGTTATCACATATTTTAATTTTTTAAAATAGTAAACATTACACCATTTTGAATTTAATGTGCTCATTTTTAGTAAATGTTAAAAAAAATTAATAAGGTATATATCTCACATACAAAGGTATATATATATATATCGTTATTAGATAACTATTAAATGAATAAAGAGGTACATGAAGGTGTATTTCAAGTTGTAAATGGAATTGTTATATGAAAAATAAGTATATGCTGAAACAAAATAATAATTTTTTTGTTTCAAAAATATAAAATATACAAGATAGAACCCAAGTTATCAAACATTCTTTGTTTTAAAAGAATTGCTTATAATAATATGAACTCTTGTTTATCTTCTAATTATAATATAAAGTAGCTAATATAATTCAATTCAAACTTAGTATAGATTACGCGCGGGTGCGCATACATCCAGCTAGTATGAATTGATACTAGACATTGCAAGCAAGAAGATAACAAGCAAGATTACTGTAGGTATTTTACTTTGCTTCTCCCTATGTTCATATTGATTTTTTTTAGCCTTTTGTTTACTATTACATTGACCGTTATCTTTATCTTTGCATTTCTTAAAGTTCAAAAAATTGATGTTGTTTTAGAAATTGAATGATTATGAATGACTGTTATATATCTCCCTTCATAATTGCAGGAGTCTCTGTCGCCACAGCAGCTATTGTTATATTAGTAGTTGCATTTCTGATCATGTCCAGATGGAGGGGCTCATTGATCTACTATATCTTCTCCAAAGAGACCAGCAATGATAATGTTATTGTGGAAAAATTTATGAAAGATTATCATTCTATGCTTCCTACAAAATTCTCATACCTGGAGGTAAAAAGATTGACAAATGGCTTCCGAAATAAATTAGGCCAAGGAGGTTATGGGAGTGTTTATAAAGGAAAACTAGCAAATGGTCACCCCATTGCTGCAAAGATCTTAGAGAAGTCCAAGGATAATGGTCAGGATTTCATCAATGAAGTTGCAACTATTGGCAGAATCCACCACTTCAGTATTATAAGGCTTCTTGGCTTCTGTTGTGAAGGGTCCAGACGAGCTCTAATATATGAATATATGCCTAATGGATCACTTGGAGACTTGATCTTTGATGAAGAGGCGAGACGTAGTCTAAGCCGAGAGAAATTGCTCGAAATTGCAATAGGTATCGCAGAAGGCATCCAATATATGCATAGTGGTTGTGACACACGGATCTTACATTTGGATATTAAGCCCCAGAATATCTTGTTAGACCACGATTATCATCCAAAGATATCTGATTTTGGACTAGCAAAATTGTACTCTCGAAAGAATAGTGTGGTCTCCTTGACGTGTGCACGAGGGACGATAGGCTATATAGCTCCAGAAGTTTTTATGAGGAGTGTTGGGTGTGTTACACATAAATCTGATGTCTATAGCTATGGGATGTTATTACTGGACATGATTGTAGGAAGGAAAAACACCAAATTTGTAGATGAACGGTCTAGTATGTCGTACTTTCCTGATTGGATTTACACCCAACTTGATCAATGGAATGAAACGATGCTTGTCGATGAAGGGTTGTGCATTGCTAGGAAGATGGTACTAGTAGGCTTGTGGTGCATACAGATAAATCCCTCTAATCGACCTCCGATAAATAGAGTTTTGGAGATGTTAAAGGGAGATCATGATGGCATTGAAAATCCACCAAAGCCATTCTTTCCTTCATCCACAGTAGAACCTTTTGAGCTACAAAGTTTTTCTGTCGATACAATAAAGGATACCACATCTCTAACATCTAAGAGCATGTGATTTGTGTATTTTTGTGAGTACTACGCAATAAAAAAAGTCTATTATATTGTTCTGTATTTTGTAAAGATTTGTAAGGATTTAATACTTAAAACGAACATGTTTGATGTAAGTTTAAAATCCAAAACGATTATGGTAATCTTGTGTCCCATGCAATTTGAATAAATACTTATGCACATCCCTTATTAATGGGAAAATTAATTAGGGGTCCTAGTCATCCTCTTGTAATTTTTATGTCTCTGGTTTATTTGGAGATATCTTTATGTCCCTTATCTATTTGGAGATATCTTTAGGTCCCAATTTTTTAATTATATTATTTCTAAATTCCTGGTTAACATGTGTTAGGAGATACTTGTTGTACCAAATATGCCCTTCCACTCTCTTCTAGGGCTAGTAAACGAGCCGAGCATCTCGGGCTCAGCTTGGTTAAAGCTCGTTTAGGTGCGCTTGATTAGACAAACGAGCTGAGCTTGAACAATTTTTAAAGCTTGGTTTGTAAACGAGCCGAGCCAAGCCGAGCGCGAGCCTAGACGAGCTCATTTACTTAACAGGAAAAAGTGAAACGAGCTGAGCCCGAGCCAAGCTTATGTTACTTTCACATGTATAAGGTGTTATGATTTGTGAAATGTGACTTCTCGAATGCTAAACAAGGTTTTTTTTTAGCTAAACGAGCCCGAGCAGAGCCTTGATTCGAGCTTCCGCTTGGCTTGTTTGACAAACGAGCCGAGCTGAGCTTTAACAGAGCTTTTCACGAGCCCAACGAGCAGAGCTTGAACACAAAATGAAGCTTGGTCCCAAGTCAAGCCGAGCCTGATACTAAACGAGCCGAGCCTGAGCAGGTCAAAGCTCGGCTCGTTCGGCTCTTTTATCACCCCTACTCTCTTCCTCTCTCTCCTAGATGACCTAAAAATGTACTCATATGATCTAACTAGCTATATACCTAAAAAATCTAATAGTGTAGTCAAACGGTATGTATGGAAAACCCAATATGGATTTGGATGGTTCAAGTACACTTGAATGTTGGAACGGGTATTTTTGACCCCTAAAAACTAGAAAAAATTAATAGGAGGGTGACTAGAAAGACCCCTAATTAATTTTTCCGAAAAACATTGAGCAAAACTTAGGGCGTATATCCATTTCAAGGGTAATCAAAATAGACATAGTTTGAATTGTAGATGAAAGAAAAAATAGAGAAAATATTTTAAAAAAAAAGATGAAGGAAAGAAAACTTGCCTTGGGGAAGAGAAGACACCATGTAGAAAATGTTTCTACGACTCCACCCCCTCCACTAAGAGCCACGCATCCTCACGAGATATGGAAACGATCTTCCTCCAGAACACCAAATGAGAGTTTTTTGAAGTTATGTTTTGTTTCAGATTGTTTTTACCTCATTTGTGACCTATTTATAAGAATGTGACCCATTAAGAAATGAATATGGACATATAATAATCAATGTTTTATTTCATTATTTGGTTCATGAAAGGGTACATTGGAAGAGTGTATAAATTATAGAAGTTTTTATGTGGTTCAACTCCCATGACTATCCATTGAATAATGAATATAGAAATATACAATGTATAAAAAGTAATTGTGTGTATCTCATTAAGTGGTACACAATGTATGTACATTTTTCATTAAGTGATAGACAATGTATATACATCCTTTTTAAAGTGGCACACAATGTATGAAATAAATGTGTACATGAATTGCCATTGGAATGAGGAAAATATTCTATATCCTTTGTAGTCCCAACACCCGCCCATTATTGGATACATTCCTAAAACATTTAGTAGGTTCATTGGATTCTTCAATGAGTTTTAAGAATCTAATTTCTGATTGAGTGTGGAAGGGTTCCCCCTCTCTATCTATAAAAGGGAGTGGACTCCCAACCCATTTTTCATTTCTCACATCTTATGTTTGCACAAGCAAAAGTAAGGTCATTTCATAGAGAGATAGAAGAGTGAAGAATCCTTCTATTCTTGCTCAAGTCCTTATACCAAAAGAATGCTACTTACCACGGAGAAAGGTTTGTGTGTGTGTGTGTGTGTGTGTGTGTATACTATAATGATCATGCATGGCAGAAAAATATGATTATAGTATTCGTAAACATGTTAATCAAGATCCTAAGTGCTATTATGATTTATTTTACTCCATTTGCAACATGGGATCAGTCTCTATTTAAATGGAAGGACAACCGATTGAAAATTTGTCGATGTCTCCCTAACTGCATTGGTGGTCTTCGCCTTCTGCCGCTACAAAAAATGCAAATCACTCCCGACCAATACTTCGATCCTCCTCTATCGGTCGATCTGTTTCAATTCCTCCTCCAAAATGGACCCAGAACTCGGCAGGGCTCTTTACCCTGCCCACATTTTCTCTTACAAAGTTACAAGGAGGCCATCGACAATTTCAATGCCTCTTCCATATGGTATTCAAGAATGACAGGTTCTACATTGAAAATGTGTGGGACTCAGTAATCAATTTCATAAAAGATTGGAGAGGGGGGCAAGTAGGGCAGGGGCGGAACCAGGATTTTATATGGGTGGGGAGAGGCTAACACTAATTCAAAATCCACTAAATAAATTGAATTTAATATAAACTAAACAAGTTCATAAGTCATTTCTAGTAAACTTTGACATAGATAAATAAAAATTCAAAATCAAACAAAAGATTAAGTTTTTTTTCCAGAAAATATATTACTAAAGTTGTGCTCGACGATTCTTCAGAGAATAGAAATCATCTATTATTGAATCTGAGTCAATATATTAAGCAAATTCTTTTTCAATGTAGACAATCAGATAATATACACATCAAATTTTTTTATCTCAACCATCATTTCTCAATCTCAAGAGGAGTTCTTTTATAGTTTAGATTAAACTCATAGCATTTAAAATGTCTTGAGATTTTTGTTGCATGACTTAACAAGATATACTTCAATGATACCCATAGTTCTATAAAATTAATGCAAAATAAATACAAATTCAAATGATCTCATCACAATATAGGCACCAAAAGCTTCTCTGCATATAGAGTTAATTTTTTTATGTTTACTAAAAATGGATTCATTCAATTTGAAATAGAGTGATATACACTTTTTATCAAAATATGTACATACATTGATTAATTTTAAAAAAATAAAAACATGTGTTAGCTTCGCTTTGAACTGTAAAATCACTAAGTCTAACCTTTTCTGTGCGTTTTCCATTCGAAAAAGAAGCTCGAACCACTACAAGCACAGTCACACATGCAGACATTGCATAAAAAAAACCCAAATAATTTTTTTTCCAAAAACCTTTTAAAAGGACCTTTTAAAACTAACATAAGTCCCCTTATGTAATTCAACCCGTCACTTAAAACCCCCAAAAAGCATCTCCACTTCTTCTTCTTCAACCCCTGTCACTGAAAGAACCCCAAAAAGCATCTCCCACAAAAGGTCTGCTCAACACACCTTCCTCTTCTAGGGTTCTAAAGCCTTCCAACTTCATGCTCTTTTGATCGATTCCGATGCAAACCATGGAGTCATCGACGGACTCGATGAGCTCGTCGAGGTCTTGTGCGATGAGAAGCCGCCGAGGGACCTGCTCCACTGCTATGGTCGGGGAGGCCTCATGAGGGCCTCGAAACCTTCTCGGCAATCCTCAAACACAGGATCATGATGGACGACATCGAGGTATGGAACCTATTTGTAAGTTTTTTTTTCAAAATTTTGGGGGTTCTATAGCTCGGCCCAGACTACTCCCACATCTAGCCCTCAAATAGGGTAGCTTATGTGGGAGGGAAAATAGTTGTTATGGAGTAAGCATTGTAACACATTGTATTCGCTGTAGAGCCCTTGATGCATCATAAGGGTCTATGATCGTGTTGCATCAACCCCCCCCCCCCCCCCCATTACTCTCTTCTTTTTTTTTTGCTTTGGAGATGATCCTTTTGATTTAAAAAATTAAGACTCATGCCTACCTTTCCAATAAATAAAAAAATTTCAATGCCTCTCCAGCATGCTCTCGATGGACGCCATGCACGTGTCCACTGCCCCACAAGGCATGCCAGAGTATGTTGACCCCAAGTACCGCCAATGCTATCAGTTGACAAACAAGAGCGACATATATAGCTTTGGAGTTGCATGCAAGCACCAGAAAGGCAGCTTGCCCACCACAGTGATCATCCTCTTCACCTTGCAATCCTAAATGAATCCGATGTTCAGGTCAACCAATTCATACAAGGAGTTTGCAGGGGCCAAAAGGTCCATAAACTATGCTCCACGTACCAGTGGTTTAAGACCAGATTAACAAGAGTCCACGACCCGGATAGCCCACCAAACGTAGATTCGGCATGTCGAACCCTCTTTATCTGACGACCAAGCACAAATTCAAGTCAGTATTTTACATTCAATTTTTGAATAAAGGATGATCAATAACTGATTCTCTAAATCCTATATGTAAAGATATCATTAAATTGATTATCTAGGATTGCAATAATATATCCTTGATTTATATACATCATCAACTGATTTACAAAATACCAATAAATTATGTGCATTCATCCAGAGATAATGAAAGCGGATTTTACAATTCCATCTAAATGACATGTAGCCAATCCCCAAAATCTGGATCTCTTCCCATCTGTCCGATGAGAGAGAGATCTACCATTGATTCTAGGGCATCCATCAAAGTACTATAAATAGGGAAGCGTCGGAAGGTCTTCCACAAGTCACCACCAACTCTGTTTCCGAAGACACTCGAGGACAAGGATCACCGGCCATCCAGTGGAAGCCGCCGGAAGGAGCGGAACGGACAGATCGTACCAACCCAAACCCAGATCACTATTTTTTGTCCCTTCAAAGTTGTTGTGGATCTTGCTCATGGCCATGCTCGCGAGGTTGATCTCTCGCAAGCACCTCGTGATGCCCACGCAAGCATTGATGAGATGAGCTCGACCAACACCCTGTAAGTTTAATCAACGAGAAGACTCCAAAAAAATATAGATATTGTTATTGCAATTTCATTATTAAATTTGAAGCATAAATCTGAAACTAGGTGAGAGAAGTAGAGAAAGAGAAGAAGAAAAAAATTGAAAGTGCATGGGTAAATCGTCTACGGCTGCCTGGTTAAAAAATTTAACCAGACAAAAACACACCAACAGGTACCCCTCACTCTACTATGACTTGTTTCCCACCAATGAAACTAATCGTGCTCACATTCGCTATATAGCATCCCCAATCCTTCAAGCATTGACAAAATAAATTCCAAGGAAAGAGCCTCATTGCTTATTCTCCAAATCGTCCATGTACCAGCTTGAATAATCGACCATGAGATCATGGTTGACTCCAAAAAACATGGTTGAGTACCTTATTTAGTTAAAATCGACATCAGACAGATAATTAAAGCCGTTTTGTTTAGCAAGAGGCCAATGCAGGTGGAGCTTGTATGATCAAATGCACCTAACACTAGCCCATGTCATAAGCTTACATCACATTAAGGGGGAAGTTGTATAAATTATTGGTAAGAAAGCACATAGAAACGGTTGGAAAAACACTAAACCCATGTTTGGATTGGGAATCGAAGGTTGAATAAATGAAAATAATGTGAAATAAAGGATTTAATGCTGTTTGGATAGCTAAAATAAATGAGAATTTGTATACCAAAAATAACTGATATAAAGTGGTATAAAAATTATAGGTAACCCCTGAAATTAATTATTCCAGATTATTTAACCAAAAAAAATATGTGGCTCTACTAACAAATCAATTGTCACTGTCACGCCCCAGGGCGGCCGTCCCCGGGACGCGGCAAGTGTATATATGATATCAGTAAACAGGAAATCAACAATATACCACAAACAATCACTAAAATGACAACACAGATAAAAGCAGGGCTGACATAATATATACACCAAATGCGGAAGCTAAAAAGACTGAGTCTGTAATCAAAACATACTACAGACTCGATACATAATCGTATGTCCTGTGAGAGCCAACATGTCTATATATACACAAATACAATCCATACAAAATCCAACTAGGTGCCCAAGCACAGAGATATATACATACAACAAGAGAAGGGTGCTGATGGCCTCAAAACTCGAGGGACGTGGCGCTACTCCTCTACTGGTGTAGTCGCTCGGGAAGCTCCTCCCTCAGAGATCACTGAAAAGATAATATGCGAGGGGTGAGCCACACGCTCAGTGAATAGCACAACCCATGCATACAGTTCATATTAACCATATTTAATCAAGTCATAAGCCACAAGTGGCATAAATATCACAAATCCGGGGGTTCGTCACATCGCCGAACCACCACACCCTCACCCTCACCCTCACCCCTCCACAGGTGACCAAGGATGTTGGGACTTAATGGGCTGATAATCATACATAATCCTGTGGGTCGTCGCATCGCCGGCCCACTATACCCTCACCCTCACCCTCGCCAGGTGACATAGGCTCTTGGGACTGACTAGGCTGTTGGTCACCCTTGGTCCACCGATAGTCTCTCCTCACTCCGTAGGTCGTTTGGCCACTCCCATGTTCAGCACAGTCCTTCTACCAAATCAGGAGGCGCCTACTAATGGGAGCCCCTGCACGGGACAACCTGTCTAACGCTGAGGTAGTCTCTAACAGGATCCGACGAAGGGAACAGAACAGCCCATCCATCGCATATGATCCACTCGGATCCGCTGACAGCACATCTCTACAACTCTAATGTCTTGAATTCCTCAGAATTCCACCAGCGCGCATAACCAGGATGCGGGGAAAATAAATAGAACATAAATGGGGAAAAGAGACCTTGGGAGGGTAACCTGAGGTCCCGATGTAGGACATCCGACAACCAAACGAGGAACACGGAGTACCCTAACCCGGGTCTCAGCGTTAACCTCTCAAGGCCCTCTTTATATTCCCTAAACATGCTATTTACTAAAACAGTTTGCATTTAATTAAATAAATCAAACTAATAGGACGCATGCTCAGGTCGGGCTTTCCTAACATGATAACGGGGTGACAGGATGCACGGCTCATGCACAAATCCTAAGGGTGCAAGTCCCTAACATACAATCTAGGGTGGCATGCATTCTACACACACAACATGCTTACATGGATTATATCAAAGCAGTTAATACTAACTATGTGCCCCAGGGGAGGACGGTACACGCCCAAAGCATGTAACGCCTCCCAAACTGGGTTGGGTTGTCCCACTCACCGGAAATCGGGTCGACGCGCGACCGTCCGTCGAGATCTGCAAGACAAGGTATTAACTGGTGAGTATAAATCCACAAATACCCAAAATACACAATTAAATACCCAAAACCCACAACAAACACCTAACACTCGGGCAAACGTGCACACGACCCGCACGCACGCTAGCCCGAGCACTCCGGCAACTACCCGCACGGCCGGCAACCACCCGCACGGCCACCCGACCGCCCGGGTGCACCGCCGCCCTCAGCCCGCGCACCCCGCGCACCGCCGGGCCCCTGCCCGCCGCCTGGACACGCCGCCGCACCACCCGGGGCACCGCGCGTCCACTGCGCCCAGCCGCAGCAGCCCGCGCGCGCCCGAACGCCTCGCGCCGCCCCGCGAGCACCCCGCACGCCCCCGCGCGCACCTCCGCCACCTCGCCGCGCCCCGCGCGCACCCTGCACGACCTCCCTGTACCCACCGCCCTCTCGGCCATCACCCCCAGCACACCCAGCACGCACTTCGCGAGCATCGCCCGCTCGCACATTCTCCCCGCACCAGCCACTCGACCAGCTCCTCCCGGGTGCACCCGCGCGCAGCACGCCCAGCGTCCGCACGCCCAGCACAGCTGCTCGACCAGCTCCTCGCACCAGACCCGCGCACAGCACGCCCAACAGCTCCTCGCGCACAGCTGCTCGATCAGCACCTCGCGCACAGCACCGCGCACGCCCAGCACGACCAGCACCTCGCACCGACCCGCGCACAGCTGCTCGACCAGCTCCACGCACCGAGCGCACGCCCGCGCGCGCCCAGCCTGCGCGCTGCCTGAGCTGCTGCCGCTGCTGCCTGCTGCCCGAACAGCAACCCCCACTACCCGAGCACCTCCACCACCACCCAATGGCCTCCGACGGCCTCCGACCGCCCCCCAACCACCTCCGACGACCTCCCACAGCCGCCGACCACCCCCCAAACACAAAAACCCCCTCCTATCAAGCATCTAAGCATGAAAAAGAGGGAAAGAAAGCTTACCAAGGGGGAGGAAGAGGTGACCGGGTGCTCTCCGCGCACCGAAACCTTTCTCAAAGGCCCTCCTACGCCCCGATCTACCACGGCCTTCGAAACGGCCCGAAACAGAGGAGAAAGGAGGGAGGATGGGGAGGCTAGGATCGCCGGAAACGGGATTTGAAGGCACCGGGGTGTAGATCGGGACCCGATCTACACTTCTTAGGTTTTAGGTTTTTGGGTTTGAGGGGTTTAAGGCCTTCAAAAGGGAGAAAAATGAGAGAGAGGAGAGAGGGAATGATTGGTAGGGATGATGAATAGTGATTTCGAAAATTAGATCCCACCTTTATATAGTGAGCGACTTAAAAACCCAGATACGCCCCGGAACTGTGAAATTTCAGAAACGTTGCCGGAATTCGATGAAATTTTCATGAGTGGCTTAAAATGACACCAGGACACATAATATGCAGTTAGATTTTCAATCGGAGTCCTCTAACTCAGGACGATAGCTAACAGTCCAAAATTTTGCGGTTCCGATCGAAAAATGCAAAAATTTTAAAAACTGCTAAAATGCTCCAATGGTTACCAACAGGCCAAAAAGTGACACATATATAACATTCTCCCCCCCTTAGAAAATTTTGTCCTCAAAATAAATACAAGAACATCTAAGAAGGGAAAAGATGCGGATACGCGTCACGCATGGCGTCCTCGAGCTCCCAGGTGGCCTCGGCACCGGAACGGTGCTGCCATCGCACCTTGACCAGCTGGACGGTCTTGGTGCGGAGCCTCTTCTCGCGGCGGTCCATGATCTCAATCGGCTGCTCCACGAAAGACAAGTCCGGCTCGAAGACGAGTGGCTCGAACGGGATGATGTGAGCAGGATCGTGGACGTATCGCCTCAGCTGCGAGACATGGAAGACGTCATGGGCCTGAGCCAACTGTGGGGCAGAGCTATGCGATAGGCCACCTCCCCAACTCGCTCGAGGATGAGGAATGGCCCAATGAAACGCGGACTCAGCTTGCCCCGCACGCCGAATCGGAAGATGCCCTTCATCGGGGACACCTTCAGGAACACATGGTCACCGACCTCAAAGGTGAGCTCACGGCGACGGCGGTCGGCGTAGCACTTCTGACGACTCTGAGCGACTCGGATACGCTCGCGAATCGTCTTCACCATCTCGGAGGTCTGGTGAACAATCTCTGGTCCCTCTAGCTGGCGCTCTCCGACCTCATCCCAACACAGGGGGGACCTGCAGCTGCGGCCATAAAGTGCCTCGTAGGGAGCCATCCGGATGCTCGAGTGGTAGCTGTTGTTGTAGGCGAACTCCACCAACGGAAGGTGCCTCTCCCAACTGCCCCCAAAATCGAGTACACAGGCCCGCAGCATGTCCTCAAGGGTCTGGATCGTCCTCTCCGACTGGCCGTCCGTCTGAGGATGAAACGCTG
The DNA here is from genome assembly GCA_030737835.1 of Acorus gramineus. Classification (NCBI taxonomy): domain Eukaryota; kingdom Viridiplantae; phylum Streptophyta; class Magnoliopsida; order Acorales; family Acoraceae; genus Acorus; species Acorus gramineus. The sequence continues at coordinate 4,243,527 of JAUJYN010000013.1, read as the reverse complement.
TACTGAAATGGAGGTTCGTACCAAGGGCGTGCTGGAGGCTACGCCAGAACCTCGAAGTAAAACGCGCGTCTCGATCTGAAATGATGCTGACTGGAGTGCCATGGAGTCGGACAATCTCGGAGACGAATAACTGCGCCAGGGTGTCCAGAGAATCGGTGAGTCGGATGGGGAGGAAATGAGCAGACTTCGTCAGCCGGTCGACGATCACCCAGATGGCATCGCGACCCGAACGTGACCTCGGCAGACCCGAGACGAAGTCCATGGTGATCTGCTCCCACTTCCACTGAGGGATCTCAATGGACTGCAGCTTCCCCGCAGGGCGCTGATGCTCCGACTTCACCTGCTGGCATACTAGGCACCGGGCAACGAAACGGGCGATATCCGTCTTCATCCCGCGCCACCAGTAGCCGCGACGAAGGCCTCTGTACATCTTCGTGCCACCAGGGTGCACGGTGTACCTCGAGCGATGGGCCTCGTCCAGAATCTTCCGCCTCAGCTCTGCGTCGTCGGGGATGCACACTCGGCCTCTGAATCTCAGGATCCCGTCCGCGCGAATCTGGTAGTCCTGGCGCTCGCCCCGGGCGACGCCTTCAGAAAGGACTATAAAATGCGGGTCCTGAGCCTGAGCCGTGCGGATCTCGTCGAGAAGAACCGGCTGCACCACCAGCCTGGCCAAAAAGCCACCCGCAGGAGTCTCTCGAACACTGATCCAGCAAGCGGCCTCCTCCAGAAGCCTCCAACGACGGACAGCCATGTGGGCGGCCATGCCCAGGGGCTGCCTACTGAGCGCATCTGCAACGACATTCGCCTTACCCGGATGGTAAGCGATGTCACAGTCATAGTCTGTAAGGAACTCAACCCAACGCCTCTGTCGCATGTTGAGCTCCGGCTGAGACTGCAGATACGTCAAGCTCTTATGGTCAGTAAAGAGCTCGAACTCCTCTCCGTAGAGAATGCCTCCATATCTTCAGCGCAAAAATGATCGCAGCCAACTCAAGGTCATGGGTGGGGTAATTCTGCTCATGGGGCTTCAACTGACGAGACGCGTAAGCCACCACCTTACCGTGCTGCATCAGGACGCAACCCACACCCAACTGCGATGCATCTGTGTATACTGCGAACCCACCACTCCCAGATGGAAGGGTAAGAACTGGCGCTGAGGTGAGCCTACGCTTCAGCTCCTGGAAGCTCTCCTCACAAGAAGGGGACCACTCGAACCGAACGTCTTTCCGAGTGAGGCGGGTAAGAGGAACGGCTATCTTGGAGAAACCCTCCACAAACCTCCTGTAATAACCCGCCAAGCCCAAGAAGCTCCGAATCTCAGTGGGGTTCGACGGTCGACGCCAATTCGACACGGCGAGCGTCTTCTCCGGGTCCACAGCTATACCCTCACCGGAAATCACATGGCCCAGAAAGGCCATCCGCTCCAACCAGAACTCGCACTTGCTGAACTTGGCGAACAACTGATGTCTGGCCAAAGTCTCCAAACAGTGCGAAGATGGTGAGCGTGCTCCTCAAGACTCCTCGAGTACACCAATATATCATCGATGAATACTACCACAAAGGAGTCGAGGAAGGGTCGAAATACCCGGTTCATCAGATCCATGAAGGCCGCCGGCGCGTTCGTCAACCCGAATGGCAGTACTCTGAACTCGTAGTGCCCATACCGGGTGCGAAAGGCCGTCTTCGAGATGTCTGACTCCCGGATCTTCAACTGGTAGTACCCCGAGCGGAGATCGATCTTGGAAAAGACGCACGCTCCCTGGAGCTGGTCAAACAGATCGTCGATCCGCGGCAACGGGTACTTGTTCTTCACTGTCCGCTTATTCAACTGCCTGTAATCAATACACAGCCGCAGTGAACCGTCCTTCTTCCGGACGAACAGGACAGGGGCTCCCCACGGAGACACACTCGGACGTGCGAAGCCCTTCTCCAGCAACTCCTCCAACTGCTCCTTCAGCACCCTCAGCTCTGCGGGAGCCATCCGGTACGGAGCCCTCGAAACCGGCTCGGTCCCCGGAAGCAGATTGATCTCAAACTCGATCGCGCGATCCGGCGGTAATCCCGGAAGATCATCGGGGAAAACCTCGGGATACTCTGCCACGACCGGAGTCTGACTGATATCTGCCCGCAGCGGTGCATCCTCCAGAGCAATATAAGCCAGAAAGCCCTCGCACCCACCCTGTAGGAGTCTCCACGCCTGCATGGACGACACGAACCCCAAAGGAGCTACGTCTCGATCGCCCACGAACTGGAAAGACCTCCGACCAGGAAGGTGGAACGACACCGACTTGGCGAAACAGTCGATGCTGGCATGACTAGCTGCAAGCCAATCCATCCCCAGGATGGCATCAAAATCCGCCATCGCAAGCTCCACCAGCTCTACCGGAAACTCATGCTCCGCGATCTCTACCGTGCACCCTCGGTACACTGAACTGAGGAGAATACGGTCTCCCACGGGCAATGACACCTCTAACACAGCATCTAGAGGAGCGGACGCCACACCCGTCCGTCTCGCGAAAGCGGGAGACACGAACGAGTGGGTGGCTCCGGAATCAAATAGTACATAAGCAGGAAGCTGGGAGATCTGAACAGTACCTCTGACCACGCTGCCTGATGCCTGGGCCTCCTCTGCCGAAAGCGCTGCCACTCGGCCCTGGACGAACTGAGGCTGAGGAGCAGGGGCACGCCTCGCCTGCTGCGCTGGCTGCCTCCTCTGATCAGCACGGCCACCCTGTGGCTGCTGCTGCTGACGCTGAGGCTGCTGCTGCTGCTGGCGCTGAGGCTGCTGCTGCTGCTGGCGCTGCTGAAACGGCTGCTGGAACGGCCGCTGCTGCAACTGCTGCTGCTGGGGCATCACTGCGGGTCGGCCAGCGTCGGGGCAATTATACAGGATATGCCCGACGCGCTGACAGTGATAACAGCGCCTCGTCTCCGGTCGCCTCGACTGGACTGGCACTGCTGCGATGGGTGCTGGACCTCGCGCTGGCACCACATCTGCTGGAGAGAGGAAGCCGCTGACTGCTCGAAGCGGGCCCTCTTCTTCTTGCGCTGCCCTCTGTCCTGACTCCTGGGTGGCCTCTGGTCTGTCGACGGGGTCGGAGCCCTCACCTGGATCCCGAGGTCTCTCTCGACGGTCTTCGCTCGAGACACTAAGTCGGAGTACCTCGTGAAAGCATGGGCGGTGACGTGCACTCGGATGGCACTGCTGAGACCGAGCTCGAACCGACGGCACCTCGTCTCCTCGTCCATCACCAGAGCTGGAGCGAATCTGGACAGCCTCGTGAACTGCGTGGAGTACTCAGCGACGGACATACTGCCCTGGGTCAGCTGCTCGAACTCCTGCATCACGACCTGTCACGTCGAAAAGGGGAAGTACTCCTCCAAGAAGTATCCCCTGAATCCCGCCCATGTGAGCTGCTCCAATCCCTCTGGATGTCACTGATCTAGTAGCCCACCAGTCGGCGGCGCTACCCTTCAGCATAAACGCAGCCAGGGAGACCCTCTGGCGGTCTGTGCAAAGCATCGTCGAGAAGATGTTATCCACCTCCATCAACCATCTCTCGGGAGCAAGGGGGTCCTCTGTCTGACCCTGGAACTCGGGAGGATGGAGCTTCAGAAAGGCTGAGAGGCCACTCTGCTGCACCCTCGCTGCAGCCTCTAGCCCCATCTCCCTCTCCTGAGGATCCTGAACTCTGGCCGCCGGAATCTCCACCACGGGGACTGGGGGTGTATCAGGTACCACAGGCGGATCTGCCACCAAGGGAACCTGCGGTACTGCCTCGCGGGCCGCCCGCAGCTCCTGTATCTCCCGTGCCTGATCTGCCAACACCCTCGTCTGGGTCTCTACCAAATCTGCTAACCGCGCAAACGCGCGCTCCCAGGCAGGAGGCTCCTGCGCTGATCCTGGCCTCTCGGCTGAGGACTCACCAATAGCATCCTCGACTCTGGCAGGTCCGGAGACCTCCAAGGGTCGAGAGGGACCACGTCCGCGCCGTCCTCTGCGAGGAGGCATATCAGCAACCTAAGAAAACCAGACACTAGGATCAGAATACGCATATAGAAATCCTAGGACTCATCTCTACGAAAAAGAAGACATTTGGCTCTGACAGGACCAGGCTCTGATACCAACTTTTGTCACGCCCCAGGGCGGCCGTCCCCGGGACGCGGCAAGTGTATATATGATATCAGTAACAGGAAATCAACAATATACCACAAACAATCACTAAAATGACAACACAGATAAAAGCAGGGCTGACATAATATATACACCAAATGCGGAAGCTAAAAAGACTGAGTCTGTAATCAAAACATACTACAGACTCGATACATAATCATGTCCTGTGAGAGCCAACATGTCCATATATACACAAATAAAATCCATACATAATCCAACTAGGTGCCCAAGCACAGAATATATACATACAACAGAAAGAAGGGTGCTGATGGCCTCAAAACTCGTGGGACGTGGCGCTACTCCTACTGGTGTAGTCGCTCGGGAAGCTCCTCCCTCAGAGATCACTGAAAAAGATAATATGCGAGGGGTGAGCCACACGCTCAGTGAATAGCACAACCCATGCATACAGTTCATATTAACCATATTTAATCAAGTCATAAGCCCCGAGGCATAAATATCTCAAATCCGGGGGTTCGTCACATCGCCGAACCCCATACCCTCACCCTCACCCTCACCCTCAATAGGTGACCAAGGATGTTGGGACTTAACGGGTTGATAATCATCCATACATAATCCTGTGGGTCGTCGCATCGCCGGCCCACCATACCCTCACCCTCACCTCTCAACAGGTGACCTAGGCTCTTGGGACTGACTAGGCTGTTGGTCACCCTTGGTCCACCGATAGTCTCTCCCCACTCCGTAGGTCGTTTGGCCACTCCCATGTTCAGCGCAGTCCTTCTACCAAATCAGGAGGCGCCTACTAATGGGAGCCCCTGCACGGGACAACCTTTCTAACGCTGAGGTAGTCTCTACACGGATCCAACGAAGGGAACAGAACAGCCTATCCATCGCATATGATCCACTCGGATCCGCTGACAGCACATCTCTACAACTCTAATGTCTTGAATTCCTCAGAATTCCACCAGCGCGCATAACCAGGATGCGGGGAAATAAATAAGACATAAAAGGGGAAAAGAGACCTTGGGAGGGTAACCTGAGGTCCCGATGTAGGACATCCGACAACCAAACGAGGAACACGGAGTACCCTAACCCGGGTCTCAATGTTAACCTCGCCAGGCCCCCTTATATTCCCTAAGGCATGCTATCAATATTAAAGCTTGCATTTAACTAAATAAATCAAACTAATAGGACGCATGCTCAGGTCGGGCTTTCCTAACATGATAACGGGGTGACAGGATGCACGGCTCATGCACAAATCCTAAGGGTGCAAGTCCCTAACATACAAGTCTAGGGTGGCATGCATTCTACACACACATCATGCTTACATATATGACAAATAAAAACAGTTAATACTAACTATCTGCCCCAGGGGAGGACGGTACACGCTCAAGTGCATGTAGCGCCTCCCAAACTGGGTTGGGTTGTCCCACTCACCGGAAATCGGGTCGACGCGCGACCGTCCGTCGAAATCTGCAAGACAGCGTATCAACTGGTGAGTAAAAATCTACAAGTACCCAAAATACACAATTAAATACCCAAAACCCACAACAAACACCCAACACTCGGGCAAACGTGCACACGACCCGCACGCACGCTAGCCCGAGCACTCCGGCAACTACCCGCACGGCCGGCAACCACCCGCACGGCCACCCGACCGCCCGGGTGCACCGCCGCCCTCAGCCCGCGCACCCCGCGCACCGCCGGGCCCCTGCCCGCCGCCTGGACACGCCGCCGCACCACCCGGGCACCGCGCGTCCACTGCACCAAGCCGCAGCAGCCCGCGCGCGCCCCGAATGCCTCGCGCCGCCCGCGAGCACCCCGCACGCCCCCGCGCGCAGCGCCTCGCCCCGCGCGCACCCCGCGCGCACCTCCGCCACCTCGCAGCGCCTCGCGTGCACCCCGCGCGCACTCTGCACGACCTCCCTGCACACACCGCCCACTCGGCCATCACCCCCAGCACACCCAGCACGCACTTCGCGCGCATCGCCCGCTCGCACATTCTCCCCGCACCAGCCACTCGACCAGCTCCTCCCGGGTGCACCCGCGCGCACCGCCCAGCATCCGCACGCCCAGCACAGCTGCTCGACCAGCTCCTCGCACCAGACCCGCGCACAGCACGCCCAATAGCTCCTCGCGCACAGCTGCTCGATCAGCACCTCGCGCACAGCACCGCGCACGCCCAGCACGACCAGCACCTCGCACCGACCCGCGCACAGCTGCTCGACCAGCTCCACGCACCGAGCGCACGCCCGCGCGCACGAACGCGCGCACGCCCGCGCGCCCAGTCTGCGCGCTGCCTGAGCTGGCTGCCGCTGCTGCCTGCTGCCCGAACAGCAACCCCCCCCCCCACTACCCGAGCACCTCCACCACCACCCAATGGCCTCCGACGGCCTCCGACCGCCCCCCAACCACCTCCGACGACCTCCCACAGCCGCCGACCACCCCCCAAACACAAACACCCCCTCCTATCAAGCATCTAAGCATGAAAAAGAGGGAAAGAAAGCTTACCAAGGGGGAGGAAGAGGTGACCGGGTGCTCTCCGCGCACCGAAACCCTTCCCAAACGCCCTCCTACGCCCGGATCTATCACGGCCTTCGAAACGGCCCAAAACAGAGGAGAAAGGAGGGAGGATGGGGAGGCTAGGATCGCCGGAAACGGGATTTGAAGGCACCGGGGTGTAGATCGGGACTTCTTAGGTTTTAGGTTTTAGGTTTTTGGGTTTGAGGGGTCTAAGGCCTTCAAAAGGGAGAAAAATGAGAGAGAGGAGAGAGGGAATGGTTGGTAGGGATGATGAATAGTGATTTCAAAAATTAGATCCCACCTTTATATAGTAAGCGACTTAAAAACCCAGATACGCCCCAGAACTGTGAAATTTCAATCGGAGTCCTCTAACTCAGGACGATAGCTAACAGTCTAAAATTTTGCGGTTCCGATCGAAAAATGCAAAAATTTTAAAAACTGCTAAAATGCTCCAATGGTTACCAACAGGCCAAAAAGTGACACATATATAACAGTCACCACCTCTTATAAATCAATTGTCAAATTAACTATCATCATTTTTTCATCCTTTATAAATTTTTATCCACACCTTATTCACATTTTACTCAAACAACAAAAACTTTATTATTATGTTTTCTGACAAGAATATTTTAAAACACAACCAAACACAATATCATTTTATTCTTATTTATACTAAAATAGTCATAAATCTCAGAATAACTTAATTCTCTATCCAGACAGAGGCTTAAGGTTTCTGATTTTGAAAAATCACAACAAAATGGAATTAAGTAGAGTTAGAAAAATCTGACAAAAGTGGTGGATCGAAGCACGCAAATGCACTTTCTAAAAAGCAGATTATGCCCCCACAATGGTGCAATAGTTCACTGACGGTCCATTCCAAGGATACAACGATATCTTACTATTCTCAAGGTGCATTCAAAATTAAAAGGTTTTAGGAAACACCTTGTGACTGTTGAATGGACTGGTTTGTGTAATTGTATACTCTCTGTATAGTAAAATAAACAGGTGGGTAAGTCAGTGCCAAGACTCGAACCCAGAATCTATCGGTAACACCGCTAAACTCTGAACCGTTGCGCTATGACCACTCACATAAAGATAACTTCAAAAGATTTACATATCTTTATAAGAGAGAGAGATGGGATTTACACTAACAACTCATCATATCTCTTGGAACAACTCATAACAAATTTAGTAGGATAAGATCATATAGGATAAGATTATGTAATTTGATCTGCTATTCAATTACAATAATATTTCTTTGAATACATGTGATAAAAGAAGGGGTGCACAAACATCCTTTTAAGAAAACAAACTGTTACTAACGGACTTAATGTTAAAACCACCAAGTACATCAACTCTAAAACCAAGACAGTGAACCCAAGCAATTAATAACATATATTATATGACAAAATCAATATCAAAATATATTTAATTTATCTCTCATAAAACATGTCCAAAGACTTGACTGATGACTCTTCAATTCCCACATCCAAGTCAATTGGCCAGGTCAAGCAAGGAAAAGAAAATTCCAAACAACTTTAAAAATCAGATACTTCTTCATGGTTGCCTCTCCCATGGTCTCATCCCCTGCCCAGCTACGACTAACAGTTCCTTTCGTTACCCATGGATTCCACCTTTCCTTCCTCTCTCATCCTCTTCTCCTTACTCCTCCTTCTCCTCTCTCACCTTCCTCTTCACTTCAGCATGCCATACACAGATACACACTGTGATTATGATAAAACCCCACTGCTTCTATGTGATGGTGAAATTGAAAAAACACGGACACCTAATCTGAATGTCATTCAGATACCCCTCACTCTACTATGACTTGTTTCCCACCAATGAAACTAATCGTGCTCACATTCGCTATATAGCATCCCCAATCCTTCAAGCATTGACAAAATAAATTCCAAGGAAAGAGCCTCATTGCTTATTCTCCAAATCGTCCATGTACCAGCTTGAATAATCGACCATGAGATCGTGGTTGACTCCAAAAAACATGGTTGAGTACCTTATTTAGTTAAAATCGACATTAGACAGACAATTAAAGCCGTTTTGTTTAGCAAGAGGCCAATAATGCAGGTGGAGCTTGTATGATCAAATGCACCTAACACTAGCCCGTGTCATAAGCTTACATCACATTAAGGGGGAAGTTGTATAAATTATTGGTAAGAAAGCACATAGAAACGGTTGGAAAAACACTAAACCCATGTTTGGATTGGGAATCGAAGGTTGAATAAATGGATATAATGTGAAATAAAGGATTTAATGCTGTTTGGATAGCTAAAATAAATGAGAATTTGTATACCAGAATAAACTGATATAAAGTGGTATAAAAATATAGGTAACCCCTGAAATTAATTATTCCAGATTATTTAACCAAAAAAAATATGTGGCTCTACTAAGAAATCAATTGTCACCACCTCTTATAAATCAATTGTCAAATTAACTATCATCATTTTTTCATCCTTTATAAATTTTTATCCACACCTTATTCACATTTTACTCAAACAACAAAAACTTTATTATTATGTTTTCTCACAAGAATATTTCAAAACACAACCAAACACAATATCATTTTATTCTTATTTATACTAGAATAGTCATAAATCTTAAAATAACTTAATTCTCTATCCAGACAGAGGCTTAAGGTTTCTAATTTTGAAAAATCACAACAAAATGGAATTAAGTAGAGTTAGAAAAATCTGACAAAAGTGGTGGATCGAAGCACGCAAATGCACTTTCTAAAAAGCAGATTATGCCCCCACAATGGTGCAATGGTGTAATAGTTCACTGACGGTCCATTCCAAGGATACAAAGATATCTTACTATTCTCAAGGTGCATTCCAAATTAAAAGGTTTTAGGAAACACCTTGTGACTGTTGAATGGACTGGTTTGTGTAATTGTATACTCTGTGTATAGTCGTGGACAACACAACCCTCTTATCTATATATTCAATGAAGAGATGTAAAACTGAAAGTAATTTAAAAAAACTTTTTTCAATCTTATAAATTAGCGTCAATAAACAGGTGGGTAAGTCAGCGTCAAGACTCGAACCCAGAATCTATCGATAACACCGCTAAACCCTGAACCATTGTGCTATGACTAATGACATAAAGATAACTTCAAAAGATTTACATATCTTTATAAGAGAGAGAGATTGGATTTACACTAACAACTCATCATATCTCTTGGAACAACTCATAACAAATTTAGTAGGATAATATCATATAGGATAAGATTATGTAATCTGATCTGCTATTCAATTACAATAATATCTCTTTGAAAACATGTGATAAAAGAAGGGGGTGCACAAACATCCTTTTAAGAAAACAAACTGTTACTAACGGAATTAATGTTAAAACCACCAAGTACATCAACTCTAAAACCAAGACAGTGAACCCAAGCAATTAATAACATATATTATATGACAAAATCAATATCAAAATATATTTAATTTATCTCTCATGAAACAAAGTTGCATAATTTCTAACAGAAACTACCTTTGGTATTCACATATTAGTTTGCTTTGAATAATCAGCCTATCCCTTTAGGAGAGACGACTCATTTAGCCCCAACTCCAAAAGACAAACTTCTCCTTGAGGACCCACCAAAACAAACTTCCAGGGACTTTATTAAACATCGTCATCGTGGAGCTGGAAAAGAGTTACCGAACCTTTGACGGATGAATGATCGTTGAAAGAGATCGGTACAAGACGATATATAATTGATGGCTTATTTTAGTTAAGCCCTGTTACGGTAGCGGAATAGGGTAAGAACATGGTAGAATATAGTTGAATAAGTTTAAAAATTTATTTGTAGCTATGTCGGAATATATAAGAATAATTAAGCTGATACTCGTATTCCAAATCTCGCATCGAATTGTCTTATTCTACCCAATTTATTCCACCAGTATAAGAGGGGTTCATATGTCAAATCACTAGCCAACACATCTCTTATAATTACGAGGGCAATTTTTATTTTTAACCCCATTACATTTTTAATTTCAAGATTGACCCTAGTCTAGTTTTTATTTCAAAACTGGCCTAGGTTAATTTTGACCAGTCAGCACTGCTACTTCAACCGCTGACTTGAATTTTTTTTTTCTTTTATGACATAGTAAGCATGATTGTAAATCGCGCCTCTTCTAAGACGTGATTACATATCACTTCTCCTCATAATGATTTGTAATAAAATCTCATATACAAATCTCTTTTCACATTTTTTAAAAATTTTAAATTTACTTGTATCAAATCATTTTTTTCATGTTTTATAAATTATGCATATCTTATTCATCTTTTATAACACTTTATCCATGATTAATCAAACAACAAAAATTAAATTATTACATTTCCAAATAAGAATAACTAAAATAGAATAAAAAATAAATTAATCTATATTTTAGCTTAAAGAATTAGTGTGAGGATAAGACAATAAATAGTGAAATAAGTGACTAGACAACAAATTATTATTTCACGGTTGAAGTGGTATTTTTCCCTTTCAATCAAAACAATCGGACAGAGCATTCTTCTCGAATCCGGACCCAGTTGAACATGGATCCTGCACTCAAAAAGGAATTAGATGGACACCGATGTGGTGCCAGCCAAAGGAACTCCGAAGCGATGTATCAGTAAGGGAATTCAAAGGTTTATCTCACTAATTATGTAGCTTGATTAAAAGTTAACTCATATCTCAATTTGTTGTTAACCTTCCCTTTTGTAGGGTTCATGAGCTAGATAGCCATTGTCACTGGCCTAATAGCCGTTCTAACAACTCTCCCTTAATGGTTGCTTAGTGGGTGAATTTCGTAGTAACCGCCTTGCTATATTGTAGCTGAATTTGCCTTTAATTACCCATGTTTTATAAGTAATGCGCCTTAATCATTCATCTGACGATTACAGGCGTTATGGGTGTCTGACCATTTCTGAAGTCCTCCTCGTGGTCTTGGTCTGGTTGGAACACGGGGTCCTGCACGGCGTGTACCTGGTTATTCGTCCACGAGGTGTAAGACCGTCCGACTAGACCTGTTTCAATCTGGTCGTGTCCTACCTACTCAGGATGGCAATTGCCCGCGAGATGTAAAACAGTCGAACCAGACCTAATTCAATCTGGTCGTGTCTCACCTACTTGGGAGTGTCTGCTCGGTATTCCGCTATTAGGTTGGGTTCTTAGGTGTCGGATGTGGTGGTCAATACCCGTCTAAGCCCTGACACGTGTCATCTTTTAACATGGTGCATATTTTTCCATCCACAACTGTAAAAGAAAAAACTGAGATAAAATGTGTACAATTATCCTTCGTTAACTTGAATTAAGAATGAAATTTTGTTATTCAGAATAACATTTATTCTCTATTTTTATCCCAACGTTAACCAGAGAGCACGAGAAGAAATTCTCTCCAACCACTTGAAAAAGGACGGAGAGGTGTGAAATCTTTACAAACATGTCCAAAGACTTGACTCATGACACGGAAACAGAGGAGGTATCCCCAATTCCCACATCCAAGTCAATTGGCCAGGTCAAGCAAGGAAAAGAAAATTCCAAACAACTTTAAAAATCAGGTACTTCTTCATGGTTGCCTCTCCCATGGTCTCATCCCCTGCACAGCTACGACTAACAGTTCCTTTCGTTACCCATGGATTCCACCTTTCCTTCCTCTCTCATCCTCTTCTCCTCACTCCTCCTTCTCCTCTCTCACCTTCCTCTTCACTTCAGCATGCCATACACAGATACACACTGTGATTATGATAAAACCCCACTGCTTCTATGTGATGGTGAAATTGAAAAAACAAGGACACCTAATCTGAATGTCATTCAAGTATCCAAAGTTTTCTATCTCTTCCATACTTGTAACGACCCTGACCAAATAGATATATCCTGCTTGCATATCGATCCAATATCCGCCCCCAACATTACCTGCTACGACAAATATGTTCCCCATGAATATGATCTGCACAGATTGAACTGCTGCGAAGATGCTGATATTATTGGAAATTACAATATCTCTTACTGGCTACAAACCGATCCTTCCATGGGCCATTTGGGCTTTGAATTGATACTACTCTTTGAAGATGGTCACATGTCTGTGGAGCTTCCTCCATTTCCTCTTCCTGAGTGCCAATACTTAAGATTCTTCAACTCGTTACGACTGGCCGAGTACTGGAATGATGTGCAAGTAAAATGTAAATGCGCAATTTTTTTTCCTGTGTGTGTTTTAAAATTTAAGTATTGATTATGAAAATGAGGTCTACTGATTTTTGAGTTGATTCTATGTTCTAATGGTATCTAATTGCTGATGTCTCTTATGAATTGGCAGGCAATAAGGACAAGCCACCCCCTCCCTCGGGGAACCAATCTTCAAATAAAAAGAAGGGTAATAAAACAAAGATTGGGATAGGTAAGTTACATGTACTTTCTTTTGCATTTTCTTTTGTCACCATTTGGATTCGCAGTGGGGATGTAAGAGTTCTGGAAAATCTAGGGGTACAGTATCTCCAATGTTAATGGAGTTAGAGGCTCCTAAGTCATATTTGAAGAAAAAATAAAAAAATAGACTCATTATATTTAACATTAAACATTCTCCGCTGAGGAAGTCTCCCCACACATAGGAGTGAAATTTAGCTCCCTATTGCCCGAGCCTCACATCACTTTGTGATATAAATACTTTCAAATTTTTATATGGAGTCATTAAGGGAACAAAGTTAAAGAATACACTCTTTAAATGGCCTTCTATCTTTATTGACTCTTAAATGTAAGAAATATTTAGGCGGTGTGATTGGAGATGCTCTAAAAACCAGTGTAGAGAAATCATTGTTTGAAAGGCTTTTGAAACTTCAAAAAATTATCTGAATGAGTGAGGATGGATGGTGTGATAAACCCGTTTGGATCCATGATGTTTTATGGGCTTTTCCACCACAAGTCCAAATGGTGGCATCTTAGTATAGATATATGGAATATGATACGTCCAACCCCCATTGCAGCCCTAATTGCAGTTCACACCGATTTTCTTTTTTTAAAAAATCATACATTCTTTCATTGAAGTATATGCAGTTATATAAAATGAAGTATATACTGAAATGCATTAGTGTATTTTTTCATGTTTAAAAAATGATAATTTTTACATCATATATTATGATAGAACCCATACACTATGATGATATAATATATACTATACTATTATAACGTATGGAGCTGCAAAACGAATTGAGTGTAATATCAGTGCTTTAGAAATATTGGTTTAATTTTATCTCCTGAGATTAGTAGATCCATGTTATTGATAGGGTCGAAATGTGTGATTGTAAAATTAAATTATGATATTAATTCAAAATTAATGAAATATAAATGACTAATCGAGTAAAATATTTAGTTTACAGATATTTAGTTTGATGGGTTATCACTTTTTTTTTCAAAGTTTCTTTCCCGTTCATTTTGTTATGTGCTATCATTTTTTAATTAAAAACAAAAGGCAGAGACAAATCTTGGTGTTATAATAAAGGCAGAGGAGCTCGTACTTAGGAATTAAGTTCAAATATTGGATGCTAAAGTTCTCTCTGTCTCTCTCTTTTATCTTTCTTTCTAACATTAAAAAGCCGTCTGATTAATTGCTTTCTCAATGAATATCATCTTTCAGAGCTGTGATTCCCCTTTTTCTCCCATGAACTCCCAATCTCTCCAAGTCCCTTTCTCTCTTAAAAATTAAATGATTTTTTTTTATAGATCTCTTCACCATTAGATTAAATTTTATTGAATTGGACAGTGATGGTGATCGCATTTTTTAGGGTTAAAAATTTGGGAGATACTTAGATCTTTCATGCTTACAAGAATTTTAAACCCAATAACCAAATTAAGGCATGGTATTTAGATGCCTCTACTCATATTCTGTATTACATTTCCATCATCACAATGTACTAGTAGCATATCTTTACTCTTCTATAAAGTACAAGTGGATGGGCGTACCGAGGGTAGTTTTGTAATTTCATCATGATCATTTTTCAGATAGGACACCCTGTTCTATAGGATTTACAAAAAGACCCCTATATGTGTTATAAACAAGTCCATCATATTTTTAACTAAGTCCCCATATTCTGTCAGTTTCACAACTAGACCCTAATATGTGTTACAAATAACTCCCTGATTCAGATTCCAAGAATTATAAGCAGATCCCTAATCTCAGAACATGACTTCTCGGACTTCAAATTTTATTCGATGATTTTTCAGACATCCATAAAATTATACAATATGAATATTTTAGTCATATTAATAAATACATAAATTACAGATGGAATTGAACTCATTTGATCCCCATAAAATTAATTGATGGGTGTCTTGTTTTCGAATTTAAAATTTTTTTTTATTGATTTTGGATCAATATATCACTTTTTTTTATATGTGAGAATAAGTATATTTTTAGTTTTTTCACGGAAGTTAGATTGTTTGTATGAGGTTCGATAATTGTTTTTTAATTGACATGCAGTTGTCGAAAATTGGATTATATGGTTGACTGTGCATACTCTCATCAAATGTAATGGTTGATTTTTTTGTGGTCTTAATTTTGGTCGGTAAAAATGATTGAATCTAAAAATTTTCAAAAATTAATGTCCCTAAAAGAGAAGGAATAGATGTTTTTTTAATTGTATGTTTAATATAACTTTGAATGGATCTTCACTTAATGTTAGATACAGTCCCAAATACAACCTCAAATGCAGTTATCACATATTTTAATTTTTTAAAATAGTAAACATTACACCATTTTGAATTTAATGTACTCATTTTTAGTAAATGTTAAAAAAAATTAATAAGGTATATATCTCACATACAAAGGTATATATATATATATATATCGTTATTAGATGACTATTAAATGAATAAAGAGGTACATAAAGGTGTATTTCAAGTTGTAAATAGAATTGTTATATGAAAAATAAGTATATGCTGAAACAAAATAATAATTTTTTTGTTTCAAAAATATAAAATATACAAGATAGAACCCAAGTTATCAAACATTCTTTTTGTTTTAAAAGAATTGCTTATAATAATATGAACTCTTGTTTATCTTCTAATTATAATATAAAGTAGCTTATATAATTCAATTCAAACTGAGTATAGATTACTCGCGGGTGCGCATACATCCAGCTAGTATGAATTGATACTAGACTTTGTAGGCAAGAAGAGAACAAGCAAGATTACTGTAGGTATTTTACTTTGCTTGTCCCTATGTTCATATTGATTTTTTTTAGCCTTTTGTTTACTATTACATTGACCGTTATCTTTATCTTTGCATTTCTTAAAGTTCAAAAAATTGATGTTGTTTTAGAAATTGAATGATTATGAATGACTGTTATATATCTCCCTTCATAATTGCAGGAGTCTCTGTCGCCACAGCAGCTATTGTTATATTAGTAGTTGCATTTCTGATCATGTCCAGATGGAGGGGCTCATTGATCTACTATATCTTCTCCAAAGAGACCAGCAATGATAATGTTATTGTGGAAAAATTTATGAAAGATTATCATTCTATGCTTCCTACAAAATTCTCATACCTGGAGGTAAAAAGATTGACAAATGGCTTCCGAAATAAATTAGGCCAAGGAGGTTATGGGAGTGTTTATAAAGGAAAACTAGCAAATGGTCACCCCATTGCTGCAAAGATCTTAGAGAAGTCCAAGGACAATGGTCAGGATTTCATCAATGAAGTTGCAACTATTGGCAGAATCCACCACTTCAATATTATAAGGCTTCTTGGCTTCTGTTGTGAAGGGTCGATACGAGCTCTAATATATGAATATATGCCTAATGGATCACTTGGAGACTTGATCTTTGATGAAGAGGCGAGACGTAGTCTAAGCCGAGAGAAAGTACTTGAAATTGCAATAGGTATCGCAGAAGGCATCCAATATATGCATAGTGGTTGTGACACACGGATCTTACATTTGGATATTAAGCCCCAGAATATCTTGTTAGACCACGATTATCATCCAAAGATATCTGATTTTGGACTAGCAAAATTGTACTCTCGAAAGAATAGTGTGGTCTCCTTGACGTGTGCACGAGGGACGATAGGCTATATAGCTCCAGAAGTTTTTATGAGGAGTGTTGGGTGTGTTACACATAAATCTGATGTCTATAGCTATGGGATGTTATTACTGGACATGATTGTAGGAAGGAAGAACACCAAATTTGTAGATGAACGGTCTAGTATATCGTACTTTCCTGATTGGATTTACACCCAACTTGATCAATGGAATGAAACGATGCTTGTCGATGAAGGGTTGTGCATTGCTAGGAAGATGGTACTAGTAGGCTTGTGGTGCATACAGATAAATCCCTCTAATCGACCTCCGATAAATAGAGTTTTGGAGATGTTAAAGGGAGATCATGATGGCATTGAAAATCCACCAAAGCCATTCTTTCCTTCATCCACAGTAGAACCTTTTGAGCTACAAAGTTTTTCTGTCGATACAATAAAGGATACCACATCTCTAACATCTAAGAGCATGTGATCTGTGTATTTTTGTGAGTACTACGCAATAAAAAAGTCTATTATATTGTTCTGTATTTTGTAAAGATTTGTAAGGATTTAATACTCAAAACGAACATGTTCGATGTAAGTTTAAAATCCAAAACGATTGTGGTAATCTTGTGTCTCATGCATTTTGAATAAATACTTATGCACATCCCTTATTAATGGGAAAATTAATTAGGGGTCCTTCTAGTCATCCTCTTGTAATTTTTAATGTTATATATGTGTCACTTTTAACCTGTTGGTAACCGTTAGAGCGCCCTAGCAGTTTTAAAATTTTTTAGGGTTTTCGATCGGAACCGCCAATTTTTGGACTGTTAGCTATCGTCCTGAGCTAGAGGACTCCGATTGGAAATCTGACTGCATATTTGGTGTCCTGGTGCCATTTTAGACCTCTCACGAAATTTCATTGAATTCTGGCATCGTTTGCAAAAATTTCCCAGTTCCGGGGCGTATCCGGGTTTTTAAGTCGCGCGCTATATAAAAGAAATCAAAAATCACCCCTACACTATTCATCATCCCTCCCGACGTGATTTCCCCTCTCCCCTTCTCCGTTTTTCTTCCGTTTGAGCCCCCTCCACCCCTCAAAATCGAAAACCCAAAGCACGGGAAGTGTAGATCGGGTCCCGATCTACACTCCGGTGTCTTCAAATCCGAATTCCGACGATCCTAGCCTCCCCGACCTCCTCTCTCTCTCCTCTGTTTCGAGCCAAATCGAGGGCCGTGATAGATCGGGGCGTGGGAAAGCCTTTGAGGAAGGTTTCGGCGCGCGGAGAGCTACCGAACGTCTTCCCCTCCCCTCGGTAAGCCTCCTTTCCCTCCTTTTCTTGCATAGATGAATGCTAGGAAGGTGGATTGGGTGTTTGGGGGTGGTCGGCGGCAGTGGAGGTGGTCGGAGGGCGGTCGGAAGTGGTTGGAGGGTGGTCGGTGGTCAAGGGAGAGGTGGTGGTGGCGCTCGGGCAGTGGCAGGTCGTCCGGGCCAAGCAGCAGCAGCAGCAGCAGCCCAGGCGGCGCCAGGTCGGGTGCGCGCGGGCAGGCGCGCGTGCGTGCGCGGGCGCGCGTACGCGCGGCGTGAGCGCGAGGGCGCGCGGGCCTGGTGCAGGGTGCTGGCCGGTGCTGGGCGAGCAGAGGCCGGTGCTGGGCGAGCTGGGCGGCTGATGCGCGTGGAGCAGGTCGCGCGGGTGCGCGGATGGCGTGCGCGAGGCCGTGGCGTGCGCGAGGCCGTGGCTGAGGGTGCGGATGGCGTGCGCGAGGCCGTGGCGTGCGCGAGGCCGTGGCTGAGGGTGCGGATGGCGTGCGCGGAGGCGGCGGCGAGGCCGTGGCGGTGCGCGGAGGCCGCGGCGAGGCCGTGGCGGTGCGCGGAGGGCGCGGTGAGGCCGCGGTGGTGCGCGCGAGGCGCGGCGAGGTGCGGCGAGGTGGCGCGAGGTGCGCGCGAGGCGAGGCTCTGCGCGTGGGGGGCGCGCGGGGTGCTCGCATGCCGGCGCGCGGGGCGTGGAGCGTGCGCACGGCGTGCGGGGCGCGTGCGGGCTGCCGCGGCTGGGCTCGGTTGACGCGCGGGGCCCCGGGCGGTGCACGGAGTGCGCGGGCTGAGGCGCGGTGGCGCGTCCGGGCGATCGGGTGGCCGTGCGGGGGTGCCGAGGGTGTTGGGGGATTTGTTTGGGAACTTTGGGTGTTTATTGGTGTATGTTATGTATTTTGGGATAACTGTGGATTTATTCTAACCAGTTAATACCTTGTCTTGCAGATCTCGACGGACGGTCGCGCGTCGACCCGAATACTGGTGAGTGGGACAATCCAACCCAGTAGAGAGGGGTCATACGCATTTGGGCGTATACCGACCTCTCCTGGGGCGTCATGGATAAATATTAACCTGCAATGATATGTATATCATGCGAGCGTGATTTAACTGTAGAATGCATGTTACCCTAGACCTTGCATGTTAGGGACTTGCACCCTTAGGATATGTATATGAGCCATGCAGCATGTCCCCTGGTTCCATGTTAGGAAGCCCGGCCGATGCATGTGCCCTACTAGTTTATTTATTTGATTAAATGCTAGTATTTGTTTACAATGCACGTTATAGTGAATATTATAGGGGAGGGGCCTTGCGAGGACAGCGGTGAGACCCGGGTTAGGGTACACCGTGTTCCTTGTTTGGTTGTCGGGGTGTCCTATAACGGGAACTCACGCTGCCCTCCCGAGTTTCTTTCCCCAACGATATTCCACCTTGTTATAACCTTATGCATGTTCCCCGCATCGTAGTTATGCGCCCTGGTGGGTTCTGAGGAATTCAGAACATTAGTGTTGTTATAATGTGTCGTCTGCGGATCCAAGTGGATCATATGCGATGGTTAGGCTGTTCTGTTCCCTTCGTTGGATCCGGTAGAGACTACCCCAGCGTTAGACAGGGCCTTCCTGACAGAGGGCTCCCATTAGTAGGCACCTCCTGATTTTGGACGGACTGTGCTGAATGTGGGAGTAGACCAGGCGGCCTACGGAGTGGAGGAGAGACTATCGGTGGACCAAGGGTGACCAACAGCCTAGTCCGTCCCAAAATCCTGTGTCACCCATTGAAGGGTGAGGGTGAGGGTGTAGTGGGTTGGCGATGAACGACCCACTGGAGTTGTGATTGGATGCTTGTAAGTCCCAAAATCCTATGTCACCCATTGAAGGGTGAGGGTGAGGGTGTAGCGGGTTGGCGGAAGCGACCCGTTGGTTTTTGGTGCAGTTAGTCCCAATATCCTATGTCACCCATTGAAGGGTGAGGGTGAGGGTGTGGCGGGTTGGCGGAAGCGACCCGCTGGTTATGTGTAGTCAGTCCCAAAATCCTATGTCACCCGTGGTAGGGTGAGGGTGAGGGTGTAGTGGGTTGGCGATGAGCGACCTACTGGATTTGTGAATGGATTATTATCAGTCCCAATAACCTATGTCACCCATTGATGGGTGAGGGTGAGGGTGTGGTGGTTCGGCGAAGTACGAATCACTGGATCATGTTGTTATGTCTTAGAGGCTGGATAAATAATGGAATTGTGGTAAATATTGTCTGTGATGCATGGGTTGTGCCGTTCACTGAGCGTGTGGCTCACCCCTCGCACAATATTTTTTTCTTCAGTGCCATCTGAGTCGGATCCGGAGGAGGAGCTCCCCGAGGGACTTCATCAGTAGCGGAGTAGCGCCACGTCCCGCGAGTTGCAGAGACTATCAGCATCCCTTGTACCAGTATGTATTATTTTCCGTGCTTGGGCACGCGTTTGTGTTGTATTTGGACGTCTTTGTGTGTATATTGGCTCTCACAGGACATGTGATTATGTATGGAGTCTGTAGTGTGTTTTGATTACAGATTCAGTCATTTGTTATCTGCATTTGGTGTATATATCATGTCAGCCCTGCTTTTGTTGTCTGAGTGTCATTCTGGTTGTTTGTGTATGATATATTATTGACCTCCTGTGTAGATTCTGATATTATATATACACTTGCCGCGTCTCGGGGACGCCCGGGGCGTGACATTTTATGTCTCTGATTTATTTGGAGATATCTTTATGTCCCTGATCTATTTGGAGATATCTTTAGGTCCCAATTTTTTAATTATATTATTTCTAAATTCCAGGTTAACATGTGTTAGGAGATATTTGTTGTACCGAATATGCCCTTCCACTCTCTTCTAGGGCTAGTAAACGAGCCAAGCATCTCGGGCTCAGCTCGGTTAAAGCTCGTTTAGGCTCGTTCGATTAGACAAACGAGCTGAGCTTGAATAATTTTTAAAGCTTGATTTGTAAACGAGCCGAGCGCGAGCCTAGACGAGCTCGTTTACTTAACAGGAAAAAGTGAAACGAGCCGAGCCCGAGCCGAGTTTATGTTACTATCACATGTATAAGGTGTTGTGATTTGTGAAATGTGACTTCTCGAATGCTAAACAAGGTTTTTTTTTAGCTAAACGAGCCCGAGCCGAGCCTTGATTCGAGCTTCGGCTTGGCTTGTTTGACAAACGAGCTGAGTTGAGCTTCAACCGAGCTTTTCACGAGCCCAACGAGTCGAGCTTGAACATAAAATGAAGCTTGGTCCCAAGCTGAGCCGAGCCCGAGCCGAGCCTGATACTAAACGAGCCGAGCCTGAGCAGGTCAAAGCTCGGCTCGTTCGGCTCGTTTATCACCCCTACTCTCTTCCTCTCTCTCCCAGATGACCTAAAAATGTACCCATATGATCTAACTAGCTATATACCCAAAAAATCTAATAGTGTAGTCAAACGGTACGTATGGAAAACCCAATATGGATTTGGATGGTTCAAGTACACTTGAATGTTGGAAAGGGTATTTTTGACCCCTAAAAACTAGAGAAAATTAATAGGAGGGCGACTAGAAAGACCCCTAATTAATTTTTCTGAAAAACATTGAGCAAAACTTAGGGCGTATATCCATTTCAAGGGTAATCAAAATAGACATAGTTTGAATTGTAGATGAAAGAAAAAATAGAGAAAATATTTAAAAAAAAAGATGAAGGAAAGAAAACATGCCTTGGGGAAGAGAAGACACCATGTAGAAAATGTTTCTACGACTCCACCCCCTCCACTAAGAGCCACGCATCCTCACGAGATATGGAAACGATCTTCCTCCAGAACGCCAAATGAGAGTTTTTTGAAGTTATGTTTTGTTTCAGATTGTTTTTACCTCATTTGTGACCTATTTATAAGAATGTGACCCATGAATAAATGAATATGGACATATAATAATCAATGTTTTATTTCATTATTTGGTTCATGAAAGGGTACATTGGAAGAGTGAACCAATTAAGTATAAATGATAAAAGTTTTTATGTGGTTCAACTCCCATGACTATCCATTGAATAATGAATATAGAAATATACAATGTATAAAAAGTAATTGTGTGTATCTCATTAAGTGGTACACAATGTATGTACATTTTTCATTAAGTGATAGACAATGTATATACATCCTTTTTAAAGTGGCACACAATGTATGAAATAATTGTGTACATGAATTGCCATTGGAATGAGGAAAATATTCTATATACTTTGTAGTCCCAACACCCGCCCATTATTGGATACATTCCTAAAACATTTAGTAGGTTCATTGGATTCTTCAATGAGTTTTAAGAATCTAATTTATGATTGAGTGTGGAAGGGTTCCCCCTCCATCTATAAAAGGGAGTGGACTCCCGACCCATTTTTCATGTCTCACATCTTATATTTGCACAAGCAAGAGTAAGTCCATTTCATAGAGAGATAGGAGAGTGAAGAATCCTTCTATTCTTGTTCAAGTCCTTATACCAAAAGAATGCTACTTACCACGGAGAAAGGTTTGTGTGTGTGTGTATATATATGTATATACTATAATGATCATGCATGGCAGAAAAATATGATTATAGTATTCGTAAACATGTTAATCAAGATCCTAAGTGCTATTATGATTTATTTTACTCCATTTGCAACATGGGATCAGTCTCTATTTAAATGGAAGGACAACCGATTGAAAATTTGTCGATGTCTCCCTAACTGCATTGGTGATCTTCGCCTTCTGCCGCTACAAAAAATGCAAATCACTCCCGACCAATACTTCGATCCTCCTCTATCGGTCGATCTCTTTCAATTCCTCCTCCAAAATGGACCCAGAACTCGGCAGGGCTCTTTACCCTGCCCACATTTTCTCTTACAAAGTTACAAGGAGGCCATCGACAATTTCAATGCCTCTTCCATATGGTATTCAAGAATGACAGGTTCTACATTGAAAATGTGTGGGACTCAGTAATCAATTTCATAAAAGATTGGAGAGGGGGCAAGTAGGGCAGGGGCGGAACCAGGATTTTATATGGGTGGGGGGGGGGGAGGGGAGAGGCTAACACTAATTCAAAATCCACTAAACAAATTGAATTTAATATAAACTAAACAAGTTCATAAGTCATTTCTAGTAAACTTTGACATAGATAAATAAAAATTCAAAATCAAACAAAAGATTAAGTTTTTTTTCCAGAAAATATATTACTAAAGTTGTGCTCGACGATTCTTCAGAGAATAGAAATCATCTATTATTGAATCTGAGTCAATATATTAAGCAAATTCTTTTTCAATGTAGACAATCAGATAATATACACATCAAATTTTTTATCTCAACCATCATTTCTCAATCTCAAGAGGAGTTCTTTTATAGTTTAGATTAAACTCATAGCATTTAAAATGTCTTGAGATTTTTGTTGCATGACTTAACAAGATATACTTCAATGATACCCATAGTTCTATACAATTAATGCAAAATAAATACAAATTCAAATGATCTCATCACAATATAGGCACCAAAAGCTTCTCCGCATATAAAGTTAATTTTTTATGTTTACTAAAAATGGATTCGTTCAATTTGAAATAGAGTGATATACACTTTTTATCAAAATATGTACATATATTAATTATTTTTTAAAAAATAAAAACATGCGTTAGCTTCGTTTTGGACTGTAAAGAACACTAAGTCTAACCTTTTCTGTGCGTTTTCCATTCGAAAAAGAAGCTCGAACCACTACAAGCACAGTCACACATGCAGACATTGCATACAAAAAACCCAAACAAATTTTTTTCCAAAAACCTTTTAAAAGGACCTTTTAAAACTAACACAAGTCCCCTTATGTAATTCAACCCGTCACTTAAAAACCCCCAAAAAGCATCTCCACTTCTTCTTCTTCAACCCCTGTCACTGAAAGAACCCCAAAAAGCATCTCCCACAAAAGGTCTGCTCAACACACCTTCCTCTTCTAGGGTTCTAAAGCCTTCCAACTTCATGCTCTTTTGATCGATTCCGATGCAAACCATGGAGTCATCGACGGACTCGATGAGCTCGTCGAGGTCTTGCGCGATGAGAAGCCGCCGAGGGACCTCCTCCACTGCTATGGTCGGGGAGGCCTCATGAGGGCCTCGAAACCTTCTCGGCAGTCCTCAAACACAGGATCATGATGGACGACATCGAGGTATGGAACCTATTTGTAAGTTTTTTTTTCAAAATTTTGGGGGTTCTATAGCTCGGCCCAGACTACTCCCACATCTAGCCCTCAAATAGGGTAGCTTATGTGGGAGGGAAAATAGTTGTTATGGAGTAAGTATTGTAACACATTGTATTCGCTGTAGAGCCCTTGATGCATCATAAGGGCCTATGATCGTGTTGCATTAGCGCCCCCCCCCCCCCCCCCATTACTCTCTTTTTTTTTTGCTTTGGAGATGATCCTTTTGATTTAAAAAATTAAGACTCATGCCTACCTTTCCAATAAATAAAAAAATTTCAATGCCTCTCCAGCATGCTCTCGATGGACGCCATGCACGTGTCCACTGCCCCACAAGGCATGCCAGAGTATGTTGACCCCAAGTACCACCAATGCTATCAGTTGACAAACAAGAGCGACATATATAGCTTTGGAGTTGCATGCAAGCACCGGAAAGGCAGCTTGCCCACCACAGTGATCATCCTCTTCACCTTGCAATCCTAAATGAATCCGATGTTCAGGTCGACCAATTCATACAAGGAGTTTGCAAGGGTCAAAAGGTCCATAAACTATGCTCCACGTACTAATGGTTTAAGACCAGATTAACAAGAGCCCACGACCCGGATGGCCCACCAAACGTAGATCCGGCCTATCGAACCCTCTTTATCTGACGACCAAGCACAAATTCAAGTCAGTATTTTACATTCAATTTTTGAATAAAGCATCATTAATAACTGATTCTCTAAATCCTATATCTAAAGCTATCATTAAATTGATTATCTAGGATTGCAATAATATATCCTTGATTTATATACATCATCAACTGATTTACAAAATCCCAATATATTATGTGCATTCATCCAGAGATAATGATAGTGGATTTTGCAATTCCATCTAAATGACATGTAGCCAATCCCCAAAATCCAGATCTCTTCCCATATGTCCGATGAGAGAGAGATCTACCCTTGATTCTAGGGCATCCACCAAAGTACTATAAATAGGGAAGCGTCGGAAGGTCTTCCACAAGTCACCCCCAACTCTGTTTCCGAAGACACTCGAGGACAAGGATCACCAACCGTCCAGTGGAAGCCGTCAGAAGGAGCGGAACGGACAGATCGTACCAACCCAAACCCAGATCACTATTTTCTGTCCCTCCAAAGTTGTTGTGGATCTTGCTCATGGCCATGCTTGCGAGGTTGATCTCTCGCAAGCGCCTCGTGATGCCCACGCAGGCATCGACGAGATGAGCTCGACCAACACCCTGTAAGTTGTATCAACGAGAAGACTCCAAAAAAATATAGATATTGTTATTGCAATTTCATTATTAAATTTGAAGCATAAATCTGAAACTAGGTGAGAGAAGTAGAGAAAGAGAAGAAGAAAAAAATTGAAAGTGCATGGGTAATCGTCTACGGCTGCCTGGTTAAAAAATTTAACCAGACAAAAACACACCAACAGGTACCCCTCACTCTACTATGACTTGTTTCCCACCGATGAAACTAATCGTGCTCACATTCGCTATATAGCATCCCCAATCCTTCAAGCATTGACAAAATAAATTCCAAGGAGAGAGCCTCATTGCTTATTCTCCAAATCGTCCATGTACCAGCTTGAATAATCGACCATGAGATCATGGTTGACTCCAAAAAACATGGTTGAGTACCTTATTTAGTTAAAATCGACATTAGACAGATAATTAAAGCCGTTTTGTTTAGCAAGAGGCCAATGCAGGTGGAGCTTGTATGATCAAATGCACCTAACACTAGCCCGTGTCATAAGCTTACATCACATTAAGGGGGAAGTTGTATAAATTATTGGTAAGAAAGCACATAGAAACGGTTGGAAAAACACTAAACCCATGTTTGGATTGGGAATCGAAGGTTGAATAAATGGATATAATGTGAAATAAAGGATTTAATGCTGTTTGGATAGCTAAAATAAATGAGAATTTGTATACCAGAATAAACTGATATAAAGTGGTATAAAAATTATAGGTAACCCCTGAAATTAATTATTCCAGATTATTTAACCAAAAAAAATATGTGGGTCTACTAACAAATCAATTGTCACCACCTCTTATAAATCAATTGTCAAATTAACTATCATCATTTTTTCATCCTTTATAAATTTTTATCCACACCTTATTCACATTTTACTCAAACAACAAAAACTTTATTATTATGTTTTCTGACAAGAATATTTTAAAACACAACCAAACACAATATCATTTTATTCTTATTTATACTAGAATAGTCATAAATCTCATAATAACTTAATTCTCTATCCAGACAGAGGCTTAAGGTTTCTAATTTTGAAAAATCACAACAAAATGGAATTAAGTAGAGTTAGAAAAATCTGACAAAAGTGGTGGATCGAAGCACGCAAATGCACTTTCTAAAAAGCAGTTATGCCCCCACAATGGTGCAATAGTTCACTGACGGTCCATTCCAAGGATACAACGATATCTTACTATTCTCAAGGTGCATTCCAAATTAAAAGGTTTTAGGAAACACCTTGTGACTGTTGAATGGACTGGTTTGTGTAATTGTATACTCTCTGTATAGTAAAATAAACAGGTGGGTAAGTCAGTGCCAAGACTCGAACCCAGAATCTATCGGTAACACCGCTAAACTCTGAACCGTTGCGCTATGACCACTCACATAAAGATAACTTCAAAAGATTTACATATCTTTATAAGAGAGAGAGATGGGATTTACACTAACAACTCATCATATCTCTTGGAACAACTCATAACAAATTTAGTAGGATAAGATCATATAGGATAAGATTATGTAATCTGATCTGCTATTCAATTACAATAATATCTCTTTGAAAACATGTGATAAAAGAAGGGGTGCACAAACATCCTTTTAAGAAAACAAACTGTTACGAACGGAATTAATGTTAAAACCACCAAGTACATCAACTCTAAAACCAAGACAGTGAACCCAAGCAATTAATAACATATATTATATGACAAAATCAATATCAAAATATATTTAATTTATCTCTCATGAAACAAAGTTGCATAATTTCTAACAGAAACTACCTTTGGTATTCACATATTAGCTTGCTTTGAATAATCAGCCTATCCCTTTAGGAGGGACGACTCATTTAGCCCCAACTCCAAAAGACAAACTTCTACTTGAGGATATATAATACGATATATAATTGATGGCTTATTTTAGTTAAGCCCAGTTACGGTCGCGGAACAGGATAAGAACATGGTAGAATATAGCTGAATAAGTTTAAAAATTTATTTATAGCTATGTCGGAATATATAAGAATAATTAAGCTGATACTCGTATTCCAAATCTCACATCGAATTGTCTTATTCTACCCAATTTATTCCACCAGTATAAGAGGGGTTCATATGTCAAATCACTAGCCAACACATCTCTTATAATTACGAGGGCAATTTTTATTTTTAAGCCCATTACATTTTTAATTTCAAGATTGACCCTAGTCTAGTTTTTATTTCAAAACTGGCCCTAGGTTAATTTTGACCAGGTCAGCACTGCTACTTCAATCGTTGACTGGATTTTTTTTCTTTTATGACATAGTAAGCATGATTGTAAATCGCGCCTCTTCTAAGACGTGATTACATATCACTTCTCCTCATAATGATTTGTAATAAAATCTCATATACAAATCTCTTTTCACATTTTTTTTAAAATTTTAAATTTACTTGTATCAAATCATTTTTTTCATATTTTATAAATTATGCATATCTTATTCATCTTTTATAACACTTTATCCATGATTAATCAAACAACAAAAATTAAATTATTACATTTCCAAATAAGAATAACTAAAATAGAATAAAAAATAAATTAATCTATATTTTAGCTTAAAGAATTAGTGTGAGGATAAGACAATAAATAGTGAAATAAGTGACTAGACAACAAATTATTATTTCACAGTTGAAGTGGTATTTTTCCCTTTCAAACAAAACAATCGAACAGAGCATTCTTCTCGAATCCGGACCCAATTGAACGTGGATCCTACACTCAAAAAGGAATCAGGGGAACACCGATGTGGTGCCAGCCAAAAGGACTCCGAAGCGATGTATCAGTAAGGAAATTCAAAGGTTTATCTCACTAATTATGTGGCTTGATTAAAAGTTAACTCATACCTCAGTTTGCTGTTAACCTTCCCTTTTATAGGGTTCATGAGCGCTAGATAGCCATTGTCACTGGCCTAATGGCCGTTCTAACAACTATACCTTAATGGTTGTTTAGTGGGTGAATTTTGTAGTAACCGTCTTGCTTTATTGTAGCTAAATTTATCCTTAATTACCCATGTATTATAAGTACTGCGCCTTAATCATTCATCTGACGATTACAGGCGTTATGGGTGTCTGACCATTTCTGAAGTCCTCCTCGTGGTCTTGGTCTGGTTGGAACACGGGGCCCTGCACGGCGTGTACCTGGTTATTCGTCCACGAGGTGTAAGACCGTCCGACCAGACCTGATTCAATCCGGTCGTGTCCCACCTACTCAGGATGGCATTCGCCCGCGAGATGTAAAACAGTCGAACCAGACCTGATTCAATATGGTTGTGTCTCACCTACTCAGGAATGCCTGCTTGGTATTCCGCTATTAGGTTGGGTTCTTAGGTGTCGGATGTGGTGGTCAATACCCGTCTAAGCCCTGACACGTGTCATCTTTTAACATGGTGCATATTTTTCCATCCACAACTGTAAAAGAAAAAACTGAGATAAAATGTGTACAATTATCCTTCGTTAACTTGAATTAAGAATGAAATTTTGTTATTCAGAATAACATTTATTCTCTATTTTTATCCCAACGTTAACCAGAGAGCACGAGAAGAAATTCTCTCCAACCACTTGAAAAGGACGGAGAGGTGTGAAATCTTTACAAACATGTCCAAAGACTTGACTCATGACACGGAAACAGAGGAGGTATCCCCAATTCCCACATCCAAGTCAATTGGCCAGGTCAAGCAAGGAAAAGAAAATTCCAAACAACTTTAAAAATCAGGTACTTCTTCATGGTTGCCTCTCCCATGGTCTCATCCCCTGCACAGCTACGACTAACAGTTCCTTTCGTTACCCATGGATTCCACCTTTCCTTCCTCTCTCATCCTCTTCTCCTCACTCCTCCTTCTCCTCTCTCACCTTCCTCTTCACTTTAGCATGCCATACACAGATACACAGTGTGATGATAAAACCCCACTGCTTCTATGTGATGGTGAAATTGAAAAAACAAGGACACCTAATCTGAATGTCATTCAAGTATCCAAAGTTTTCTATCTCTTCCATACTTGTAACGACCCTGACCAAATAGATATATCCTGCTTGCATATCGATCAAATATCCGCCCCCAACATTACCTGCTACGACAAATATGTTCCCCATGAAAATGATCTGCACAGATTGAACTGCTGCGAAGATGCTGATATTATTGGAAATTACAATATCTCTTACTGGCTACAAACCGATCCTTCCATGGGCCATTTGGGCTTTGAATTGATACTACTCTTTGAAGATGGTCACATGTCTGTGGAGCTTCCTCCATTTCATCTTCCTGAGTGCCAATACTTAAGATTCTTCAACTCGTCACGACTGGCCGAGTACTGGAATGATGTGCAAGTAAAATGTAAATGCGCATTTTTTTTTTTTTTGTGTTTTAAAATTTAAGTATTGATTATGAAAATGAGGTCTACTGATTTTTGAGTTGATTCTATGTTCTAATGGTATCTAATTGCTGATGTCTCTTATGAATTGGCAGGCAATAAGCACAAGCCACCCCCTCCCTCGGGGAACCAATCTTCAAATAAAAAGAAGGGTAATAAAACAAAGATTGGGATAGGTAAGTTACATGTACTTTCTTTTGCATTTTCTTTTGTCACCATTTGGATTCGCAGTGGGGATGTCCTCGTTCTGGAAAATCCAGTGATACTAAAAACCAGCATAGAAGAATCATTGTTTGGAGAGCTTTTGAAACGTCAAAATAATGATCTAAATCAGCATGGGTTCCCCATAACATTTTATCGGCTTTCCCACCACGGATCCAAACGGGGGAGCCTCAATATTGATGAACTATTGATTTTTTTTAATATCTCCTGAAATTAATTAGTAGCTCCGCATGATTGATAGGGTCGAAATGTGTTGTTATTGTATAATTAAATTATGGTTTTGATTCAAAAGTAATGAAATATAAATACCTTTTCAATATAACTAGCATACCTGGAGTGCACACCTTTTTGGTTATCAAAAACAACCAACCAAAAACATTGTTTGGACCATTCTAACAAATTTGAATGGCTTTGCTATTGTGGTTGAAGATGCATATCTCAAAATCATTTTTAAATTTTTTTTTTTCCCTAGTCGTTGGATCGGCGGTTGGGGGCTCCTTAATTGCATTGGCGATCGTCTTCTTTGTCTGTCGGCGCCTTCGCAGACGACAACGTAGAACACTCCCTTCGAACGCTTCTTCATCAGACTCTGTTTCGTCCGAGGACTCCTTCAAATGGGACACAGAACTCTGCGACCCTGTTCACCACGAACACCTTTTCAGTTACGGAGAGCTCCAGGAGGCCACCGACAACTTCAGCTCTTCGCGGGAACTCGGTAACGGCGGTTTCGGCACCGTCTACAAAGGTATATCCTCCTTGTTTACATAATTTAGCGAAAGCAGACTCTGTTCTCTGATTTGGGGTTGTGAAATAATCCAAGAATTAATAAGGGTATACTATATAGGCAAAAAGAAATTATATGTTTTTTATTGGTCAGTGCAACGCGTGAACTCCCAGAAGATCACTCATCATGATACTACTCTCGATGCATTAGTGTAGTGTATGATCACAGTCTGATAAGTATATCTAATAAGTTAGGGTAAACGATTAATTATAATTATTTTGGAAAGGGCTGGAATTGCTTATTAGAGTTCATGTGTAATAATGGATAAAAATATAGTCTTATATAATTTTTAAAATCCTCCAACACCCACACTAATCCTAAAAGAATATATATATCATATCACGCATACATTTCTCATACACATTCCTAAACACAAACAATTTATATGGTCTTTTTAAAGTTATATATTATATAGTTCACGATTTATTTAGAGTAAACCAAAAAACAAAAAAATCACTATAAAATTTGTCAAAAAGCCAATCAGATAAAAAGATTACTTATTTTACATAGATTGGAATCTATCCAAGTACAACGTTAAAGGATGAATAATTCTATTTGAGACCCCAAAAAATTATACTTAAAGGGAATTTTACAAATAGCTTTTTCGTTTATGCCACTTTTCAATGTATGTTTTTGAACAAACAATCACCTTCAAATTTTAAATAGGAAATGTAATACACTCAATTCATTTCACAGTACAAAATACAGATCGAACATGTTTTTTGTTTTTAAAAACATGTATATCATGTATAATAAGGCATGTGATTTTATAAAAGATGAAATATACCATCCAATTAATTGAACGATATTATTTATTGAAGATGTGAATATTTTTAATGAGATATATATTTTATTAGAGCGAGTGGAAGGAGTTAATGAGTTACTTCAATTTAAAACTCTAAAAAAAAAAAACTGGGTGTAACTGGGCTCTTTTAAACTCTCTAGGAAAACTTCAGGACGGGCGCGTCGTGGCGGTGAAGCGCCTCTACAAGAACAACTACAAGCGGGTGGAGCAATTCATGAACGAAGTGGCGATCCTCAACCGCCTCCGCCACCCCAACCTCGTCTCCCTCTACGGATGCACCTCCCGCCACGGCCGCGACCTCCTCCTCGTCTACGAGTACGTCCCCAACGGAACGCTGGCCGACCACCTCCACGGCCCCCTCTCCCCCAAGAACGCCCTCACGTGGCCCGTCCGCATGCGTGTCGCAATCGAGACGGCGGAGGCGCTCACGTACCTCCACGCGGCCGATCCCCCAATCATCCACCGCGACGTGAAGACCAATAACATCTTATTGGACGGCGATTTCCGGGTGAAGGTGGTGTTAGATATATTTTAATTATGATCCAAATTTTATTAAATTACGGAATATTTTGTTTTTATATTATTGATTTTCCGTATATTGATTCTTCAAAATAATTATTTGTTGAGATATAATATATTTCCTAACAGGTGGCGGACTTTGGGCTCTCCCGTCTGTTCCCGATGGACGCCACGCACGTGTCCACCGCCCCGCAAGGCACGCCGGGGTACGTGGACCCCGAGTACCGGATCTGCTATCAATTGACAAACAAGAGCGACGTATATAGCTTTGGAGTTGTGCTGGTCGAGCTTATATCGTCGAAGCGCGCAGTGGATCTCGCGAGGGGGAGGCGGGAGATAAATCTTTCGAACATGGCGGTTGAGAAGATTCGTAATGGCTCGTTGGGTGAGTTGGTGGACCCGAATTTGGGGTTTGATTCGGATTGGAAGGTGAAGAGGATGGTTGCTGCGGTGGGGGATCTGGCTTTGCGGTGCTTGGAGGGGGAGAGGGAGATGAGGCCGTCGATGGAGGAGGTTTTGGAGGTCTTGAAGGGGATTTCGGTTGTAGAGTAGTGGGCGAATGTTAGTTTGTGTGATGTATGTTTGTGATTTTTTAGGTGGGTTTTTATTGTTTTGGGAATTTGGGAGGTTAGTAGATTGTTGATTTGTTGTCATGGGTATGTAGGTAGGCAGGTAGCTTGTGGAGTTATATTATATGTTGGGTTTGTGTTGGATGAAATGATTTTTTTAAATAAGGTCTACTTATATTTTGTTTAAAAAATAATTTACACATGCACGTGGTATCTGTTACCATGCTAGTCTTATATGTCCTAATAGCTATCCAACTATATATTTATATTGCTGATTTAGTGAGTTGTTGGCATGTTGGTGGGTTTTGATAGAATTCTTTTCTGCTCAGGTCCCACGAGTCTTTATTTCGATTTTTTGTTTCAACATTTGGGTATTCGTCCTTAATATATAAAGGTGTCTATAAAATCATTCAGTTCAAATATATATATATATAGATGAAGTACATATTTCTCATTAAAATTTTTTAGAGTTTTTAAAAATAAATTCATACAATTCATTAGACTTAATAAGGATAGTCGATATTTTTTGTGGACATTATTTAAGTGATGGACATTTGTAGACTTTGCAAGCTTTCACAGATTTTTGAAAACTTTCACCGACTTTTATAGACTTTTACATATTGACTTTCATGGACTTTCGTAAACTTTTCTAAACTTTCACATATTAACTTTATTTGACTTTCACAGACTTTTGCAGACTTTCACATATTGACTCTCATGGATTTTCACAAACTTTTATAGACCTTTATAGTCTTTCACGTATTGACTCTCATGGAATTTCAGATACTTTTGTAAACTTTCATAGGTGGATTTCCATTGATTCTCGTGTACTTGTTTTTGAATTTTTCAAATAACAAATAAAAAACTCAAATATTCAAATTCAACATGAATTATTCATACCCAACATAAAATGTAATTTAATATAATAAATATCAATCTTCGTATATCTGAAATGCATATTGCTAGAATGCCATGATAAAAACACCCACTTTCAAATATAGTGTTTGGACATATGTTTGGATGATTATGCTTTTATAGGAATCATATATAATTTAAACATGTTTCCAAATGCCCCAAATGATCCTAAATTTTATAAGGAAAAAAAGAAAAAACAGTTTTTATTTATGAACAAGGAAAATTGAGATTTTCCTAAATATAATAAAAGTATACTTCTTGATAATTTAATTTTAAGAGTAATTTTAAGTGAAAAGCTACTTTTCAAGCATGTTTCTAAATACCTCAGTCATGAATGCATTTTGATTGGGGTCTAGTGAATAATTGGAATGTTGTCGACATATGACCGATTGGATGGTTTTGTATGACATATATGGGTGATCTAAGTTCATAGTGATTGTGAATGAATTATTATTATATTGTAGTTCAGGATAAAGTAAAAATTATTATATAATTATAGTTTTTTTTTTGAAAATTTCATCAGTTGCAGGAATTTTTTGTTTTTGAGAGTGTTATTTGTGTAGAGTTGGACTTTAAAAGTATGGTACATGGTTTGGGTAAAGACTAACACGAGAATAAAAATATAAAAGACATAAGATAACCATCTGCCATAAAAGAAAGAAGTTCTGTTAAAAGAAAAAAAATAAGAGATATTAACAATGTTAGAATAAAAAGTCTGTGAGAATCCCACCCATTTGGGTAGGGGTGGTAAACGAGCCGAACGAGCCGAGCTTTGACATGTTCAAGCTCAGTTCGTTTATAAATGAGCTGAGTCCGAGCCGAGCCGAGCTGAGTCAAACTCACAAGCCTCAACGAGCCTAGTGTTCTTCTTTATTTTAGGGTTTCTAGGGGTTGAAAACAAAATTTTAGCCTAAATGAGCTAAGTTTATGAGTCTAAACGAGCATAACTTTGTATTGGTTTAATGTTTTGATTTTACAAATGAGTTGAGTTAAGCTACAATTAAGTTTTTTTATAACACAAATGAGCTGAGTTTAAACACAAAATGAAGCTCGATCCAGGTTCCGAGCCTAACCGAGCTTTAAAAATTGTTCAAGCTCGCTCGTTTATCTAATTAAAAGAGCCTGAACGAGCTCAAACCGAGCTGAGCCCGAGCCGAGCCCGAGCGACTTGGTTCGTTTACCAGCCCTACATTTGGGTGGGATTTTGAAATGACTTTTTCCTTTATATTTCTCTTTCTAAAGTCCATAAAAATTAATGACTTATGAAATTCTTCACAAATCATATTTAAATTGAATAACACGTGACAAAATGTCTACTATGAGGAATCTCAATCGAATAACACTGGACTTTTTGTCCATGAAATAATGTCTCAATCGAATAACAATAGACTTTATGTCCATGAAATAATGTCTCAATTGAATAACGCTGGATTTTTTGTCCACGAAATAATATCTCAATCGAATAACGCTAGACTTTTTATCCACAAAATTACGCCTCAATTGTCCATGAGCCAATCTCCTGATTGAATAACATAAAATTTACAAATCCAGGAACATGGACATTTTGTCCATAAAAATCTTAATTGATTACCCGATAGAGTATATAAATCATCTTTTAAAAAATATATATATATCTTATTAATTTTGGTACACTATTTTTTAAAAATTAAAATTATACCAGGTGAATTGGACTGTGTATACAATTTTAAAAAAAAAATAATCAACTTGGCTTTCCAAAAAAAAAAATTCCTATCGCAAGAGACAGAAAAAGCATAAAAAAATGGAACACATTCCCTTACAAATGGAATAAAATAATTTTTTATGAAAGTCAGTCGTCGCTCAAAGAAAAAGGAAAAAATCCTTGAGTCATTGAAGTACTTCAACAGTTTTACAAATTCTATGCGGACGTGCAAAGCTTTTTGAGTTATTATCTTACACGGGTTTAACATTTATCTTTGTTTTTTTGGTTATATATAACAATTTTTGCACTTACCGGTAATTTTTCCTGTGTATATCAAGACATTGAACATGTTTGGGTAATTGAAATTAATTAGCTACCAGAGGGATTAAAAATAGCAATCCAGGGCGGAACCAGGATGGGGGGGGGCCTAACATGAATTCAAAAGCTAAAACACAATTTGAATTTAATATAAATTAAACGAGTTCATAAGTCTCTAATAAATTTTGACATACAAAAGTAAAAATTCAAAATCAGAAAAAAGATCATGTTTTTTTTCTAGAAAAATACATTACTAAAGTTGTGCCCGACGATCATTCAGAGAATAAAATTCATCTATCATCGAATCTAAGTCAATATTTTCAGCAAATTCTTTTTCAATGTAGACTATCATAGAATCTGTAAAAAAAAAATCATCATCCATCTTCGAGTGAAGTGCTGTTTTAACAAGCTTCATAGCTGAAAATGCTCGTTCAGTAGTTGCTGTAGAAACAGGAAGAGTTAACACAAGACGAATCAATTTATCAATCAAAGTATAGACTTTTGACTTTCTTGTTTCAACTAATCTTTGACATAATTCATAAATCGTAGACATGTTCTCAAAATCTGGATGACAAAGTATATCAAGCTCATAATGTTGTAGTTGAATTCTCAAAGTGCATGTCTCTTGCTTAGTGAAATCTTGAGGATAAAACTTTTCAACTAGATTACAAATATCATCAATTTTAAATGCTCTATAACAATCACTAGGATCCAAAGCCGAGCTAAAAATAAGAAGTTCCATTGCTCCATCGCTGAATCTGTTATTTAACTCTTGCAACTGGAAATCTATTGCTTCATTGAATAATTCAAATTGATAATGCTCTAACATATTTCTGTTGTTGCCCTTTTGTTGACAAGAACGACGTGTACCCACCATATAAGGAGCATGCATGTCAGGCATATCAATGTCATACCGATTGCAAAATATAACCACACTTTCAAAAAAAATATCCCAACCATCATTCCTCAATCTCAAGAGGAGTTCTTTTGTGGTTGAGATTAAACTCATAGCATTTAAAATGTCTTGAGATTTTTGTTGCAAGGCTTGACAAAGTACTTCAGTGATACCCATGGTTCTGTATAATAAATGCAAGATAAATACAAATTCAAATGATCTCATCGCAATATAGGCACCAGAAGCTTCTCCACGTATAGAGTTAGTTGATCCATCCTCTATAATTTTTTTAAGAACTGTACAAGATGGACCAAACTTATCTATCAAGCTATTAATGGAACTGAAATGAGAGCTCCATCGAGTAGCTCCAGCTCGATGTAAAGTACCAATTTGATTAGCCCCTCTACCAGTCTCAAGTTCACCACTAGCTGACATACTTGCAATTTCATCTGCTTGAGCAACTTGTAACTCACTATGACATTTGGGAGATGCAACAACAATATTAACAATGGATGTCAATGTTGAAAAGAATAGCCAAAAAGAAGTCATGTCTTTAGATGCTGCAACTAAGGCTAACTGTAGTCAATAGGCAAAACAATGTACATAATATGCATATGGCCAATCTCTAAGGAACAAAGCCTGCAATCCTTTCCATGCACCATGCATATTGCTAGCACCGTCATACCCTTGACCTCGCATATTATGAATATGGAGATTGTAATGAGCAAGGACATCAGATATCACTTTTTTAAGGGTTGATGCATTGGTGTCTACAACGCCCATAATTGCAAAAAAACGCTCTCGTATAAAACCGTAATCATCAACGAATCTTAAAATAATGACCATTTGCTCTTTCTTGGATTTATCTTCTGCTTCATCAACAAGAATACAAAATTTGGCATCCCCAACTTCCTCACGAATTTTATTTCTCACTTTGTCAGCGAGAATATGCAAAATCTCCTTTTGAATAGCTGGTGAGGTATACTTGGAATTTCTTGGAGCTTTTTCTAAAACAACTTCACAATTTCGTTGTTAAATTTAGCCACAAACTTTACTAATTTAATAAAATTACCGCGATTTTTTGAATCTACAAATTCATCGTGACCTCTGAAAGCACATGCTTGAAATGCAAGCCACCGAACGCTCTCAATTGTCATCTTGAGTCTCAATCGGTTCTTCAAAATATGCTATGAAGATTGTACATTCATCACTTTGTCGATATGTTGAGAAGGTTTCAATAAATCCTCACAAGCTTTTATAGCATTGTTATGTGGTGAAGTGGGACCTCTTAAATGATGCAAAAATGCACATCTATTTCCATCATTAACCCTTTTTCAACTTTTAAACCCATCAGTAGTAAATGCAAGACAGATCGGTGGATTTTTTTCAAAGAGAAAGCAAGGAAATCAAAATGCTTTATCCTTTGAAGGAGAGTACTCTAGCCAAGGAAATTGTGAGAACCAAGAATATTGAAATCGACGAAATTGTTTTCCTGATTCAGAGAGTGGATATTTTTAAAGCTTGGGTTGATATGGTCCCGCTCTAATAAATGCTCGTCGAATCTCATCTTGTTGATTAGCGGGATGTTGCCATATTTGAATATGCAAATTTGGATCACGTTCAAAAGAAATAGCATCAAACTCTTCAGGCTCGACCCTTAGACATTTAGAAGGAGGTTGTTCATCGGTAATTAAAGTACCAACATTAGATGCAGAAGAATTCACATATCTTGATTTATCATCATCCTCTCTTCTTTTAAAGAATGAAAAAATAGTTTTTCTCTCTTAAGTGATTGCTGATGATTTGACATTATAACCTAATATAACAAGATTTTAAAGGAAGTATTACATACACTCTAAAAATTAAAATATCAAAGAAGTATTAGGAAAAAAATTTAAATACATACCTCTTTCACCAGCTAATTTCAACAAACCCCCAATTAAAAAATTAACTCAATATCTTTCGCTAATCCACTTTCAATTCTAGCCAAAAACAAGTCACACAACCGATGTCACTACTTGTTTTATTTTTTTGACTTTTTCTGAAATCTGAACATCAAAAGCCATGCACATTAAAATATTAAAATAAAGTATTAGAAAAGAAATAAAAAATTTAAAAGGGATAGAGGGTTCTCTCTCGGTCCCCACTAATATACACAATAAAAAACTGAAATATATATTTTTTGTCTAATAATCTTAAACATTGATCTAGATAAGTCTTTATTTACTTGGCCACTTGTGTGTGTGTGTTAATACAACACAAATTGACATTTGAATACATTTTAAAAATATATTGCCAATTTATCATTACACTTTAATTTTTTTAATTCAAGAAAACTGTTCTAAACATTTTAGAAGTACAAAAACCTAGAATTAAAAATCAACTATTCAATATGTACAAATAATTAGCCGCTCCGTAGTCCCCACCAATAAACAAAATCCAAAAAAAACATTATACAAATGTTAACACCAGAAGTACCTAGAATTCAGTTTTTTTTAAAAAAAAAATCACCAAAAGTACCTAGAATTGAAAATCTGACACGATTACACCATCACACCAACTGCCCTTCCATCACACCAACTATGCTTCCAAGTGTTCAACTTTAATGCTTTATAATAAAACCCCTATGATTCTATCAACAAAATAGCCTCTGAATGAAAACACAAATACACATACTGACATACACTATCACAGATTCACAATATCACACAAACACACAGTCCACCAAATCCCAAGTCCCGCCCGATCACCGTTTGTGTCGTCATTGACCCCTCGACGTCCGTCTCGTCAGTGGGGGGCGGGGGGGGGGGGGGGCGGCCTGCCATGCCATGCCTACAAGTAGTTCCGCCCTTGGGTCCGTACATTTGTCTGCTCCGCTCTTCTCGACAGTTTTCGCTGGACTACCGGTAATCATTCTCCTCGAACGTTGTTAAAAACAGGGTTGGGAGTGACCTATGAAAGACCCTATAATGCTCAAGTCAGTCAAATGCAGGGTTTTGTGGTAAGATTTTTTCACATAATTTGTTCAGATTTTATGAATCAATTGATGATATTTTCAAATCAATGATATATTGTTGAAATCGTAGAGAATCAGCTTAACGATAGCTCTAGGTATAATATATCTGTCAGGATTTAGAGAATCAGTCATTGATGATCCTATATTCAAAAATTGAATGTAAAATACTGACTTGAATTTGTGCTTGATCGTCAGGTATGGAGGGATCGACAGGCCAGATCCACATTAGTAGGTTATCTAGGTCATGAGCCCTCGCTAATCAGGTCTCGGGCGGCCAGTACATGGGGCATAGTTTATGGGCATCGATTTTAGCCCCTACAGCTACTTTAAACCTAGAATTTCCATTTGAAATAATTAATTTAATTTTATGATCAATATTTTTTATTCACTTATTTTATCTAGGGGTGCAACTCGGACCGATTGGGTCAGGTTGGAGCTCAACCCGAGGTTAGAGAAACTCAACCCAGCCCGACCTTCAGGTTTGTGAGGCTCAACTCAAACTCAACCCGTCGGGTTTTATCAGGTTGGGTTTGGGTTTGGGTTTGATTCGTGTTAAGTTGCGTTCATATTTGACTCGAAAAATGTATTATTTTAAACCATTAAAACTTTGTAAAAATTAATTCTTCACATAACAATAATAAAAAAGATAAAAATAAGGAACATTTTTATTTAGAGAAGTGAAAGATTTTAGATAAAAATAAATTACACAATTCAAATTTTATCATGCACATTAAAAAAAATTATAATTTTATTTAAAATATTTTACTTAGATATAGAAACTTTGGGTTCAGGTTAGTTTGGGTTACCTAAACCCTCTACCCAAACATAACCCAAATCAGGTTCAGGTTGCTTGGATTCATATTTGAATTGAACCAGAAGGATAAAACCCCAACCCAAATCTATCTAAATTTTGGGTTGCGTCAGTTCAGCGTGTCCAAGTTGCACCCTAATTTTATCTATCAATCAATTACCGGTTTTACACCTATCCATTATTATTAACTTTTATTTCACCACCATTAACAAGCTATTCAATCCCATAGCAATACCCCTGTTGAATCATCTCAAACATTTTTCACTACAACGAGACATTTCACCTTGGGCATCACTCTTGAATTTATAAAATTTTGGAGGCTGGCTTCACAAACACCCCCCCCCCCCCATGTAACAATTAATATTTATGGGCTATCTGGACAATCCGGAACAAACGGTATTCACCGATGCACGTTTCTATATTGAGAAGCTATAAGAATTTGTGGAGGTTTCAATTCAAAATTGAGCAATTAATTAATTTTGACAGTAGCGTTTAATTGCACGATTGTGCAGCGTTTGCGATTATAAGAAGCTGATTTTGCAATCGTGCAATCAAACAGTTTTACAATCGCAGCTTCCTGTAAACAGATTTCAGGCGAATAGTATCAAAAACTACGATTTAAAAAAACTGGGGGAGGCAGCTTCCTGCAGAATCAATTTTAAACCCAGCGATTACAAAAAATCAGTTTTACAATCGCGTTACCAAACGCTAAGAAAGAAATCTCTTCTTTCTAGACCTGGTTGTATCACCGCTAGTGGATGTGTGTCTTGTTGTTGGTGTTTATGTTTTTGTTTTCTCTTTTCCTCTCATCCCAAATTTTCTTTTTGTATCATTATTCTTTTTTTAACATTTTTCTTATATAAATCAAAGGTGACACTATCTATAATTTCATAAAAAGATACAATTAATCTTATATTTAATACGTCTCAATTAGTGAAAAGTCATCCCTGCCCAGCAGGAAAAAAAAAATTGTTTTCAACAAATATGATAGAAATTTGTATGAGTTGATAACAACATCATCTCTAGTAAGAATGTTATGGATATTTGAATGAAAAATGAATATGCACGTATAATAATCATTAATAAAAGATCTCATAAAAGAATCTACATGAATGGTTAAAATCCTGTCAATTTAGCATCATTTTAATTCCACCCTCCCTTATTTTGATTTTAAATCTAATGAGATCTACATATCAAAAAAATATAATCAATCACAATTTAGATTTGCTTTTTTTAAGGAAAATGTTCCACGTACACTCTTAAATGTTTTTATTTTTTAAAAATAATAAACTTTATCTAATTTATATATACATCAAACCATTATAGAAAGTGTGAATACCTTAGAAAACAAGATATATACCTCATTAGTCAATAGACAACCATCATTGTGAAAAAAAATTTATATTATGAAAATCTCATTAGTACGTTGTACGTATTTAGATGGATGACATATATTCATTAAATAGTTAAAAAAAATTAATTAATTAAAAATTGTTCATTCAATTTGATAGACACGTATCATCTATCATTATATGTACGGATGATAATTCTATCAAATACACATTAATATAAAAAAAATTCCATCATCAATGTATACCCAAACATTGGAGTATTGGAATCTGATAATTTTGGAAATATATGAAATTGAGGAGGGGCAGATGGTCATTTACCACCGAAGCGCGTGCGTTCAAAAGCGAGATCGGGGAATAACCGATTTGGACCTGACGCCTCGAGGTGGGCCGGCTAAACCATAAAACCGTGACCTCCGATCCTTCCCCACCCAGATGCCTCCACGTGTCCTCTGCCGTCCCGTTTTCACCGTTGGATCTATCGATCAAAATACACAAGAAACCGAATAAAACATCAACGAATCCCCCAAAAATCCACAATAAACACAGACAAAGAAAAGAAAAAAAAGGAAAGACAGTCAGTCCGTATTCCTTCCTTCGTTTCACTCCCCCAAAATAAGGACATGTAGAGAGAGAGAGAGAGAGAGAGAGAGAGCAATGGCGACGTTGCAGAAGTTCAAGATCCTGGCGAGGCAGTGCACGACGGCGGCCAGCACGATGAGTCCGTCGAGGAGTCCCCTCCCCTCCGTCTCCCCCTCCTCCCCCGGCTTCCATCTCCGCCGCCATCGCAACCGCAAGACCCTCCGCGGTCTCCTCGGCCGCTCTTCCTCCTCCTCCTCCACCCGCCGCTGCCGTGGTGAGATTCCCCCGCCCGATCGGCCGAGCAGATCGTTGAAGGATTTGTTCGTATCGTCGCCGCCGCCGTCTTCGAGGGGGGCGGCACCGACGATTCCGGAGACGGCGACGGCGGAGGAGGGAGGGGGGAGGGGGAGGAGGTTCGGGATCGAGGGGATCGGGTGGGGGGGGAGGCGGGCCGGGCCAAGGATCGGGTCGGCGGGGCTCCGGGGAAGGCTGTTGAGGAGGGCTTGGCGGCCGGTGCTCGTCGCCATCCCGGAGTGACTCGGGAGAACGAGTGGATCGAGATCGGTGAGACTTTTTATTTTTTGGGGATTTGATGATGATGTTGTAAATTTGGGTTTCACAAATTTTTTTTCGAAATACGAGTTTTAATAAACGTACGGTTTTTTGTTTTGATTTTTTTTTTTTCTGTTCTTTTAAGTGGCTTCGAAACCGTTGGATCAGTAGTCCTTGTTACAGGGAAAATTGCGAAATGAAGCATCCAATTATTCGTATTTATTTATAAGCCCTTTAAAATTGTACTACGGAATATATTCATGTTTTTTAACGATCCACCCTCTAAAATTGTTTAGAGTATTCACACACAAAAAAATATCTCAAAAGAAAGTTGACCAATTATCTAAAAAATATCTCCATCCATGTGTAGACATTACATGTT
Source organism: Acorus gramineus (assembly GCA_030737835.1). Classification (NCBI taxonomy): domain Eukaryota; kingdom Viridiplantae; phylum Streptophyta; class Magnoliopsida; order Acorales; family Acoraceae; genus Acorus; species Acorus gramineus. Next base: position 4,200,320 of record JAUJYN010000013.1, on the reverse strand, counting down.
ATGTTACAATGGATTTAAGCATCACATGTTCATAGATTAGGTAACTGTTTTAAAAATTATTTGTATTGGATAAATATTATATTATATATTACATAAATATGGATTGTTTTTATTTCATTCTTATAAAAATGTATTATAAAAATGTCTTTTTAATATATATATTTTTGAAAATTCTAATAATATGTCTCGAATAATAATTGGTCATGGATACTCTATGACGAATTCATATTTAAATAGAGAAGACAATACATAAATAAATATTATTTTATGAACTAATTAAAAAAATAAATTATTTTGATAGATTCTAAATCTTTCTTGGAAAAATAATTCACAGTTTCATTTAAGACAAAACTTATATATTATAATAATAATATCTAAAAATGATCGCACTCAAGATGGGTCATCCACTTTAGATTTCGAGATTCCCAAACAAAAAAATTGTGGTAGCCAAAGTGGTTGAACTCTATCTTTGTTGTTTTTGTGATTTATAATAATGAGGTAGTTCAGATAAGAGTGTTTTTTGTCGGCCACGGGTAGTGGGTGTGCTGTGTTCTAACTTGTGTTTTTTGTACGGTCAAATTTCATTAAATTGGACACATTTAACGACCACCTACCGTTAGAGAATTGACCGTGAATAAATAAGAATTAATTAAAGAATACATTTATTTTCATTCCATAAGTTATTCATCCAACCTTTTTGCAAACCCACCCAGTTTTTTTTTTATATATTTCTAACCCACCCTTACATAAAAAAAAAAAAAAATAAAAACTTTGATTTACACCCTTTCTAACCCACCCCTTTTTCCTCCTCTCTTCTTCTCCTTCCTCCTCCCCCTCATCCACTGATTTCTCTTTTCTCCTTCTTCATCTCTCTCTCTCTCACTCACTCATTCGTCCATCTCCTCCACCAAGCTCCTCCTCCCACCACCTCTTTCTCCTTTACGAACCCAAATGCTACTGGATCTCCCACTCCCACTCCTCCACCGAGAACACAAGAACCACCCCAACAAGTGTCAACTCACCACTACTGCCACCACCACCACCTACCCATCCCCCTCCATAACCTCGTTGACGCCCTCCATTTCCTCGGGCGCCTCCTTCAGCGCGTGGAGTCCATCGTTGTGGACTGCCTCATCGAAGCCTTCGACCTCCTCCCTCTCCTCTATGAGCTCTCCTCCATCGAGTGCGTCTGTGCGCACGGGCTCGACTCCCGCATCGTCACCTTCTACCTCTCCATGATAGGCACGATTGGGTTGGTGTGGACATAAAACGTTGTAATGATCGTGACCGTCGAAAAAGTGGTCCAAGAGATCCTGGACGAGGAGATGGTGGTGCGACGGAAGAGGCCGAGGTCACGTTGTGGTGGTGGGGACGGTTGAGAGGGTCTTTGGGAGGAAGTACATGAGGTGTTGGGGGTGGGTTAGGATGTGAAGGGGTGGGTTTTGAAGGGTGGAATTGGTTTGTTTCAAATACACAAAAATAATTTAATATGGGGTGAGTGAAAGAGCCAATGGGGTGGTAATAATTGCCCCCTTAATTAAAACAGTCGTCTTATAGAAGTTTGAATGATTAAAATAAATAAAAATTGTATGTCAAAATTAACTGTTATAAATTGGTATATGAATTTCAGTCAATCCGTAGAATTAAGTTATTTCATATTATTCAATTCAAAAGAATATTTTGATCTATTGTCAAAGCAATTGTCATCATCTCTGTTAAATAAACTATTATTATTTCTTAACCATTTATAAATATTTATTTACACTTTATTCACATTTTACCTGAGCGATAAAAATTTTAAGAATAACTTAATTCTCGAATCTGGACAAATTCATGTTTTTGTCAACTCTTATTAATACTGTTTCTGGATTAATTAGTTTATGTTTTAGCTTCTGAGTTTTGAATTTTTATATAAAACCAGTCAACTGGATGAAACTACAGAGTAATGGCCACCCGATTACATGAGGTTGATGTCTAATGGCCACCCGATTACATGAGGTTGATGTCTGTCTAATCTTTCAATTAATTATTATTTTATTCAGGTATATCCGATTTTTCTTATGCTCTCGTTTGGATCGTGGAATTGAGTTATTCTAGATAGATAACTATGACAATATAGATAACAATTCTACATGAATAAGAAATTTTCTATTTGGTTGTGCTTTTTTTATTCTCATTGAAAAACGTAAGAATAAAGGTTGAGTTGTTTGGTTGATAAAGAATAAAATATAAATAAGGTGTAAAAAATTAATTTGACATGTGGGTTCTATTGATATATAAGAGGTGTTGATAAGTGATTTGATGTGATAAGATGTATTTTTTTTATTTGTAGGTGGGCTCCACTTATCCATGGGAATAGATAAACTGAGTATAGTTTATCTTATGGGTTACTTAGAATTGTTATACTCTCATATATTCGTTTAAACTGACTTAATAATACAAAATTATACTCTGTAAACAAACAGCCATTTTCCCAATCCATTATTATATCCCCCTTATACCCCCCCTAAAACTCTAATTCAAACCCGTTAAAAAAATAAGTTAGTTTGGGTTTAGCTCACTCAAGTAGCACCCCTGTTTAAAAGTCTCTTATTTATTTGATTTTATTGAATTTATTTTCCTAAAGACCTTTTTGAAACCTTCTTTGCAGTGGTCATGTCACTAGTATTATAGCATATTTTGTGAAATTGACTAATACATAATACACTTCACTCGGTTGGTTTATATTCTATTATAAAAGGTAAAAAAATTAAATATTTAACTCATACAAATGTCTTTTTTTAATTTTATATAAATACATACTTCAAAAAATTATAACGTGTATGAACTTCATTTTGGAATGTAAATAACTTATTGTAACATTATCCTTTTCAAGTGCTGTTACATGCATTCACTTTTCCAACTTTAAATTCTAGTCTCATTTGTTTCGCTAGCGTCATATACTCACACTAATAAGACATATGTTTTATTAACAATTTTTTACATTTTCTATAAATACATTAATATAATTCATTAGACTACATGCTTCATTTTTTTTTTTATAAAAACATGTATCACATTAGATAGGATAAATTATTTTTTAAAAATCAAAACGTGTGGACCGGAATTGAGGCTGAAAAAGGGGCTGCATATAATGTTATCCATTCTTCCCATATCTTATTGGTGTAGGATAATATTACGTGCTTTTTTCAGCCCCAATTCCATTATATGTTTTGATCTTTTAAAAAACAGTATATATTTCATTTAATAAGATAAATATTTTTATTTAAAAAAAATGAGAGGGTTAAAAAAAATTATTTAACATGCAACCACACCCCATAATCGTCTTTCCTGAAGGTAGGTTGCATCTTCAAAAAAAGATGAAGGGTGGGAGATAGAAGAGGTGCTACCGTGCCGGGGGTGGCTGCGACTGGTAAAGGAGAGCAAAGGAGGTGGCGACAACAAAAGAGGACGTGACAAGGAGGGAGGGAGGGAGGGAGAGAGAGAGAGAGAGAGAGAAAGAGAGAGGGAGGGGGGGTGTGGGGGGGGGGGGGGAAGGGCAGACGACAGAGGGGGGGAGAAGGGGGAAGAGAGAGAGGGGGGATGGAAATGGCAGCCAAAGGAGGAGGGTGAAAGAGAAAGAGAAAGAAAAATGAGAGAGGTGATCGCTGCCACCGCCGCCACTACCGTCACAGCTGCGACATCCTCCACCTCCCTCCCAACCCCTCTCTCTTTCTTTCTCTCTTTTCTTTTTTTTTTTTCTTCAGGAACAACCCATCTTTTTTCTTTTTTTTTTTGTGAGATTCTCACTTGGTGGCTTTAATTGTCCAATGATTTATATATTCATTTAGGAAATGAAAATTTTTTATAATTAAACATATACTTCATTAATGTGATTATATAGTACAAACAAAACATATAAGATTAGAATTGAAATTAAAAAAAATCATGTAACAACACTCGTGGTGTAAAACGGGTGGCACAGCACGATCAAGTTCATCAATTTGAGGCCAACCGTGTTGCAGGCTATGCCGTACTGGCCCATCAATAACACAGATCAGGCTTGTGCGGGCCGGACATGTTGGGAGGAAGTCCCAGCCCGGTAAGTGCATAAGGTGTGCCGTGCCTAACCGAGTACTGCTTGTAAAGTTTTGTTTGATTTATCTTCCTTAAGTACAGCTATCTAAAATGTGTTTGATTTTTTCCACACGATCTTGAGTATTGTAGATGGCAATGAAGACTTTAATGAATAGACAACATTAAATGGTGCATCAGTTAATCTCACTCTACTTAAATAAAATAAAAAAACAGTTGTTTAGTGAGTCCAAGAAAATAAATGTTAACCCAAAGACAGTATATAAAAAAAAACAAAGCAGACGGGCATGGAATGGATCATCGACTTTTTTTTTTTTTTTTTTTTGGTGTTTGTTTTGTTGTTTGAATCAATTAAATGATTCAAAATTCATCAAATGAATTGAATCTATTTATTGCACAAAGTCTCATTCATTTAATAAATTTAGAACAATCCGATTTAACCAAACAAAAAACAATCCCGGAGATATTTGACTTTCACAAATCATTATTGTCCCTTGAATAAAATGAAAAAGATTCAACAAGTCCAAATAATTCGCATAACTTAACATAAAATGATATAAAAATTTTGATTTATTTAAGGATAGCATAATATTATTAAAATCTAAAAATTAAAGATAATGCAGGGGTGATAAACAAAGAAAGTGAGAAACATAAAAAGAAAATAAAACATGATAAGCAGTGGCGAAGTCAGAATTCTTATAAAGGGGTGGCCTAACGTGACTTAGATAAATATTTTTTTAAGTTATATCATTATATATTTTTTAATTTCAATAGCATAGATTAAAAATAAATATGTGTATCAAGAAATAAAGGAATTCACATAAAATATATCACTGCAGAATTTTAAAAGATAATTATCATATTTTAAAATAATGTGTCAAATTTATTGTTAGTTTTTCAAACATTTTTTCCTTAGAATCCATAACAACATAATCTCTTAAATTATGAAACATAGATTAGCATCATTAAGAATAAGAAACAAAATAATAAATTTTATTCAAAATTAAATTGACAAATAGTTTACCGATTGCGATTGTTCCCAAACTCAATCGTACTACTTCTTCCTTCTCTAAATCCAAAACTTAAGATAAAGAATACTTAGAAATAACAAATATTATATTTGATTATTTTATATATTTACACAAATATTGTAAACTTTAAATAAATTTGTAAAAATAACAATAAAGTAAAAGGAAAAAATTATATATCTTTGAAGTTTTGATGGAATGGAAAAGATTGACAATTCTCGATTGCAGAAAAGTTAATGAAACAAAAAATAAAAATTAGAGATTTTTTAAGAGATGATAAAAGATATTATGAACAATTAAGGTAAAAAAAAATTAAAAATTTATTGTTTTCAAGATACGGAAGTCGAGATGTGCAGTCTATGACGGTGTGGACCGTGCCTCTGTGGGGTTTATTTTCTTTTGTTTTATGTGGAGCCATAGAGGGAGGGTTAATTATAAAAGGAGTGACGTCTGCGGTGCGCCCTAATGTGAATAATGAATCATGAGTTTATTTTCTTGTTTGTTTTATGCATGGTGCCATTGTGGCCTAGGCTGGGCGGCACTACTACAAAAATTAGAATAGCTCACGGTATTAAAGATCACGGTTTGTGTCAAACCCTGATAATACTATAATAGCCACTAAAGATCACGGTTCGCATTAAACCGTGATCTTTGACTATTTAAAATCCACAAAAAAAAAATTGACATTAACATTTGATCACGGTTACTAAAAAAACATGATTAAATATATTCTATTATCACGGTTTTAGTGGACCGTGATCAAATAAATCCTTTGGCGAATGCCGGGGTAGGTAGCCTGAACGCAGTTTAAATAAATCCTTTGATCACGATTTGTATAATCTATGATCACGATGATATTCAAAGCGTGATTAAAAATTGTGTTCAAAATTATTTATTATATCATTGAAAAAACAAAAAGATAACGGTTTATATAATTCCGTGATCAAAAAAATTATTTTTAAAATTTTTAAAACGATTAAAATATAACATTTGATCATGGTTTTCTGGAAAAAAAAAATGAACAGACGTGACATATACATGTAAAAGATCTCGATTTTGTATGCATAATTTTTTTTTACATTAATAATCGATCACGAATTCTATCATCTATGATAAAAAGTTATCATACGATCACGGTTTAAAACATACTGAGATCAAAGGATTTTGAGTTGATCCCTAACTACCCCACCAAAACACTTTAACAAATTAATATCCCGACCGTCCATCCCCACAACCTAAAAAGAAAAAAAAAATCAAATATCAACCCTAACTAAGGGTCAGTGTGGAAACACGTATGAAAATAAGATTTTCAATAAAGTGGCTTAAATAAAAGGGATTTTTAGTTTTAAGTCCCCACAAACCATCATATTTAGTGATCGATCCCTCCCTTCTTCGTATTTAGGTTTTAGTCCCCCGATTTAAAGGATAATTCATGGATAGATCCCTCACAGGGACTAAAAAGTAAATTAAATCATTTATGGATAGGTCCCTCTCAGGGATTAAAAAGGAACTATCATTTAAATCTGGGGACTAAAACCTAAATACGAAGAAGGGATAGATCGATCACTAAATATGATGGTTTGTGGGGACTTAAAACTAAAAATCCCAAAATAAAATTGATTCCTGAAAAACGGATTTTTTTCATTTTTTAAAAATCATCTTTTTTTACTAAAAACTGAAAGTAACTTTCTAATTAAGTCAATTTTTTATAATACATTTAACTACATTGTTTAACTTTTTATTTAATTAAAAATAAAATCATTTTAAAAAATCAAAATCAAATGGAGCCTAAATCAAATATCACTATTTATCAAATCACATTGGAGGACCCACAACCCATTATCCCCGACTGTCCCCACATCAAAAAAAAAAAAAAAAAATCGACAACCCACCGGCCATCTCCACAACCTAAGAAAAAAAAAGCCCCCCTCCCCGTCCTCGCCGGTGCCGTTCTCGTCCCCGCCGGCTACATCCCCAGCCTTCCGCACCAGCTCTGTCCCCAACCGTCCCCACCGCCGCCGTCCCAAACAGTCCCCACCAACGCCGTCCACGGGCCGATCTCCGCCATTCACGGGCCAATCTCCACCGCCGGATCTCCATCCCGTAGCCCATTGTTGGATGCTTTCAATCTCTTATCTTGTTGCTTCTGATTTTCCTCTTTATTCCTCAATTGATTTGTTGAATCTATGCCATGAAAGAGAGAAATTTGAAAAAGGTAGATAAGATCAGAGAAAGAGAGAGAGAGAGAGTATTTATATGTGTCTGGGGAGATGTGTTGAGGATGGGAAGGTGAAGGGGGTTGGGGAAGGATTTAGAGATGGTGAGGGGGTTAGGGTTTCAGTTGTATGCTTTTTTAACTATAATTATATGCTAAGCATGCATTTTTTTATTTATATTGTGAAGACCTGAATGCCAAAAACATTCATTTTCACATAAAGACTAATAAAGGACTGATAAAGGTTCAGTCAAATACATGCCTCTGAAACCACCTGATGAGAGATTTGGAGATTGAGCACATTTGACATGACATGATGCTTCCATGGATGCTACTTAGCTTGACTTTCAATCGTGTAGATAGAGTTTGCTAGCTTTCTGTTTCACTTTAAAAAATAAGCATCCACAGAACTCTTGCCATGAAGTCATTAGCAAAAAACATTAGATAATTTCAGTTTTTTATCCACTTTAGTGTAATTCTTTGCTGTTACCCAATGTCCATCATGGAGGCAACCTGTGTATGTGTTGTCATTTTCTAAGATAGTGATTTATTTCATATTGTCTTTACAGGATGACCAAACCCAAAAGTGCAAAGAGGAGAATTTTTGTATCCAAGGCTCACAAGATATACTGACGATGGCTTTGGGTACCCAGAACATTCAGGTAGGGTGAGGGGTGTTGGTCATTTTGTAATTCCTACAATTTACTTTTGGCTTCCCAAATGATCAAGTAGTTGCCAACGCATCAAGGAGTTGACAGACCAGGTGGCGGAATTAAATGCACAATTGAAGTTAGAGAAAGAAAGAGGTGATAAATCTGAACAAGGCTCCAACAATTTAAGAAATGAGTTCAGATAAATAAATGCGAAGGAGTCCTCTAACCATAAAATTGATATTCCACCTCTAAAATTGAAGAGCTCTGTAAGGATAAACACTTTACTACAAATTTTATTCATAATTTTCAAGCAGTAATTGGTTTAACATTTATGTTGTTATTTCTTTTGTTATAGTGGACACCACGTTGTTTGATGAGTGGCATTGAACGTGACATAGTTGTTGTGGGCATGGTTTGCAATGAGGTTTCACCAAACGAAACAATACATACTATTTCATTGGGTGAACATAACCAGCGAGTGACAATTATCCAAGCCTTATCTCCATCAACCCCTCTTCCAATACCAATTGTAGACGAAATGACAACTGTTGGAGAAGCGGTGGGGTCATATGTGGCTTGGCCACGCCATCTCATTCTTCCCGGTGATAAGGTAGATAATAATGATGCTTATGTGTAAAGAAGTTGGTGAATTCTACATGTGAATATTTCATATAAAATAATTTGTGCTTTCAGAAAAATCAAAATGGAGATTTTGAAGTCAATCCCATCGAGTCTGCCATCAAAGCCTTTAGGGAATTAATCGTCAAATCTTTTGAAATTCACGAGAATATTGAAACCATCATTGATAAAGCAGTATTTGGTATTAGCATTCCATTTATCATATCGATAGAGGATGTTCTACATATTTGTGATATGGAACAATTGGGTGTCACATGTCTTATGGTGTACATGAGGTGAGTTAAATTACCATTTCTATGTGGTATGCAATTAAATTTTTTTTAAAATTTCTAATGTTTTCTTAATTTTCAGCTATTTAAACAAGAAGAATGCGAAATCCAGTTATGGATTTGTCAATCCTACTTCTATGTCCGCCTCAAAATCATCAAAAGTTGTGTGAGCTCTGACTGATTAGTTTGAGAATGCTCCCCATGTCGATCTATTTCTATTGCCTTATAACCCGGGGTAATTTTTTATTATCATGAGTTACATATTTTTATAATATACTGTTCATTGCATTTTTAACAATCTCATATTTTAATTATTTACAATGTTTAGCCAACATTGGATCTTGTTGATCATGAGCCCCAAAGAAAATATAGTTTAGTATTTGGATCCATTGGAAAATTTAATTCGTAAAGAAATCAAGATGGTCATAAACCTGTAAGTATTTTGATGCTCATGTACTACTCATATTTATTACAACATTACTCTTAATCTCAAAATTGTTTCTTTGTAGGGCTTTAAAAACGTACAACATGAGTATTGGAAGCAAGTCAAGGAAAGTTACATCTTGGATTCAAGTCTCGGTATGATTAGTGTATTTTTTAATTTCTTTTGAAATCATGAAATCATAAAACATTGATTCAAAATTGTTTCTTCTGGAGTATGATACTTGAAATAATATAACTTCTGTTTGTGCCATGCATATTTGGTTTATAAAATGATAGTTAGGTGTGAAAACATTTTACTCATTGGATCGGAGGAGCCTTTTTATTCTTGTAGCAATGCATTCAGTTTGCTCCCAAATGTTTAAGGCATCTTGAATTATTGAAAATTATATCTATAATGTTTTTTTTTTCTAAAATGCCATATTGATTTATATTTGTAGTGCCCAAAGCAAAAAAAAAATATCGAATGTAGTTATTTTGTAATGAAGCATATGAAAGATATCATCGACAAACCAGAAATCCATATTCTTCAAAAGATAAGATCTTTATTTTTTTCTTTGAGTTGATATATTTAAATTCATTGGCTAATTAATATCATAATTATGTTGTACACGCAGTTCGAAGGAATAGACTCCTACACATAAGATGAAATAACTACATTGAGGAATGAGTGGAGCAACATAATTCAAAAATTTATATAGTTGAATATTGTGAGTATCATTGCAATTTTTGTTCATGTTGTAGTAGATATGATTTTGAAATTAGCACTACTATTGAGTGGTTGAGACTCAACATGAAATTTTGATGTGTTTAATTCAAATTCAAGATTCATTTTGTATATTTTCAGCTTGTATTTGCATGAAAACAGGTGGATGTATTAGAACAATTGTATGAAAATTGTTTGTATATATCAAAATGGTTTTTTCGTATGATGAGGTGGTTTTATTCCTGAAATAGTATTAAATATGCAGTTTTGAAAAAAAGATCACGGTTCAAATATAAATGTAATTTTTTATGTTGTATATTATCACGGTCACCAAATAAACCGTCATCATTACAAAGGAAACAATCACGGTACTCATAACCATCATGATAGTTAACCAACTAACAATCACGATATCGCCTAAAACTATAATTGTTGCCCTATAAAAGACCACAGTTACGTATGAAATGTAATTTATTCATAGTTATAGATCACGGTTTGTATGTTAAAAGAACATGGTCAAATAAGAAACCGTGATGATCAATACTAAGGATACAATCACGGTACTCATAACCACCGTGATAGTTAATCAACTAACAATCATGGTATAGTCTGAAATTGTAATTGTTGTTCACCAAAAGTTCACAGTCACCAGTTAAACCGTGATCTTTACCAAGAAATAATCACGGTTTTCCACCGTGATAAAATCATCAATCAAAATATCATGGTCACAAACATAAGATCACTATCACGGTTTGTAAGCCGTGATCTTTAATTTTTTTATCACGGTTTTTAACCGTGATCTTTGACTTTTTTTTGTAGTAGTGCGGGTTGTTGTTGACTTGTTGCTGCTATTGTGGGCTGGGGCTATAAGATGGGCCCTAATAAAGTTTTAGGGGGGGGGGGGGGGGGGCTCCGCTACTAAGGCACCAAAGAAATATTTTTATGCTGAGGAACGGATGATCCAACGCATTCATGTTCATTAAATCTATCATTTTAAAATAGTAATATTAAAAATCATTGTGATTGAGATATTTTATTATCAAATTCTGAAACATATTCACTTTTATTATATTTATCATGAAACGATAAGTATAAGACTCATCTGATTTGTCCCCACATGATGCACGTACGTACTCCCTTACAAGGACGGCATCACATGTGTGGTTGTGTGGTCAATTGATCCCATTTAATTTTTTTTTTAAATGAAACATTAACCCAAATTCCCACTTAAAAAAAAATGGGACTAGCTGGGGTCACACATGTTATGGTTTATCCATCAAATTTTTTAAAACAATTAACCAATGCCGCCACATTGACTCAAAACCTTACCTCACTTTATCAAAAAAAATCACAGGGGGGACCCCTTGTCTTGCATCAATCGGCAAACTCACCAATCATTGTCCGTCCACCCAATCACCGATGTCCCCGATAGTCTATCTTCATACTCTGTTTCAGGTATCTAGTTATTGATTTGGGTTTAATTATTTTTTGTTTTTTTTTTTCTTTACCCTTTTTTTTTTATTCGGTAAAAGAATAAGATAAATAAATTCTTTATCATTTTTGTATGTTAATATGAAACTTTTCTATCATTGCATACTCGTGTATGAATAATGAACAAAACCCCAGGGCCGGCCCTAAGAATTTATATTTTTTACTAGGCCCAAGGCGAATATTTAAAATGGGGCCCATACATATTCACAAAAAAAAATTAACTTTTTTAAATATTATACATTATTTTATTAAAAACTACAAATATTATAAAATGATACATGATGTTTTATAATAATTTAAAGGTCTAAAATCAACAAAAATAAATAAATAAATTTTAGTGGAATGAAAAATTTATAAAAATCATAAAAATGTCTAAAGAGTGTTTGAGCACAATTTAATTTAATCAGTTGGAGGTAGAGAGAGAGAGAGTGAGATATATGTGGGTGCGAAATGTTGCATAGAGATCATCTTGAAATAAAAATAAGTAGAGAGAGCGAGATATTGTTATTATGGTTTGAGAGATTTGATGAGAGAAATTTTAGACTTGATTTTAAGAGAAAATAGTGTTAATTGAGATAAACTAATTCACCATAGGAAAAGTAGACATCTCATCACCGTTCATTTTTTTATTCCACCAAACATGTAGTTCTTGGGGCCCTCCCTGGGTGGGAGCCCTAGGCATATGTTTTGGCCGCCTCCCCTTAGGGCCGGCCCTGAAAACCCTTTAACATTACACCCATCTTCCTTCACCTGTCTGGCTTCGCCCGTCAGTTTGGATAATCATGGATCTGATTTGGGTCTTTAATTGATTAGTTGTTTAATTTTTTATGTATTTATATTCATAAAAATTTTATTTTATAGATTTTGTCATTTGTACAATAATTTTGTAATAAATGTAGATTTTTTGAAAATTTTATCAAACTTATTTTTTTAAATAACCCCATTTATAAAAAATTCCTGAAGCCTCCACTATTCTCTTAGAATGTTAAGAGTGCCGTGTCAACACCTTTACATGTCAGTGGTTATTAAAGAAAATTCCATAGCATGAACTCAAGGTTTGTTCATACGAGTCAACTAAAAAACATGGAACGGTTAAGAAAATGAATCTCATTTTCCACTGCAACAACATTTCCCGGCTCCTGCTACAATACACGTATTGAAGACTTTCAGACTTCAAACCAACTAGTCTCATAAATGAGGACATGTAAACATGCCAAGGGAACAATCATGTCACTCTCAGCAATACTTTGGCCCTGCTTGGTGGATTCCACAGCAGAAAATCTAGCGAAACTACAATTGTGGATCCAAACGCGTTTGTGTTTGCACTACCCACACCACATTTATTAACACAGTCTAACATGCCCCTGGTTTTTTCCGAACAATAACATCTCCGTCAATATTGTTGAACATCTCCGTCAATATTGTTTCACTTGTTACACGCAATCAGTGGGGACGATCTATGTACCTTTATAACTATTCAACGACACATACACTTTATTAGATAAGATATATAACTCGTTGAAAAATTTTCACTATATTTATAAATTTATTCATTTAATTCGTCATAAAATTAAGCACATACGTTTTTTATAATATTGTTAGATGATGATTACTATTAAAAAATCAAAACTTGTGCTGACTACGCTTAAGATTATAAATAAGGTTGTACCTCATATTTTTCTAATCTTATTTTAAGTTTATTCATGAATGATATATGAATTTATAGGACTGGTCGTGACTCTAAACTAGGCAAAGAGAACAACTTAAGGGTCTGTAACGGGCCGGGCCGGGCTGGGCCGTTGAAATAGGGCCCAGGCCTTGCCCTGGGCCCACGCCCGCGGGCCGCAGACTTTTTGATGACCCCTAGAACAACTGAATCAACACACACACACACAAAAACACACATTAAAAAATTTGTGAATATTTATTTTTCAGTGGTAATTAAATATATGCGTGCCCCCATTTAAAAGCTCGTATGGTGCGTTTTCGTATAAAAATATTTATCCCAGACAATGAAAATGAAATTAAAAGGTTGGTCGGATGTAACTTCTTTAATCTTTAAGCGTAATGAATATCATAGTCCAAGTTCATTATGAGGTTCTTAAAAGTTTTTTTTTTAAAAAAAAAAATATCTCCTAATGATTTTGGAGAGGTCCGGATCCAGTCATGTCTAAGTATCATCAGTATCGAATTGCACAGCTTATTAATCAAATTATACAGTTTATGAATCAAACTACACAATCAATTGTTTGATACAATATCACTCTATGTGCAATTCGATTCATAAACTGTACAATTCAATACTGATAGTATCAGACATAACTAGATCCAGACTAAATTTTAAAATGCAACTTGCCCAAATATATTATAATTTTACAATGTTGTTACATGAGCCCCAAAAATTAAACTCCATTTTTGAGCCCCAATAGGTGACACTCTCCTATTGATTCTCTATTTAACTTTTTCTAACCACCAAAAATTACAATGACAAGACTAACCTTCTTATAATTTTAAAAATTAGTTCCAACTAACTATCGTAACTGAATCCCATAAAGGGTGGCACCATTAAGACCTAACATGTTTTTAAAAAATTTGAATTTTAAGGTTCCGATTTGGGCGAAACCATGAACGAATAAAAGGACAGATTTGTTTCCACAATCGATACTTCACCATCGCCTTTTTTTTTTCTTTTGCAAAATAAACAGGTTAATTGTATCTGAAACAGCATCATTGCCTGGTGAAAAAAAAAATATCAACCACATGTTATCAATTAAGAAACAATAATGTATCTGAAAATCCAAATGAACAAATATGGTCTACATGCTACTGAGAACTGCACAAAAAATTCATAAAAAGTCTTCAAAATGTCAACAATAAGCAATTAAATATTAATCAGCTATACATTATTCAAATCTATAAAAATAAAAATAACAACCTTCAAAAAATGGACTAAAATTCAAATTCAGATACAAGTGTATCTAAAATTTGAATTAACAAATATATTCAAAAAATGGGCTGGAATTCAAATTCAGATACAGGTGTATCTGAAATTTGAATTACAAATACGCATTCCATACAAGTGAATGTGCACTGTATTTGAAAATCTTGAATCTGAATTAATCGAATAATGCTGATACAAAGCTAAAAAATATGATGAATGGCACATTATGCATAATTATACACAAAACAAACAATCATAAACGATTGTATAGATCATACTTATTACACAATAATGCATGTAAATCAAGATACACGCCATGTATCTGAATTTAAAATGAAATTCAAATTCAATACATGTCAAAGAAAGCTAAAAAATATAATCAAAATTAGAAAATCTAAAGAGTAAAAAATGAATCAGAAAAACCGAAACCTAATACATCTTATTTTATCTTATTTTGACAAAAAAAAAAAAAAAACTATCAAATAAAGCTTTTCATTAGAACTCTAAAAACAAAACCCAATTTTTTTACCTACCAAGATCATAAAATCTGTCTTTCCAAACTCACTGTCAATTGATCTTCATCCACAGAACTTTCAAAACCCATAACACAAGAAAAAATTGATCGTCAATTAATTTTTCCAAACTCACCGTCAATTGATCTTCAATTAGAAGGGATCACACAAGAAAAAAATATAAAGAACAAATGGGATTGATGCAATCACCACTTCCTCAAAATATGGAGAGCAATAATAGCAAGAATACAATACAAGGGTATAATGGGTATTGTACATGTGCCAACTCATGGGGCTTTTGATGGAGCCCAAAATTTAGGGCTTAAAAATCATTATTGATAATTTTATATTACTACAACCGAAAAGGATAACGTCTCTTTTTTTAATTTAATTTCACTGTATCCACCTATGACCTTTTTTTTTTTGACTAAATGGTAGGCATGCGCCCTAATTTTATTTCAAAACCAAAGCGAACATGCCCAAAACAAGGAAAGGTAGAGAAGAAGTCTACCAAAAAAACAAAGCAAACAAAATCAACAATTCACAACAAGGACTACTCCTCGATCATGATTCCCCTCCCGACATACAAGACTTTGTTTTCCCCCGCACACACAATCCCCCAATTTTATATATAAGTCAACACCGACTCCCATAGATTCTCTATGTATACATTTGTGTTTCAAAAAATTCGGTGATTACGAGCAAGCTAAATGGTCCACACCACCGCAGGGATGTATGACTGAGTGATCTTCCTGGAAGCACTTCTGTCCCCCTTCCGCCTCATTTGTTTACTTGTCATCCATAAGTCGTTCAAGGAACTTTGATTGTCCGGCAGCCCCGTCGTCAACTTGAGTCTCCACCAGAGCTGACATGCAAATGAGCACTGGGAAGACTTTTGAGGCACTCTTATTCATGTTCACATGGAATCGAAAATGATGGTAATTCATTTTTCTATAGTCCTCGGGTTTTGAGGTCTTTGCAAAGGTTAAGGCCATAAATGGGAAAAAAAAACTACTTAATTTTAATGCTTTAATTAGATGGGAGAGTTCTTTGTCGGTCCTCTTACATGAATTCTTAATTAATTTATTTTTTTATTCACATTTCCAGTTAAAAGCCATACGTGTATGGCACAATGATATATTTCATGTACATTGTGGATCAATGTTTTAAAAACTTTTTATTGTTCAACTCTGGTCTTGGACTTTAGCTAACAAGAGCATTCACAACCTAGCTAGAGGTCATGTGTTTGAATCTTGGCATTTATTTACTCATAAAAAAATATTTTAAAACTTATTTGATCCGGCTCCATTGAACTAATAGTTTTTAAGAATCGACTACCAGGTTGATTAAATCGGTCAGTTCTTAGGGTATATGGATTTTGGACAATTTATAAAAGGTTATTTGGATTTTTTTCAAAAAAAAAAATAATAATAATAATAAAGCGCCCAGTGAAGAATTTTTCTGTGGTGACGAGTTGTCAAACGCGTTCGTGACTGTCAAAACTTATCACTTTAAGATAGTCATATTAAAAATCACTGTGATTAAAATATTTTGTCATCAAATTCTAATACATAGTGACTTTTGATATGTTTATCATGAGACCATAAATACAAGACCTATCTAATTTGTCCTCACATGTTGTGTGTACGTACCTCCTTAGGACGTCAAAGTGCCGTGTCAACACCTCTTCATGTCTCTAGTTATCAATGAAAATTCCATACCATGAAAATTCAAGGCTTGTTCATACGAGTCAAATTAAACCCACGGAATGAATCTCATTTTCCACTGCAACAACATTTCCCTGCTCCTGCTACAATACAGGTATTGAAGAGTCTCAGACTTCAAACCAACTAGTCTCATAAATGAGGATATATGAGATGCCAAGGGAACAATCATGTCACCCTCAGCAGTACTTTGGCCCTGCTTGGTGGATTCCACGGTAGAAAATCTAGTAAAATGACTACCGTGGATCCAAACGCGTTTGCGTTTCCACTACCCAGGCCACAATAATTTCCACAGTCCAACATGCCCTCGTTTTTCTAAACGCAAACGTCTCCATCTAATGTCCAAATGGACCGTTAGAATATTATTTCACCTGTCACACTCAATCAGGGGGGACATATAGACCTTGTTGAGTGAGATATATAATTCATTAAAATAATTTTACTATTTTTTTATAAATTTATCCATTCAATTCATCATAAAATTAAGTACACACTTTTTATAACTTCGTTATATGATAACTAGTCTTTTTCCACGCACGATAGGCAGTAAATAAAAAATATTTTGAAAAAACTACCTACAAAAAATGAGTTTTTTTACATATATACTATTCAACCAACTCTATATTGAAAAAATATCCCATTTGAAACTCTGAAATGAACAATATCTCTCTCAAATAGATAAAAAAAAAATGACTTTCACGTACAATTTAAATCATTTTGAATAATATTATTGAAAATAACAATTCATGAGTAATATTTCACTAAAATGTGATTTTTTAGAGGTATATATTCAAAAAACCAAGAATTAAATTATTTATGAAATTCTTTAAAATTTCATTATATTTCAAGTATAACTCTGATTATGGTGATCAATATCTCGTTGGAAAGAATTTTTTGATATATAATTATGGCCGTAAATTAGGTGTTTTTCCAAACATGCCTAATGATGAAAAGTGAGATAAAACTTTGAAACTCATATTTGACCAAAAATTGGCTATTTATCACCTAAATTTCATGCTTATCTCAATCTAAAATATATGATGATATGTCACGATCATTACTATTCATATAATATATCATTAATACAGATGGATATTAAAAAGATAGATTTGATTAATATCTCACATTATCTTTTAAAATATTAAAAATATGTGTTTTTTTTTCATTTTTATCCTTAATATAAAATTAAAAGTTTATATATAACTAAGAATAAAATTGAAAATGAAAATATTACACACAAGGGAACATACAAACTTAAACACTTTTGATTATTACAATAGATGGAAAACTTGTGCTGACTACACTTAAGTTTATAAATGAGGTTGTACCACATATTTTTTAACTTTATTTTAAGGTTATTTATGAACCCCCCATTTGGGATGGGGGATAAACAATGGATAAGGGAGAATACAGTGGAATAGTCTCCAAATAGCTGTTTGTTTGACAAGAATAAACCTTCATAGCTATGTCTGGATAAGCTAGGATAAAACCTAATAACTATTCTAAGAAAATTATGAAATTGCTTAACAGGAACCGAACTAAGAAAATTGTGGAATTCACTTTCTTCAAAAGTTGTGACCGTTGGGGCGTTTGAACACAAGTTTAGTTTAAATATGATGATTGCAAAGCATAATATCTAAAAGCTGTCCAAAATCATTTCTAAACACTATCGTAGACTGTATAAAAATCAATATCAATAGTCAAAATTCATAAAAAAAGTTTAGGACTTCCAGATTTCCGCTTTCATTTCACAATCATAAGAAATTCATAAGGGAAAACTTTTCACATCAAACAGTAATGATATATTCAGGTCAATATATGTTTAGATAGATTTGTTAGAAATAAGAGATAGAAAATAATAATGAAATCCTAAAACTCTAAAACTCTTGTTCTATTAGAGAGGGACTAAAGTCCTTTATACAATAGTACAAGATAGTGGTACACGTGTAACACACTAACAAACTAATATCATAATAAACTAATATAATAACAAACAGATATATAATCTAACACATTTAACACCCCCTTCCAAAACTCTGAAGGGTAATACCCTTAGAGTTTGCACAAAGATGATAAACTAAAATCCTAACAAACATAAGTACCATTAGACTAAAATCACTAAAATATCATAATACTTATTTAACACCCCTCTCAAACTCTGAATGATACTTTTGAGTCGCCGTCTGTTTTTTGGAATCCATCACTTCGCTCTCGCTCGTTAAGTCAGTCGGAGTCGCTCCCGCTCTTTGGCTCAGTCAGAGTCGCTCCCGCTCTTCTTGACTCAGTCAGAGTTGCTCCCACTCGTTGAGTCAGTCAGAGTGTCGGTGGATGGAGATGACGGTGCACAAGGACGACGGCGCACGAAGACAACGGTGTTGCGCCTAGACGACGACGATAGTGGAACGCTCAGACAGAAGGTCCGTGACGGGTGTCCCCGGTGCGGTTCGGCAGCAGCAGCGGCGCAGCACGACGGTCTTCACAAGTCCACGTCACATGAGGACTTCATGTGGACGATTGCTTCAACGGTAGGCCCTCCCCGTCGTCCTTGTCCCGCATGAGGAATGGCTATGGAGGTAATCATTATTATAATAGGGAAAACAGGGATTCCTTCGGCCAGAGGGACTACTATTGGCGAGGGGACCGGCAGTAGTCGCCAACGGTCAGGCAGCAACAATATCCAACCCATGCTGAGGGTGGTGCCTCCCATAGAAAAGTCGATCAGAGCCGTCGGGACTGTTAAATGTATATATATCTGTTAGGATTAAGGATAGATTAGTCTTTTTCTTGTTTTCCTTTTTGTACTATAAATATTTGATACAACCCCTAATAATATGATTGATTTATTCTTTTCATATTCTAACATGGTAT
The DNA here is from genome assembly GCA_030737835.1 of Acorus gramineus. Classification (NCBI taxonomy): domain Eukaryota; kingdom Viridiplantae; phylum Streptophyta; class Magnoliopsida; order Acorales; family Acoraceae; genus Acorus; species Acorus gramineus. Next base: position 4,180,759 of record JAUJYN010000013.1, on the reverse strand, counting down.
CAGAGCGTGAATCCAATTTTTTTTTCTTTGATCGTCGACGTCCCGTCGCCCCCGCGCCGCTTTGCCGCTGCCCCACGCAGATCTGCCGCATCTGCACCGCTGTGCCGCCGTCGCGCCGTTGCTGCTCCGCCGTCGTGCCGCCGCTGCGCCGCCCCACGCCGCCGTCCTGCGCCACCTCGCGCAGCCCTGCCGCTGCTGCGCCACCCTGCCGCGCAGCCCCGCCGCTGTCCCCGCGCAGATCTGCCGCATCTGTGCCGCTGCTGCGCCACCCTGCCGCACCGCCTCGCGCTGCTCTGCCAGACTGCCACCCTGCCGCGCCGTCCAGCGCCACCCTGCCCGCACACCGTCCGCGCCCCGTCCGCGCACCGTCCGCGTCTGCCTGCGCGTAGTCTCGGTGTTGCGTGATCAGCGCAGATCCGCGCCGATCAGCCCGGATTTCCTGGGATCCTGTCCCGGATTCGGTCACGGACAGCATCCCGGATCTCCCGGGAATTCGTCCCGAGATCCAGTGCTTCGCGCCCGCGCGCGCCCGGCCCAGCACCCGCTCGCGCCCGGACCAGCTGCCCGACCCGGCTCCAGCGCCCGACCCGGCTCCAGCTGCCCGACCCGGATCCGCGACCCGTTTACCGCCCCGTCATCGCCTTTTTTGGTATTTTCTTTATCCGACCGCTACAGGTTCATTCGGACTCCAAATATAGTCATATTGGTACTCATTTTGCTCCATTTTTTGTTCTGCACGCATTTGTGACTATATTTTCATCATCCGAGGCATATATTTTTTTGTTATTCTCTTTTTGCCTATTATGGCTACGGATAACACTCAGATCATCGATGTTAAGTTTGATGGTAACAATTATGATGTCTGGTCTATTAGTCTTGAACTTCAGCTTGATTATCGTCGCCTATTGGGTCATGTTACTGGCACTAATCTAGCTCCTATACTTGAACCATCTCCACCGGGTTCTGATGAGACCACCATCAAGGCCAGAGCTGAGGCGTATACTAAGGCTTTGTTGACATGGAAGGAGGCCGATTCTCGGGTGAAAGCTTATATTGCTTCTTTGGTTATTCCAAATATCCGTAAACATTTGAAGTCGTTCATTACAGCCAAGGAATATTGGGACTTTCTGAAGAATTTCTATACGCAGACCGATGGTGCTCAGGAATTCTATCTACATCAGGCCATTTCTACTTCTTATCAAGGGGAGCTTTCTATTTGTGATTTTTATTCTCTTTTGTCTGATTACTGGGATCAACTCGCACCTATGGATCCTCAGATGGAGGGTATTTTTCTGACACGCTATCGTGAGTACCGTAATCGTCAACGATTGTACCAATTCTTGATGCGTCTTCGTCCTGAGTTCGAGGCTATTCGTGCACAGATTCTTCATCGCTCTCCCAAACCATCTCTTGATACAGTTCTTTTTGAGTTAGTTGCTGAGGAGACGCGTCTTTGCACTGTTGTCACTCCGCCTATCGTTGATCACAGTTCTGTCAATGTTGCACATCGTCAAGACAATCGCTACACTCGGGTCACTTGCTATTATTGCCATAAATTTGGACACGTGCAATTTGAATGTCATAAGCGTGCTCGTGATGGTGCTCCTCTTGTTTATGTACCTCGCACTTCAGCTCCTGGAGCACTTCCTCCAGCACCTCATCCACTAGATCCTGCACATCACGTGCACTAGCGCCTCGGGCGCAAGCACCTCGGGCACCTTCTACAGTTCCTCCACGTCGCTCTCAGCCTCGACCTGCAGCTGCTGTTGCATCTGATTTTCCTACTGATCCGCCGGCATATTCTTCCTCTCTTGCTTATCCTTCTCATCGATTTCAACTTCCTGATGTTTTTCATGTTCCTGGTCTATCACTAAATTTATTTTCTGTTGGTCAAATTGCGGATCATGATTGTCTCATTACTTTTGATTCTTCTACTTGTTCTGTACAGGATCGTCGTACAGGGAAGCAGATTGGGAGAGGCTCTAGACGCGGTGGGCTCTACTACATGGATCATCTTCATATTCCTTTGTCTTCTGTAGCTTTTGCTCGCTTGATTTCTTCTTCTCCTTCCTCCTTTGATGTATGGCACCGCCGTCTTGGCCATCTCTCTCCTCCAAGACTTCGTTATCTAATAAGTACCGGTGTTTTAGGTTCCTTTTCAAAAACTGAGCTTCAACCATGTGTGGGCTGCAAGTTGGCAAAACACTTGGCTCTTCCATTTCCTACTAGTAAACACATTTCTACTTCTCCTTTTGATCTAGTTCACTCTGATGTTTGGGGTCCCTCCCCTATTCCTTCTAAAGGGGGTAACCGTTATTATGTTATTTTTATTGATGATTTTTCTCGCTTTACCTGGATATATTTGATGCATAGTCGTTTTGAGTTGTTATCCATCTATAAATCTTTTACTACAATGGTTTCCAAACGCATCAAGGTGTTTCGCTCTGATTGTGGGGGAGAATATTGTTCTCGTGCTTTTCGTGATTTTTTATCCTCCCAAGGCACTCTACCACAGCTTTTCACTCCTTATGCTCATCAGCAGAACGGGGTTGCTGAGCGCAAACACCGTCATATCCTCGAAACGACCCGGTCCTTACTCCTCTCTGCTTCTGTTCCTGTTCAGTTTTGGGGTGAGACTGTTCTTACAAGTGTGTATCTCATCAATCGCACTCCTTCGTCTATCACTGCTGGCATCTCCCCCTTTCAACGTCTTTATCATAGTCCTCCTGATTATTCTCGTCTTCGTGTTTTTGGATGCACGTGTTTTGTCCTACTTCCTCCTCTTGAGCGTACCAAGTTGTCTCCTCGTTCCACTATGTGTGTCTTTCTTGGGTATAGTAATGAGATCAAAGGATATCGATGCTATGATCCTGTTGCTCGTCGTCTTCAGACATCTTGTCATGTCACATTCTTTGAGAATCATCCATATTACGCTCTTCGCTCGCCTCCTGTTCCTCTTCCCCCATCCACGGTTGAGGAAGTCACATTTTTGGACTTTTCTATTCCTGATTTCTCATCTTCATCTTCTGCTCCTCAGTCATCTATTCCGTCTGTACCTGACCACTCTTCCTCGTCAGTCCCATCTTCACCCTTGCCGTCTTCGTCAACTTCTTTTCCGGATGATTCACGTGGGACGGTCCTGTCTACTCCTACACCTATTCCTGATGCTGCTTCGCCAGAAGATGATTCTGCTTCCGCACCAGTTGCTCCTCGTCGCAATCCGCCTCGCGCTCGTCGACCTCCTCAACGACTCAGCTTGGTTGCCTCTGATTCTTTTTCTTCTAGTTTTCAGTGTTTTCTTTCAGCTGTTTCCACTCATTGGGAGCCCCAATCATATCGTGAGGCTGTCGGCATTCCAGAATGGGAAGGTGCTATGGCAGAGGAGCTTAGTGCATTACAATGCACTCATACGTGGAAAATTGTACCACTTCCTCCAGGGAAGACTCCTATCAGCTGTAAGTGGGTTTATAAGATCAAGACCAACTCTGATGGTTCGATTGAGCGTCACAAGGCTCGGTTGGTTGCCCGTGGTTTCACTCAGCAGCATGGTATTGATTATGATGAGACATTTGCTCCTGTAGCAAAGATGACAACTGTTCGTACTTTGATTTCTATTGCTTCTGTTCGTCAATGGCCCATTTATCAGCTTGATGTCAAGAACGCTTTTCTTCATGGTGATTTATCAGAGGAGGTTTACATGACTCCTCCTCCGGGTCTTCCTCATTCATCTGGTCATGTATGCCATCTTCACCGCGCTCTCTATGGTCTCAAGCAGGCTCCTCGTGCTTGGTTCGCTCGATTCACTGATGCTATCTGTGCTGCTGGGTTTGTTCTGAGTTCCTCTAATCCAGCTTTATTTGTTCACACCTCTGGTCCTCATCGTACTATCCTGCTGCTTTATGTTGATGACATGATCATCACCGGCGATGATTCGTCTCATATACAGTCGGTCAAGCAACATCTTCAGCGTCAATTTGAGATGAAAGATCTTGGCAAACTTCGCTATTTTCTAGGCTTGGAAGTTGCTTCTGCTCCGCGTGGTTATCTTCTCTCCCAACGCAAGTATACTGCTGACTTGATCGACCGTGCCTGTCTAACTGATGATCGCATTTCTCCCACTCCTATTGAGCTTCATGCTAAGCTCTGGCCTGACGATGGAGAACCACTTTCTGATGTTACTCGTTATAGACAGCTTGTTGGAAGCCTCGTCTATCTCACTGTCACTCGTCCTGACATTGCCTATGCTGTGCATATTGTCAGTCAGTTTGTCGCTGCCCCTCGTACTGTTCATTATGCGGCAGTTCTTCGGATTATACGCTATCTACGTGGCACTATATCTCGTGCTCTAATGTTATCGTCTTCTTCTACTCTTGAACTTCGCGCTTATACTGATACTGATTGGGCAGGAGATGTCACAGATCAAAAATCCACAACTGGTATATGTGTCTTTCTTGGGGACTCTCTTATATCTTGGAAGGCCAAGAAACAAGACATTGTTTCTCGTTCGAGTGCTGAGGTCGAATATCGTGCTATGACATCTGCTACTGCTGAGGTTGTTTGGCTTCGGCGCCTCCTCTCTGACATGGGCGTCATTCTATCTGCGTCTACTCTCCTATATTGTGACAACAAGAGCGCCATTCAGATTGCTAGCAATCCAGTATTTCATGAACGTACGAAGCACATCGAGATCGATTGTCACTTCGTCCGTCATCATTTTATTGCAGGCACTATATCACTCCCATATATTTCCTCTTCTCTTCAGTTATCAGACTTTTTCACAAAGTCTCATACACTTCAGCGTTATGGTTTCTTGTTGAGCAAACTCTCGGTGTATGATCCATCATGAGTTTGAGGGGGGTGTTAAATGTATATATATGTTAGGGTTAAAGGTAGATTAGTCTTTTCCTTATTTCCCTTTTTGTACTATAAATATTGGATACAAATCCTAATAATATGATTGATTCATTCTTTTCAATCAGATCGGCAGTTCTGAAGGGCTGGATGTCGCCGTCGGTCGAAGGCGTGATGTCAAGGACAACTCGCTGGGCTCGATGACGTGGAAGTCCACGAACTGGTCAAGGTCAGGCGGGCTTTCGGTGAGGTCGGCGGCGGCGGAGACCGTCGATGACCCCGCCACGATGGATCTGAGGCGTCTGCTTTGGATCGGGATAATCGTCGGGAGCGACGGGCTCAGGTGCGCGACGGGCACAACAGTGACAGTGAGTAGAGGACGGCACGACGACGACGATGGAACAAAATATAGATATCAAAAGTCCTCCCCTGATTGAAGACTCTCCAATCAGAACGGGTAAGAAGAAGAGAAACTTACCCTAGATCTAGGGTTTCTGGGATGGCTCTGATACCATGTTAAAAATAAGAGAGATAAAATAATAATAAAACCATAAAACTCTTGTTCTATTAAAAAAGGACTAAAGCCCTTTATATAATAATACAAAATAGTGTTACACGTGTAACACACTAACAAACTAATATCATAACAAGCTAATATAATAACAAATAGATATATAATCTAACACATTTAACAAGATTAAACATGTCTATTAATGAACTTTTATGTGATTTTCATTTATAATTTTTTTAATTCGTTAAAGTTTTTAATTGTTTGATTATAATGTATCATCCCTCCAAACATTTATTGATATAATTCTCATCAGTATTGTAATGAAATTTTTTTGTCGCAGGGTGTAAATAAATTTTTTTGAATTTGAAATATCTGATTTGTTTGGTCACATGTCATTCTTCTAAAAAAAAATGATACACCCAGTTTTAAAATTTGTCCTAAAAATCGTCTTATAACATTTGTTTGATGTTGTATGCATTTTTGTGCTTATGTACAGAATAAGTCCATTTGACCAAGAGACGATTTTTAAGCAGGTGTTGTATTTCAAAATTTTCTATTATTGCCTCCATCGAAACAAACGCGGACGGTTGCAAAGAAGAACCTTTTAATAATATGAAACACTAATTGTTGACCAAAACAAAAGCTTTTCCCATTACAATTCAAGTACTATATATAATCTCAAATAAAATCAACAAATTCTCTCAAAATTCAGTGTTTGGTTTTGCCCACACTTTCAGACCTCCCATCCCAACCCATCAAAAATGTATAAACTGCTCCCTAAAATCGAATCTAAACCTGAAATCGACACCCTCAGATCATCTGATCTTGACATACCATCCGAATTCGTCGATGAAGCGATCTTCGCTGGAGGTAATTTAGTCTTGTTGTTCAACATTTCTCATGTTGGTTCTTCAATTCTTATCAATCAAATTTCATACATATATAGGCAGTTTTTGGGATCTTGAAGCATGTTTAAGTGGTGTTGATGGAGTCCTTAGGACTGCCACTGGATATTGTGGGGGATGTGTTGTAAAGCCTACTCAAAGAGAGGTAAATCTAACAAATGGAAGAACTGCTTTTTTATATATGTATGGTTTGATTCATTTCATCTGATCAGATTCAACAAAACAGGTCTCTATGAAGATCACCGGTCACACCGAAGCTGTTCGCGTCGTCTACGACAGTCGAATCGTGTCGTTTCGATCACTCTGCGACGCCTTCTGGGGAAGCCATGACCCCACCAACAAAGAATACTTGGTGATCATTCTAATTCAACCTCTGATTTTCATTGGGTAATGTTTGAATACGAGTTTAAAAAATAGCTTTTTATTTAAACAGCAATTGAAAATAGAATTTTAGGAAGCATATTTACGTGAAATTCTTATAAAAATTATTTTTCACTTTCTTTAAAAACTAGAATTCGGAATGAGCAACTTTTCGGCCTCGCTTTTGGTCTATTTTGAAAAAATTGTTACTTCAAAAGTTTTAGTTCTGTAATTACGGTTTTTTATTTTTATGTTTTAAAAGTAAAAAAATATATATTTTTTTTTATGAAAAAACTGATTGAGAAGGCCTGTGTACGCGACGCAGGAATTCGGGATCGACACGCACCTCCGATCGGCGATCTTCTGCGCGAACGAGGAGCAAATGAAGCTCACCCGGGAATCGAAGGTCCGACAACAGATGAAGCTCGACCGGAGGATCGTGACCCGGATCTTGCCTCGTGATTCGTGCTTCATCTTCTACCTGGCCGAGACCCGGCACCAGAAGCACTACCTGCAGAGAGACCACACCGATCTATGCGAGTCGCTCGCCCTACGTAGCACACAACACTTCGTCGACTCTCACTTGGCTTGCAAGCTCAATGGGTAACTTTTTTATAAAAAAAAAATTGTTAATATTGCTATCACGGTTTCATTGTTGAATCTTTTTGTGAAAATGCGGGATTTTGAAAAGGAGACAATGTGAATTGAAGGATATTAGGGAAGTGCGACAGAAGCGCCGCTGCTGAGGATCTGAAGAGAGTGATGGGCGCGCACAGATTGCCAGAGAAAACCAGACTGGTTTTGGAGCAGACCGTGCGAGAGTTGACAAGCAAATGATCGTTTGTGTTTTTGACATCTTCAATTCAACACTTGGTGAACAGTTGTTGCAAACACAGGACAAGTTGGTCCTCACATGCAAGCAAATGTTTTTTTAAAAAAAAAAATGGGATCTAGCTGTCATGCATTCCGTGTGGACAGTTCATATACCGCCACAGCCAATGATGAAGCCATCATGGGAGCAGGGAGGGCATTACCCCCTTTGGTATTTTTTTCCAAAATTTTTGTTATTAGCGCCTATGGACCACAGTTATCCAGCGAGATATATACACCTTTGGATGAGATATGTACCGTTTTCAATCTAATAGATCCATGCAACACATGATGAAGCTGTTTATATCTGTTAAAAAAAACATATAGTTTGTTAGATAAGGTTACTATTTTTTAAAAAATTAAATCATGTGCAAATTGTCCGCTGTTTTATCCTGCGAACTATGCCTAACATTTTTTTTTTAATTGAAATTAAGGTCCTTCAGTAGTGCAGTTTGGGAGATTTGAAACACCAAGAATTTAACGTTGAAAACACAAAAAAACACAACATTTATCAAAAATTATTTGGATCCCCATTGAACGTTTAAAACACAAAATTTGCTCAAATGCGGGTCCTAACGATGCCTAAACAGTGATTAAGTTAAAGGTTACTATGATTCCAACTCAAATCGTGATGTCATCATTAAGTAACTAATTATTCATTAAAATAAACAAAAAAATTAAAAAAAAAATTGAAAAATTTACAATTCTTATATTGTAAGTTTTATATAACATAATGCTAAAGTCTTCTTTCAAAAATTACAATTTTTTTTTTTTTTAAGTAATCCGCATTTTGGATGTCAAAAACGTTTAGCTCAACCAGGGGTTTGACCATTAATGGACTGATGAAGTAAGATGTTTCTTATTTAATATTAAAAGTTTAAAGTGAATGATATAAAAAATCAGACTGATCAATTGTTTAACCAGTTAAACAGAGCATGATCTGATCCAATTTTGAAATATCGCATTCAGATGCAATGACTTTGAATTTATTGGCACTTGTGTGAAAGCATATGTGGTGTATTTTTTAAAGTGTGAATGCGAATTTCCGACTTAGAATTCCATAATAAATTTATTGCCACTCACTTAGATGTGGATGGATGATTGGGACCATATCATGCACGTGAATTAAGAGAAGTTTTCAGGTCAAGATGGGCATTGTAAAGCTGATTAACTAATAGGTTTGAGTGTGTGTGTAAAGTAGTGATATGGTGCGATCCGTGCGAACTGCGTATATACATCACTTATTGAGATATATGCGTCGATTAAGGAAAGTATATGAGATCATTGAAGTATATACCTCATTGAGCTATGTGCATTTTTTATCAACACATATATCTCGATAAATGATGCATATACGTGATTCGCACGGACCGCACAGACCACATATGATAGGATTTGATCACTATTTATTTTAAACAATGACTAAGGAGAGAGATATAGAGAGAGGGAGATAATGTCTTGAAGAGATTTAAGGAGGAGAGAAATTTTAAGCTTGATTTTGAGAAAGAATGTGTGTTGAGATAAACTAATTCATGAGGAAAAGTGATACGTCTCATTGTTCATTTTTTTTATTTCATCGATCATGAGATTGTTGAAGCCCATCCCTGTGTTGGGGCCCTAGGTAATGACGTAATGGCGTCACCTTTGTGCAGGGTCAAGCCAGATTAGAACCATATCATCACTACTACCAAAATCAAAGATCACGACTAAAAACCATGATCAAAAGTATTAGATCACGGTTCGTAAACCGTGATCTATCGAGCTGTGATCTTTTATTCGTGACCAGGATCTTTTGATTGATGATTTTATCACGGTAGATAACCGTAATTGTTTATTGATAAAGATCAGGGTTTAATTGACGACTGTGATCTTATGCTAGGAAACTATTACGCTTTTAGGCTACTCTGTGATTGTTAGTTGGTTAATTATCACGGTGTTTATGAAACCGTGATTATTTCCTTAATAAGGATCACAGTTTATTTGGTAACCGTGATCATTTACATATGAAAAGATTATATTTACATTTGAACCGTAATTTTTTTTTTTTTTTTGAAACTGCATATTTAATACTATTTCAGGAATAAACCACCTCATCATACTAAAAAAAAACCATTTTCATACAAAACATGTTCCATACAATTGTTCTAATACATCCACTTGTTTTCATGCAAATACAAGATAAAAATACATAAAATGAATCTTGCATTTGAATTAAACAAAATAAAATTTCATATTGAGTCTCAACTACTCAGTATTTGTGCTAATTTCAAAATCATAAACTACAATCTAATCAAAAATTTCAATGGTACTCACAATATTCAACTATATAAGTTTTTTAATTATGTTACACCACTCAATCCTCAATATAGTTATTTCATCTTCTTTGTAGGAGGTTGTTCCTTCGAACTGCATGTACAACATAATTATGATATTAATTAGCCAATGAATTTAAATATATCAACCCAAATAAAAAATAGAGATCTTACCTTTTGAAGAATATAAATTTCTGGTTTTTCAATGATATCTTTCATGTATTTCATTACCACATTCGATATTTCATCTTTGCTTTGGGCACTACAAATATAAATAAATCATAAAGTTTTTATAAAAATAAATAAATAACATTATAGATATAATTTTCAATAGTTCAAGATGCCTTGCAAACACATCAAAGGACGGATGAACCTTCTCCAATGAGTTGTCAATTTTTCTTTCTGAAAAATAAAATTGGAGGGCACATATTCATATTCTGCATAAGATATGCAAAAAAACAAATCAAGGAACCAATACAATTTAAATTCAAGATCCAGTATAATTTAATAACTTGAGATCCACAATGTACGTGAGAGGAAAATATGGCACATACAGTAATTTCAAGCTGCATAACAAGCACAAAACCAAAAATTGCATTTTGGACTGAGACTCTGGAAATAGCATATCTTTATCCTCTCTTCACAGCCTATTTTTTAATTCTATTTTCACTCGTATTCCCCTGAACCTTTTCATTATTAGTTCTCTTAATGGTTCAAATGCAGATTCTAAATGACCCAAACAACGAGGACAAATCACACATGCAAAACAAATGGCATGCATCTTCCTTTCATTAGACTAATTATACATCTATATCAGAAATTTACAGAACTATGAAACTATTCAATGGGTCTCACTCCTATAAGTCATAACTGCATGTCTCCATGATTTATCCTACTCAACTGTATCAGTTCAGATCATACAAAAGGCACCTCATTTTCAACATATCAGTGCATATTCGGGCTAGTAAATTTTTTTTTATAAAACAACACATCAACAAGATCCAATGTTGGCTAAAGTTTTATTTTAACTGTATTGTTAACCAATTATATCATGAACGAAAGCAAACAAAAGTCCATTATGCCAGGTACTAGAAGAAATGAAGAGTCGGAATTGAAGTGGAGATAAATTCACTGATAGATAGCACAAAGCACTCACCCAGCAGACATGGTAGGGCACACCAAAAGCTGAGGAAGTATGATATATATGGGAGGAGTCATCGACTAGCAAATGTCTTCATCTGCCATCTAATAAATATGAGAAACATGTTAGTCCATTAAATGTGAAATATTAGATATTGCACCGAGTGGAAAAACTAGAATGAGAATTTGAATTTGAGTGAGAAAATAATGTTCTGAGAAGGGAAAAGATATAAGCAGCAAGAGCAGTTAACTCCACATGGAGTAAATTGGGCAGGAAAAGGATAGCCGAAATTTGGAACAAAATTGTTTACCTGAATGCTGATATTTGCTCCACGATATGTCTCAAAAATGTTGAACGACCAATGCTCTCTCGTGAGCTCAGATTCAGGCAAAAAGGTATCTAACAACACAAGTTGTGAACTTTCACATTCTGGGTAATTCCAAAATTGACAGACACAACATTGGAAAAGTAAAGAAGTTTGAAATTTAAAACTCTGTTCTTCTGTTTAAAAAAGAAGAACACTGTAAATGCAATCAGAGCTAGAAGGACAATAAAACAAAACACATTCATAATCTATCCAACTTCTTTTACAGATGCCTAAGATCAATGATTCAATCATGAAAGCCAAACCAGAAACTTATTCCGCAGAAGATGGATTTTCCAATGCCCAATTCATCCTATCTAAACTCCTATATATAAATGTCATTTTCTTCATCTACATCAAATTTATACACGAGATTCAGGACGTGACAAAAGTAAAATATATAATGATCAATCCATCACATGAATTACATGTAATTGAAAACTATAAAAAAAAAAAAACAAGTCCTCTCATCTTATCTACCTTTTCAGATTTCCCTCTTTCATGGTACAGATCCAACAAATCAATTATGGAATAAAGATGAAAATAAAAAACAACAAGATAAGAGATTGCAGAGCATACGGGGAGGAGATCCGAAGGTGGGGCTGCGGGGTGGAGATCCGAAAATTCGAGATGGAGATCCGGCGGTGGAGATCGGCTCGTGGACGGCGGAGATCGACCCGTGGACGGCGGAGATCCGGAGGTGGGGATGACGGGGACGGCGTCGGTGGGGACAGTTGGGGACGGAGCAGGTGGGGACGGTTGGGGACGGCGTCGGTGGGGTCTTGTTTTAGGTGGGGACGACGGGGACGGTGGGGTCTCAAGGTCGGTGGGCTCATTTTCTTTTTTCTTTTTTTAGGTGGGGACGAAGGGGACAATGGGGTCTCAAGGTCGTCTTTTTTTTTTCTTTTTTTAGGTGGGGATGATAGGTTAACGTGTTTTAGGGTTTAGTTTATGTGTTTTGGTGGGGGTAGTTAGGGATTAACTCAAAATCCTTTTATCTGTATATTTTAAACAGTGATCGTATGATGATTTTTTATCACAGATCATACAAATCATGATTGATTATTAATATAAAAAAAATATGAATATGAAACCGATATCTTTTACATGTATATTTCACGTCTATATGTTTTCTTTTCAAAAAACCGTGATCAAATGTTTGATTTTAATTGTTTTAAAAATTTTAAAAAAATTTATTCGATCACAGAATTATGTAAACTATGATTTTTTTGCTTCTCTAGTGATATAATAAATAATTCTCAACACAATTTTTAATCACGCTTTGAATATCACCGTGATCGTAGGTTATACAAACCGTGATAAAATAATATTATTCGATCACGGTTAACTAATACCGTGATAATATAATAGATTTAATCACGCTTTAATTGGTGACCGTAATCTAAGATTAATGTCAAAAATATTATCGTGGATTTTAAGCAAGCAACGATCACGGTTTAATGTGAACCGTAATCTTTAATAGCTATTATCACGGTTTAACGAGAACCGTGATCTTTAGTACGGTAAGTTATTATAGTTTTTGTAGTAGTGCATGTGCATATCTCAATAAAAAAATTTCAAGGTTTTGCTGGACATTGAAAGCTGAGTAAGGAAGACAGTTTTGAGTATTCCATGTAACTGAGTCCCCTGTTCAAAATAGTGGTGGGTGAAAGAGACCAATTTATTGTATCAAACAAATAATTAAATTAGTAATCAGTGAGATTGGGGAAGAGACCTATTTATTGTATCAAACAAACAATTAAATTAATAATCAATGAGATTGGGGAATTTATCGTATTTGTTTTTACTTGAATAGATCGGACAATTTCTCATTTTATCACATGAATGAATTGAAACTATGTATGATGAATGGACTCACTTCATTTGAGAAATTTTGAATAACAAAAAAATAAAAACAACCGAAGGATCCAACCCCGAACTTTGTCAATGTGCTAACCAGCTTTCAATATATTATATTTTAAATATTTTTAAAGCTGTGAATGCCATCCAATTTGGTTGTATTGTGTCTGCAAGATTGTGTTCTGATCTCTCCCATAGTCCTTTATCAGTGCAATACAATCATTTTCAAACAAGTGAAGCTGCTTATACTAATTAAGATATTCAATTACAATAGTAATTAAGGCAACTATGCATTCAGGGTTGGAATATCAATGTCCTTCAAAAAAGACAAATACGTCTTGCATTTTGATTTCTTGATTATCAACAAATAACTGCTACGTCAAGTTTATCCTATTATCGAAATATTATTTATCATTAAGAAATGGAAACGCGCAGGCCTTGTGGATGTAAAAAACTTTTGTGCAAGACACTGTGATCATGTATCGGACTATATATACTTCTTTGTGTATCATGTTATCTCATACTATTAATAGTAGAGTTTAAGAAGAAGAATTAAATTTATAACCCTATCATACAAAATATTTAATTCAGAAAAATTATAATAAAAATATCATTTTTTTTTTTGAGAAAAAAACAATTTATATCAAACCAAGTGAATCTCTCATCATGTGAGATTGTCCTTTTTTTTTATAGTGGTTTGTTTTATAATAATAATAATAATAATCCGCTATATTTGATTTTTAGTAGTAAAATATTCAGCCAGTTTGAGTTTCAAATTGAAAGCTTGAAATTCAAAACAAATTCAGATACATTCATGTGGTCATTGCATCATATTATTCTTGACTTGAATCACATAACCCAAGGTGCAAGAAAAATACATACCACGTTAAGTACACAATTGGATGAATTAATAAATAAAGCACATACCTCTGTAATGCCATTTTGTCATTTCAGTATAAAAAAAAAAAGTTGTCATCTATTCATCTATCATGAAATCAACTAGGCATATGCACCATTTTAAAAAACACACATTTTTTTATAACAAAATATATACTTTTATAAAGCACACGGTCAGTCAGTTTTACGGTCATGTCTACAACCTCGATACGCTCCTTGTGTTGCAGTTTATCCAGCACATGTAGTATGTAGTGTATGAAAATTAAAAAATATATATATATATATTTTGAAAAAATATATTAGTATATCTCAATGTATATTTTACTTTTTATAACAATATATATTTCAATGAGCTATTGTATATTTGTTTAAAAAAAAACAGTGGATGAGGCTACACAAGGTTAAACATTCCATTTTCCCTTTTATATAGGACATCGAGATGTTTCACTTGAATTTTGAAATAATATGTATAATGCGAGGGGACTTGTTCACCCAGGTTTGTCACATATCTCGATTAATTAAGTGATCTGTAATACTGTCAAATGGCAATAGTTCTTTTGTGCTCGAGGTAAAATGAATGATTAAGTCTCTGATTTGCAGTTAATTTGGGTTGAATGTTGTTAAAGGAGCATATCTAACACACGATGTGATGAAGTGAGGGAAGTGAGATTCATCCATGAGTCCTGATTCATTTGGTTGTATACACATCATCCAAAATGATGTGTATTGATTAAGTGAACTATGGAAAATGATATTCCCAACCTTGTGTGCAGTTTCGTCCGCAACCCTCATTGAATTTTTTTTTTTCAAATACACTCGTTCATTGATGTAAATACTATTATCAAAAGTAAAGTATACACTGGGATATTCTTTGAAAAAATAATAGCACAATATATAGGCGGCTCTTAGGCTAAAGACGAGACAGCAAACGCTCGTGAACTATTGTTCTTACCTTATGAAGAACCTCAAGCTCATAATATACTGGTTGTAGTGGATGGACTTGCTTCTGTAGCTGTTTTATTATTTGTTGTTCATATGGTTAATCTGTTTTTTCATCTCTCCCTCTTAAACCATCAAAAGAAATTAAAACATCATTTGGTTGTCCAAAGTATTAAAACCATGAACCACAAAAGTGGTAAGTTGTAACCTATTGATCCAACATAGCTACTGTGAAACCCATAAATGAAAATATTAATTGCAAGATACAACTAGTCGAGGGGTTTGTGTTTACCTATACAACCTTGTGCAGTATTACCCATTGACATCACATTCAAAGTTTGTTCAAGAAAAGATTGACATTGATGAACAAAAATAAACGTAATCAAAGAGAAATAGACACCACCAAAGAGACAAAGATCAACCTTCAGCTATTATATCATCAAATTAAAAGAAAACATAAATTTTCCAGAGGAACTAATGGATGATGGACTGCAAATTGTTCAGGTGAAAAAAAAATCAGATATACCTAAGTTCATCTATGATGTTAATTCATTTTGACATCTCTCAAATAATCACTCATTCAAGCTTGCCAACACAGAATCCACACATCGACAGACTCGTGTATTATTTACATAACTGACATAATATGAGAAATAAAATGCTAAGAAAACACAATGAATGGCATCCATACACTAAAATTTAGTCCTTAGGTACTCTACAGCTTTACATTATGATCTCCTGGAAAAATAGCATTGCTGATGCCAAATAATGAAGCTCTGTTGATATTGGGCATATTATGTGGATCCCAGAGGAGTTTTCATTTGTGTGGTGCAAAATAACTTTCCCCTTATTGCACCATAGCTCTCAAAAGGTGAAGAAGGGGATGATATGTTGGAATAATTGACAGCACTGAATAAATGAAGGGAATTAGCTTTATGGAGCATCACCAAACCAGTCCTTTTCTTCGCCTATGACTGTCGGCATTATCAGTGCTCATCCGTGATTTTTCAGGCTGATTATTCGTCTTCTTTGATACCTCTATTCGACTATCTAAGCTGTTTCTCGATATATCAGGCTGGGTAAAGCCCGGTTGGAGGCTGTCTGATGTTCCCCCTCCAGTGGATTTAGCCTGGTCATCGGTCATCGTCCCCGACTGTTTTGAACAATTTTTTCTCGACTTCAATTTTCCCGTAGCTGAAATGAATTTCTTCAGATGTTTTATGTATTCAGGGTAAAGCTCCAGATTACAGTGTCCACCACCATTCAGCCAGAGTGGCTCATATTTTTCCTTGCAAAGCTCCCAAAGCTGCTTCCCATGGGAGCAGTCGACAACTTCATCAGCGGTTCCCTGGAAAAGAAAAGTATAGCTGAACTTATTGACTTCCTCTGGCAGATTTTCAAGAAAAAAAACATGCACTGAAGTGAGGTTTAGTACAAGGGCTTGCAGTATGTGCTACATAAAAAAAACTGAAGGTGTCATGCAATTGCATGACCAACACGTCAGTGACTAAATTAGTTGGGCTCCTACTTCTGATTCTGGTGCATGTGTGATTTCTGTACAATATATTCATCACAAGTATTATGGTATACTTTTCAACCATTGACTATGAATCTGTAACGAGTGCAGACTGTACCTGCAATTTATAGGGGCATTACATGTTACCTAGAATTTTCATTAATCACTATAGAACCAATATTTGCCTTTTAACAACAATGAAGAAAAAAATTACTTTGAACTTGGCTAACATTGAAGATAAAAATTACAAATTTCACTTCAATGGAGATGAATGGAGATCATGAGGATCAAATGCAAATCAACTAATCACCTTCCAGGACATCAAATACCTATATTTGGCCTGCCTTAAACAATGGCATTGCACCAACTCACATCATTCTCTAGAGACAAACTGTTAATCATAATTTCTTTCTATGGAAACCCCTAAAGCTGCACGACTGTTTTTAAAAACCTCATCTCCTAAAGTGTGAACATACGAGAAATTTGTTTTTATCACATATAAACATCCCATTTTTTATTATTTTTAACCCATGGTATGCTCTTCATAAACAAATGCTCAAACATTGTCCCAGCCACCTTGCTGATCATATATGATACAATCCAAGGAGAATGCATCAAAGCATCCTAGGACTCGAGAAACTCAGATTGCTTTTACTCCCATCTTAATTTCTTACAGACTTTCTTCTGAGAAATGGTGGGAGAAAACCACCCAAAACTCGACCAAATGTCAGTTATAGGTCCATGACGAAGGTTGCAAAAGCAAGAAATTCGGCAAAAAAACGGAGATAAGTTATTTTCAATACAACCATCAAATAAAATCTAACAAGCACCCATAAAATAATGCCTCATAAACCCTTGAGAGACTATCCACCCCTACAACACTCTTATGACACCAAGTCCACCACCAAAATACATTTCCCTCAGTCCCTGGTGAGCCATACAATTGACGCCCAAGTGTTTTCATGTATGCCTTTTGCGATCTTATTCCTCGTCATCCAAATAGCTCAACTTACGGCCGGCAATAAATTCTTCTCCTTTCTTGCAAACTGTTAGGATGATTTTTTTAATTGTACTTGATTTAATGAATAAATGATGGTTTCTAAATAATAATAAAAAAATCAATGATGACATATTTCAGCCATTAGCTTTTTGGTAGGGATCCTTGGCACTTTTATAAAAATTTAATCCACAGTTATTTTTACAAAACCACAAAGATGTGAGGCAGGAGATCATATGCAGAATGATTTTTTGAAAATATCAGATTTCAATTTAATTAGGAAGAGAAACTTAAGAAATGAATTAAAAGACAACATTGAATATACAACAAAAAATTAAACAGGGATGATGAAACCACAGATAAAAGAGGAAAAGAACTTACATGAATGATTAGAACTGGACAATTAACTGCACCAATTTTGTCAATATTCTGAGGAAGGAAAAGTGATAATTAGTCACCCACCTACTCATGTTATAAGAACAGAGTTTGCAAAGCCAATCACATTAAATTAAATTTTTCGACACAGATCAGCTTGTCATCTACCACAAAATTAGTGAAAAATCTGAATATACTAAAATTACCTTGTAAATGTCAAACCAGTATGTGCGTTTAATTGGATACAAGACTCTCAGACCAGAAAGGATTGGGCTATGTAAAACCACTGCTCTCAAGTTTGACAAACGAGAGGCCAGATCAAGTGTAGGACCACTTCCCACTGATTGGCCATATAAGATTAGATCCTCATCTCGGACTCCAAATCGCTCCATTAGACATTTATAGACAGCTTCTATGTCTGCATATGTATTATACTCACTGGGCTGTTTGAAAGAAAACTAATAAGAGTCTAGTACTGAATAGGTAGACGTGTGACATTATTGAGTAATCCAGATGGATTGAAAGTCAGGTAAACATAAGGAAGTCTATCTATACAAGCAATTAATAAAATTCAAAATTTTACCTTTCCAGTAGATTGTCCATAGCCAGAATAGTCATACCTGTCAAAATATCTTATTAATACCAATAATCCAGCAAATAAATGTCACAAATTTTACACATTAACTTCTGCAGTGCATTTAACTTATAGAACAAGACTAAAATATTTGATCAAAACACTAGAACTTCAAATGAAAAGGCAATGCTTAAAATGATGGGAATAGTGAAATATTCAATAAAACATCGCACTATCACAGGTATCATTTACATCACATCCATTGAGGATACAAATTATGACCAATGAAAACGATTCCCAAAAATATGGAAAATGAAATATTCAATATGTAGAAAAATTGAGGCCAAAACCGCATGCGTACAAGATGGAAACCAGTTAAAATATATAATTACTAAGTGTAAAATCCCCCCTCCCCAGGCAAGCGAAGTACAAGTACATTATATTATTATGACAAAGTGCATGTGTCCAACACAATATCTAAAATTTGTTGGGAGGACAGAGCGTTCTTTACATATTTTCTCTCTGCCATATTGAAAATTGAAAAGTTCCATTATGTGTTTTGGTTGGCCTTCTTCCCCTCTTATATGATCAAAGGTTCAGAGAGTTCGGAAGACAGGACATATGTAACACCTGAGAAGAGATATACGAGAGAGAAAAATACAATTATTATCTTAGATAAAAGGATTGGGAGGAAGGGCAACCCCAATAAGATAAAACAGAAAAGATTGGAAACGTTGTGATGAGATGCAAATCCAAGGTATCTCAATGAAGGAATAACTGATGCCAAACACCAAAATCAAGCATTTGGATCCCAACATTGGCAAGTGAAGATTATACAGAAGTGGTTTTCCGGTTGAATGCATGGACAACTCTGCCGATGCTGAGGTGGACGCAACTTACCAGTGTCTCAACTTTTCATTGCCCGTCTAAAGGCTTGCTTTCAAGGTGAGATAGGTGAGATTCTGGACAACCATAGATTCCTCCATTATGAGTGGCCGAAACTACGGATTTACTCACCCATAATAAAGCATTTGGATCCCAACATTGGCAAGTGAAGATTATTCAGATGTGGTTTCTGGTTGAACGCATGGCCAACCTCGCAGATGCTGAGGTGGACGCCACACACCAGTGTCTTCACTTCTCGTTACTCATCTAAAGGCTTGCTTTCAAGGTGAGATTATCAACAACCATAGCTTCCTTCTCCCATGGCTTGGTGTTAAAGAAGTTGAATTTCAACAAGAAGGCCTATAGTTTGATGAGCTCAACATTAATCACTAAAAAAGAACCCCCTTCCTCCTATGGCTTAGTGTTTAAGAAGCGGATTTGCAACAAGAAAACCTATGATTTGATGAGCTCAACCTTAATAACTAAAAAAAAAAAAGTAACCCTCACCCACACCCCCCCCCCCCCCCCCCCCCCCCCCCCCCAAAAAAAAAAAAAAATACACATCCTTAAATTATTTTGCACATGATTTCTTCACCACTTAAAAATAATCATTTCTCACCAACCTAAAAAAAACTACAATTGCTGATTCATACAAAGCTTAAAAAAGAAGATACATTACATTAACAACCCCTTAAGCAAACCAAAAGCAGCAATACTAGCTCTCCACATAAAAAAAAATTAAAAAAAATCTCCCTATCAAACTCTGATGCTTCATTAAAAATCACCCATTTAAGAAAAATCATCAGTAACACATACAGAGAGAGTAAGAGAGAGAGCTGTTAATGGCGGACCCGATGAGATTGACGCGGAGGTGGACGCTGAGCTCGACGAAAAGCTCGAACATCTGCCCGACGTCGGCAGCGTTGCCGTGGGAGTAGAGGAGGGTCGCCGCCGGCCGGGGGTGCCTGACGTGGACGGCGACGATGTCCTGGCCTCGGCGGGTCCGGAGCCTCAACACGTCGACGTCGTCCCTCCTGGTCTCCGGGATCTCCTCCATCCAGATCCGACCGTCCCCGGCCTCGACCAGGCGGTAGGAGGGGGGGCTCGGCGGGAAAAATGCGAACTTGGCGGCGATCGTCGACGTCACACCTCCCATCATCAATGGAGGTGGTGGTAGTGGTGGTGGTGATGGTGGGTTTTTGTTGCATTGTTTTGTAGACGTTGTGGGGAGGTGGTGGGGACCACCGGTGGTGGGGGGTGATCGGGGTTTCCGCCACGGTGGGGTACGGGGAAAGGTGTTGTTTTATTTTGGGTAAATTGTCCAAATACCCCTGGACCAACTATCCTATTATTTTTGTACCCTTAGATTTTTTTTAATTTTTTTTTTACCCCTGGTGTGCTCACCCATGTTTTTCTTACCCCTCATCCGTGTCACCTCATGTTTTACTCCCTAAACTACCCTTCCCTCCATTTTTTCTCCTTTCCCCCAAATTAATTCATCTCCCTCCAAACTCATAAGCATAAACTACATTTCCCTCCATTTCTTTTTTTTATCCCCCTCAAATTGATTCATCTCCCTCCAAAACCCATCAAACATAAACTATCATTCCCCACATTTCTTCTATCTCCCCCAAATTGATTCATCTCTCCCAAAACCCACTAAATCAGTAAGAAATGGTTCTCTTTTCTCGACCTTTCTTTTTTCTCAACATTCTCTCTCCCTGGCTAAAAAATAGATCAAGATCGTCATCGTTGTAGCCGTGACTCCTTGTGATTCTGGTATCAATGATGAAAATCTGGTTGTGGTTGTTCTTTTCACCTAATGTTTATTTTATTTGGATTTCTTCAAATGTGGATTTTGTTGAGTTGAAATTTTTTAAATCTTTGATGTTTGAAAAAAAAACACATTTTGTTGGATTTCAGTGGTTCTTAGTAGTTTTTTGTGTTTAATTTTATTTTTTCTTAGATTTTATATATTAGTAAAAGAAGTATGTTGGTTCGCATCAAGTTGTATGTTCTTTTCTTTTTTATAAAAAAAATCTTGTTACTATTTATGTAAATGTAGATTTAGTTTTCTTTAATGATTTGTGATGTTTGAAAAAAAAGTCATTTTTGTTTGAGGTTTCCATTGGTCCTCGTGTTAGTTTTTGTAACTCAATTTGATTTTTTTTAGTATATATGTCTTTATAAAGCAAATATGTTGTTTAATGCATTACATATGTATGTAATTATTTATAAATATTTTGTAATTAATCATTACATATATGTAAATTGATATCAAATTTCTGTAATTGGTTATATCATTTTTGTAATGTTGTATATCCTTAGTTTAATTCTGTAGATGATATCACATTTTTGTTCTGTAAATGATAGTTTTTGTGATTCATAGTTTTTATAGTTTTTGTTGTTAGGTGAATGATTCTTGTAAATCATTTATTACATTCTGTAATTGATCATTTACATATCTGTAAATTAACATTACATTTTTGTAATTGGTCATTACTTTTTCTGCAAAGTTGTTTGCCTTTAGTTTAATTCCATTGGTGGTTTTTGTAATTGGTTATGTAATATTGTAGTTACTGTAATTGTTAAGCACTTCTACAAAATTATTACAGTTGTTAATATTTATATGTTTCCAATTCGATCGGATTCATGTTATTATCAATATTGTTCATATTGTCAAATGAATATTTGTGAGGTGTTTAATTAATTGTTGCATCTTTAATGTTGCCTAGACAGCGCGTTCTTTGTTACGAAGCATGTTGAATGTCAAGTTTGAAGGTCTTTCAGTAGATTTGATTTCACTCAAGAGGACATGAAGAGAATCAAAGGAAAGACAACAACTGATTTCATTAAGCTAGGAAGACAACGTCTTCAAATAGTTGATGAATCTATTTAATGACACTTTAGAAATATATTTATAACTATTTTGTGTACATTGAATGCACTTATATATGATAATTACATTATTTACTATTCATTAATATATTGTAATGATGCTGGAAATGTATTTATAACCATTTTGAGTTTAAAACTATCTTTGTATACATTGAATGCTTTCTGTAATTACCTATTAAATATTTGTAACTATGTGTACAATTTCTGTATGTGGCATATTATATTTCTGTATTTCTGTGATTTTGATTGTAAGGGGTAGTTCAGGTATTATAAAAAATCAGGGGTAAAAAAAAAATGGGACAACTCTACGGGGGTAAATAAAAAATAAAAAAAAGTTTAGGGGCACCAAAAAAATAGAACTGTTGGTCCAAGGGCATTTGAGCAATTCACCCTTTTATTTTTGGCGTCTACTGTACACACACTGCTGTTAAGCATGTCAACTGATCGAATACAAATAACATACTAGTTTAGTTTGGTAAGGGGTTAAGTAGTGAAATAAAGAGTAATTATGAGAATGAGTGAGTGGGACGATAGTTATCCCTTTTTGGTATAAAAAATAATTGGGATAAATTACGTATAGTTGTTTTGATTTTAAAATGAAAATAGAGATATTTTGTTCTACCTAAAGACTCAGATAACATTTATCATCACTTTTTGTCTCAATTTTGATAAATGTAAATATGAACAAAATTGATGGATTTTTTGTATAAAAAAATTAGGGCACTTTATCATCAAAACCTTAATCCATTGTCAAATTAAAACAACTTATCATCAAAATCTTAATTCCTTGTCAAAATAGGACAACTTATCCTCAAAACCTAATCCTTTGCTAAATTAGTACAACTTTCCTCCAAACCTTAATTTCTTGCCAAATTAAGACAATGTATTTTTAAAACATTAATCCCTTGCCAAATGAGGACAAATATAACATAACAAATCCTTATAGAATTCAATTTAGGTAGATTTAATAAATATATTTAATTTGAATTATTAAAATTTTAATATATTCATATCTGATTTTAAAATCTTATATTTATGAGTTCTCTAAATCTGATTTGAAATCTTAAATTTTAAATAAATAATAAATAAAATATAAGTAATTACAAAATTTATGGGAAGGTAAAAAACGGAAATGAAAAGGGTGCGTTTGGCAACTGCTCAGAAGTACTTCTAGACGACTTCTCATTCTACAGAAGGAGAACTCCTCTTTCCGGAAGGAGAAAATAATTTCTTCTGTGGAAGGAGTTTTTTCACTTCTACAAAAGTAAAAAAAAAAAGTTATTGTTTTGACAAAAATACTCTTATGAAATTTTACAAATTCTCAAAAAATCATTTACCCATGTTTGGTTAGAATTAAATTATTATGAAATTTATGTCTACTCTGGTATAAATAAGAATAAAATGATTTTTTTGTTTAGTTGGAATAACTTAATTCCAAGGATTGACTGAAATCCATATACCACTTTATACTAATTAATCCTGGCATACAGATTCTCATTTATTCCAGCTTTCCAAACACCCATTTTGAAACTATTCCTATTTATTCCCATTTATTCTAACCCTATTAAACATAGGCTTTAAGTATTATATAAAACAAATTTTCTCTCACCTATCTTTTTAGGTGATGTAGAACAAATCTATGATCTATTTTAGATTTGTTAGTTTAGGTTCTTTTCTATTTTAAATTTGAATAATTTTGTTAATATCTTTTAATTGTTAGAATAAATTTGTTAGTAATATCTACCTTTTGTTTACAAAAAAAAAGAAGTTTGTTAGTATTTTAATTGTTAGGATTTGCTAGTTTGATATTATAACCAATTGTGCTTAGAAAAAGTTTGTTATTATTTAAGATCTATATAATTGATTATATTTATTTATTTATATTGATCTATTAAAATAATTGTATAATATGGGTGCAAGAGTATTTTAGACAATTAATGTGATTTCTATTACAAAAGTACTTTTTGAAAACATTAATCAATATGTGTTCCCAAACAGCTTCTACTTCAAAAACAAGAAGCTGAAAGAACTTCCTCTAGAAGTACTTTTAGACAAGTTGCTAAACTATACCTTAGCCACTTTCTCTTTAATGACTAAGTAATAGATGCATGTATTATATTAAATCATTAATTAATTTCTAGATTACATATCTTTATATATGAAAAAGATTATCTTGGATGATCATATATTATATAGATATGAAAATTAAATTAAGATAGTGTTTGGTTGTGATTTTTAAAATTCAAACTTTTTAAAAGGTTGTCTATATCTTTCGTTTTCAAACGCGAAATCTGCTCAAATGCATATCCAAACAAACTTAAGATTTTAGTAAAGTATCATTAATCATTCATGGTAAAAAAATAAAATATTTAAAGCATCACAAATCTGATTAATCATTTATTAATAAATATGAATAATATATAATACAAATAAATCAATGATTTTGTAATATAAATTAAAATATTTTTTAGGCATCCAATTCTAGATATTCAAATATAGTAAAATTTTAATTTTTCAAATATGAATTCAGAATGGATATGAATTTTTTATCAAATAATTTGCAGTTCCATGTAATGATGTAAATCTATGGAGGTATTTACTTCATTAAGATGGGGTCCATATAAATTTTTATTTTTATTTTATCACAAAGACTGTACATGGAATGTGCGGGACCATGAAAACTTTGATATATAGTTTGATAGGTCCATACTCACATTTAATTCTGTTTTAAGTCCTATGCTTATATGCTTTTAAACAAGGAAATTTCATCACCATTTTACTCATCAGAAAAAAAAGGAAATTTCATCATCTTATATCTTCTGAATAAAGATATAATTATGAAAACTAAAAGTGAGCATAGAAAGCTTTGTACTTTTTTTTGAGGGTTTGGATTTTTGTGCTTCTTTTTTAATTTTGCATAATAATAATGTCACATGGAGCTTTTTCAAAAACATAAAAAATAATGTCACATGGAGGGGTGGTGGGGGTGGGAAATGGAAAGGTCACCAAAAATAATTTGAAAGTTGGTTACTTTTCATAAAGTTGGGGGTGGGGATTAAGTGTTAAAGAAGCATGTAATCTGGATGGTAGCTCTCAAAACCCCATTCGAGGCTAATTTTTTGGTCTCCAAATGTCATATCAATCTTTCAAAATATTTTTTAAAAAATTATATTAAATATCTTTGCATAAATTACACTTGAATCATATTTTATTATAAATTCTAATTTATCCTTTTCATATTAAAAAAAATGATAAATCATATTCAAATGTGTTTGAAAATTTTCTCTAAAAATTTTAATTTAAAGTTCAACAGTTTTAAATTTTATATCTCAAATTTTCAAATTCTAATCCAAAGTAGTAAAATTAGGTATATATTTTCTATTATAATTGAGATATAAATGTGAAGAGACTGTTTATTTTTTTTTTAAGTGAAACAAATATTTTCTCATTTTATTTAATTGTTTTTTTTAAAAAAAAAACATAATATGTCCTTTGATTCTTCGCATCATCGCATGCACAGTTTTCTTTTCTTTATCTTTATTTAAAAATCCTGTTGGGATGACAAAGAAAGTTTGCCACACAAGTTTCTATGTTTTGATTTGATTGTTAACGGCTTTGATTTTTCAATTAGTGACCAAAAGCTCACATCAAGATAATATTGGGTGACATATGATGTCACAATCACATGTGATGTTCCTTCCTAGAAGCATTGGGTGTGATTTGTGTGACGTGGCAGGACACGTATCAATGTAGCAGATTCTACGCTGGGGAACGCGATCTATCATCATCGCGAATCCAAACGAAAATTCAATGTTGGGAATGGCGGAGCCACCATAGCCCCACGGGGGTCCCATGCTCCCCCCTGAATAATTTTTTTTTTTTTTTAAATGATATGTTCAGTGTCAATTCTAGTCAATATTTTTTAAAATTATATACTATTTAATTGAAATATATTTAGTTTTATGAAATTGAGTATATCATGTGATACACCGATGTATTTTTTTCATATTGAAAAAATGACAACAGTTTTTATGCTATACACTATGATAGCACATTATATATTACGTTATCATAATGTATGGAGCTGCAAAACGGACTAAGTGTATCAACGTTTATTTTTTTTATTTTTAAAAATTTTTTTATTAGGCCCCATAGCCTATGGGTCATAGGTCATGAGCCCCACAACTCAACATCAACAGCAATAGCCCACTTTTTATGTATCTAGAAAATCATAAAATCAAAGAAACCACCCCCCTTTATGAAGATGAAATCTCTATAAATAATCACAATAAAAATCCATACAAGCTCTCCATATTAATCAAATATTTATTTTATCAATCATAATACGAATAAACAGATGAAGATGATGGAAAGAGAGTGAAACTCTCCCAAATACTATCAAAACTCAACGATTCAATAGTGAATAAAATAAATAAAGGAAAATGATTCACAAGCCCCATTATATAGACCCCATATAAGCCCCATGAGGTGGCATTACTATTGACTTCAATTTGGTTAACCTATAACGTATTAATGAGACAGTTAAGCAAATATAGAATTCCTTTTATACCCTTCTAAGTTATCCACTACTTAAAAAAATCATTCCGGTCTGCATGTTCATCTCTGACGAACATCACCACCTATGATTTCCTCTCGTCGCCTTCTATCATATGAGAGATGGTTTGACTACTTTTCAAGCCTTCCTCCAGCCTCCACCTCCTCCAACCTCCATCTCCACCGTTTTTTTTACAAATCTCACCAATTGCATTAGTTTATGTGATATATTTTTACATATTTTTGTGATTTGATGTTTTGATGTTGAAGTTTGAATCTGGAATGTTGTTGTTTAATATTTAAAGTCAGTTACATATTCATAATTTTATTGGACTTATATGCATTAATTTTCAAAAGATAATTACATTCCAAACTAATCTATATATTTATACATTTTTTTATAAGTTACTTACATTTATGAATGTAACTGATTTGTTATATGAATATATTGTAAACGTTAGTTACATTCACAAATGTAACTAACCTTTTTTTTGTGCAATTGATCGATTTAGCTATCGTTTTCAATATCTGTCGATTCAGGTATGACCTTTCTTATTGTTTGTTTTTGCATTTATTACAATTTTTTTATTGAATTTGGTGTTTAATATTAAATATGGCAGTCTTTGATCTGACTTTCGGTTACAATTTTTTGTTTGAATCTAGTGTTTGATGTTAAATATGTTTTTTGAATGATTTTATAGAGTTTTGATGTTATATTGGCATATGATTGTGTTACATTTTCAAACTAATATGAACATTTATGTATTATATTTTGTAAGCCAGTTATATATTTGAAATATAACATATGTTTAAATAATAAAAGTCAGTTAACTGAACTATTTGTACAATATATTTCAAAACTAAGTTATATGCATAAAATGTAATTGACTTTTTTATCTGATTTTAGTGTTTCGTCAAAAGTGAGTTACATTCATCAAAAAAGTGAATATGAAGGTTAAAAAATATAGAATCCGGAGGAGGACTGAAAAGATAATCGAACCACCTCTCATACGATAGAGAGCGAAAAAAGGAATCCAGGGGTGATAACACCGTTCGTCGAAGTTGAATAGGTCAGCCAAAATGATTTTTTTAAATAGTGGATATGTATTAGAAAAAACGGTTAGAAGTAGGGGTAGTTATGTACTTTGTGTTTTTGCCTTTTTGTAATGGACAACTAGGTAGCCAATAAAATTTTGACACCTCATGGAGCCTATGAGTGGGGCTTATATGATGGGGCCTATGTAGCAGAACTGATAAATAAATGATTTGCTGATACACTAACATATAAAAAAAAATTCAAGATATAAATCAACACCTTAAATACAAATCACTAGGTATCCAATTTATTCACTTAGATTGTTGGATTGATAATGATAAAATCATTCAACATTTTCAGAATATGAAACCTTATTGAGGTCAAATTTAAAGGTATGTATTGCTTATTAGATTTATGTTTTGACATTTTATTTTGTGAATCATCGATATGAAAATTGATATATTGTTTTAAAATATGATAATTATCTTTTAGAATCATTTAATAATATGTTTTATGTGAATGTCTTTATTTCATATTATACATATTCATTTTTTAATATATGCTGTTGAAATTAAAAAAATTATATATAATGATATAACTTTATTAAATATTTACATAAGTCACATTAAGTCCCTCTCTTATAAAAATCCTGGCTCCGCCACCTTGTAGTTAGTGATGGTGAGGTGAAAGTAAAAAAAAAAGAAAAAAAAAAGAGTTTAAAATGCATGGAAACAATGTTTTTTATTTATTTATTGCGGGGTTGAGTTTGTCCCATGTCACATACCCAAACAGTCCCTTCGACTTTCATTTGAGGTCTTATTTGATTGAGATGGTTTAAAAGACTTACCTTTTGACTTTCATTTGAGGTTTTATTTATTTGAGATGGTTAGAAAGATTTATTCAGCTCCATGTACAACCTCATCTACAACCTCCAGAAGTTCTAAATTTTTTTTTAAGTAACTTATCTAAATAAATGAATGTTACTATTAAATTATATACACAATACATATTTTAAATTTTCATGCACTACACCAGTAGAGTATGTATTGCACTAGGACAATGTATACTCCACTAATGGAGTGTATAAATTGTTGGAGGATAACATCTAGAATGTAGATAACAGATTGAGTGTATCAACACCTTATAATAGAAAATTGTTATGTTCAACCAATTTTGTAAGTTGCATATGTTATGATTTTTTTGAAGTGCGTAGCTAAATAAATACTTTTTTTTTATAAAAATAATGTATAAATATAAAATCATATAAATTGAATGCATATATTTTTATGTTTGTAAAAAAAAATATATAATTAAATAATAGAGTAATATCGCGTGGGATGATTAAATACACTACAGTACTATAATGAGATTGCAAAATGAATTAAACTACGTATATCAACAACCTTGTAAATCGACTATTTTTTATTCACAAAAATTACGATTAGTTACTTAGTAAAATATTAAATTTCATAAAAAATTAGATTTTTCAAAAATAAAATTATATTTATGATATTAAGTAAAATTTTTAAAATTATTAAGATTTATGATTCGATAATTATACAAAATTTTTGTAAATATTTTATATATTTTTATTTTTTTAAAAAATAATAATAATAATAACCAATATATTTAATATTTAATAATTATATCATTGACTTTTTTTTCTCAGTTTAATGAACAATATCATCAATTATTAAAGCACTTCTCTTTCATAAACCAACCAAACAGATCAGAGCGTGTCAAAGCGTGTTCATTAAAACACCTCACACGTGTGGGATCTCCCAATTCAAACCCAGAAAAAACCGGTTCCCCCCATTCGAAAAAAAAAACTTACCTTTCAGAATCAAAACCCCATTTTTTTTGTTTTTGAAAAACTTCGGATTTCCCCAATGGAGGATCGCGTGGTAACCCCGATTCGGAGCGCCCTACAGAGCCGCCTATTGTCGCCGATGAAGTCTCCTCCGCCCCACCTCCTCATAAGCTCCAACGACGACCGCCTCGAGCGTGCCCAGGCCCAGGCCGCCCGGTCCACCGCCGCCAAACGGAGGGAGTCCCTCTTCACCGTCCCCCACGCCGCCGCCACCTCCTCCTCCTCCGCCGTTTCCCTCTTCAGCCGGGACCAGATCATGGAGCTCTTCCAGAACTGCATCAAGCTTGCCTCCGAAAATGTCTGACAGAAGAAACCCTATATTTTGGGTATGTGATAATGCTGATGTTGTGTTCGCAAAGTCTAATTTTTGACAATTTCGATTGCAGAAAATCAACCAGAAGAACACTTGGGAGTTGGGGCTGATCGACCACATCAGTGAAATCATTAGGGTCGAATCCGAAGACCACGCTGAGACGAATTTTCAAAAGGTCTCCCCTTTTTTGTGCTGCTGCTTGGGTTATTTGTTGTTGGCTTGATTGATTGACTGTTTGTGTGTATGATGAATTAGGCAAGTTGCACTATTGAAGCCGGGGTGAAGATTTACGCGTTGAGGGTGGATTCTGCCCACTCTGAGGCTTACAAGGTCATCTGTGGCATTAATCGTGCTGGCCGTGAAGACGATGGGGGTGAGGTTACCTCCTTTTTGGTTTCCAACTTGTGCTGGCTTGGTTTTTGGTATCACGCCATATCCTGCTTATGTATCAATGCTGCTTTCTGAGTAGGATTCTTTCACAGTGCTAGGAAATGCATTTTTCATTTGTGCACTGGAGGTTCCCGAAGTCTTATTTGTTTCGCTTATAAGTAAAAGGATAAGTGAATTATAGGTTTAATCCTCAAAAAACACGTTTATTTAGCATGGATAAACTTGAATAGTTATGCTTGATTAGTTAGAATAAACTCTAATAACTGTACCTAGGGGAGACACATATAGTTTATTTTTGCTTGTCCATCCAGAACTTAACTATATTCTAATGAGACAAAACATAAAGCAAAAATTTACCCAAACCAACTCTCCATGTATAATTATTTTATGTTTGGATAAACTATCCACAAACCAAAGGAAGCGTGCGGCGGGAGGGGGGGAGTCGGTGGTTTCAGCCACAAGAGATCGATCCTTGCTTCTAACTTCAGGTTTAGGGACACCAGGGTTTCATCTGGTGTATTTTTAAACTTGTTTGACCTTCCTATGACATTTTCTAGTGGGCTGACTGAAGTTTAGAACTAGTTTGTATAGGAAGAAATGTAATCCCTTGATATGTGTCTGAAGATGTTATTGTGAAATAAGTACTTCGGTTTTTTTGGTTGGACATAAATACACAAGTTTTACTGTGTTAGGTGTTCCATCAAAGTTTAGTGCCATGCCAAGCTTGTGTTAATTCAGTGTTTATGAGTCGGTACCTTTAGTAAATGGTATAGGGTACAACTTGAGAGGACCAGGACTCTGGTTGACTCTATTTTCTGAGATAATGGATTGAAACAAGTTCTTGATTCCAGAGTGCTCCTACATGAGGCTTTTAATGGTTTACTATTATTATATCTATTATCAAAATTTCACTTATCTACCTGATTATGGTGATAACCGTTTATATGTCCGTACATTGTGTTCTTTGTAAATGTACTGATATCTGAGGGGCTTCCAGAACCATATTGGGTTGTCCATGCGAACTCCATTTTTTGGTTCATTGTTACAGTTGCCTGTTTATGGTGCAGAATGCCCCCTTGATTCATTTAATTTTTCCTGATACTGTAATCTATTATGACAGTAGATGTTTTGGAGGATACCCAGGAGTCGAAGGAGGGTATAACTAAGAAAGAGTCAGAGAAGAAGGTCCACATTGTTTTGTTTTTCTAGAATGGATTAATATGCTATGTTTTTCTGCAAAGTGCTGATGCTGTCATATTTGCAGATGTCACCCTTGTCAACTTTGGAGTCATCTTTTGAGGCTTTAAACATAAAGAAATTTGATGGTAACTAAACATGATGTGTGTGTGTATATTTTTAAATGAAGTGCTCTTCTCGGTTCCAAATTATAATTATACCCAGCAGATTTAAGCTATGGTTTTTTTTTTTTTTCAATTTCTAGTTGCTTTTACTGTGGACCCTCTATATCATCAAACATCTGCACAATTTGATGAGGGTGGAGCCAGGGGTCTCCTTTTGAACAATCTTGGTGTATATGGTGGATGTCGGGTACTTTTTGATTCAATTGAGGCACCAGGGAAGAACATGCTGGGACAAAAGCAGAATTGTGAAACAGATTTGTTGGACTGTTCTTTTGTTAAAGGTACTCAGTAGCTATGTGGATCTGATTGTTTATTCACATGTTGGTTGAATATTTACTGATTTGGGTTATTCACTTTTTTCCTTCATAGATTGCATCGAGCAGATGACCACTCACTTGCCTATGAGAAATGCCATCTCATCTTCTCTGAAAGATATTTTAGGTCAATCTGATGACTATGATAGAAGCCCATCAGTTGTTTCTGATATTGCCGAGGCCACATTGAGCGAGGATGATGGATTTGACAGTAACCAGGTTGATGAATCTGAGGGATTTGTGGGTGATCACTGTGGGCCCGAGGTCTTTGTGGGTGATGACTGTGGGCCTTGCGGCTTTGATCGTGAAGGCCAGACTTGTTTTTCAAATGGTTCCTCTCCTTATATAGGTCCAGACCTTAATGGCCATCGTGAGGTATGTACTTTCTGCTACATGCTGAAGTGGGTAGGATATATCATATAACTAAA
Organism: Acorus gramineus; assembly: GCA_030737835.1. Classification (NCBI taxonomy): domain Eukaryota; kingdom Viridiplantae; phylum Streptophyta; class Magnoliopsida; order Acorales; family Acoraceae; genus Acorus; species Acorus gramineus. Next base: position 4,148,238 of record JAUJYN010000013.1, on the reverse strand, counting down.
GTGGTAAAATTTATCTTACCTAAGGATTTTTTTGTTTCAATTTTTGCAGGAAAACAATCAATCCCGTGAACCTGATACAGATGATGGATTTGATAAAATTGTTGGATTTTTGTCTTTAGGCACAGGGTTTGTTCTGAAAGCAAATGCATGGGCAGGTCCAGATCACTGGAAGTTTCGGAAGCCTAAAGGTAGGCTCATCTAAGTTCTTTACTTCAAAATTACTTTTCATATTGACACATAAAACTGAACCATGCAATGTGGACATGTTTACAGAGTTGGAAGAAACTATTGTTTCCACAAGTGGATCTGTGATAGAAAAAAAGAAGCCCCAGAGAAAAATCAAAGAGGACATTGATTTCACCAAGTCCTTGGACCAGGAAACATCACGAATTGTGGCAAAATCAAAATCCCTACGAGCAAATAGAGTTCCTTGCAACACTGTACTTCCAGAGGACTGTCATTATCAACCAGAACAACTTGTTAAGCCATATCTACCACTCAATGTTAGTAAGGTTACTTTTGCATGAATTTGTATCATTTCCTTGTCTTTATTCACCCTTTTTCTCTCGTTATTCATTAAGTGCATTTTTGGTTTGTAGTGCATTTCAAGGAAAAGGTCAGAATTTTCTGGTAAGCTGACTCCCCAGATATATTGCTGTTTCTTGTCAATGAAGGTCTTTGATATTTGATATCTTATTTTTTAAGTTCTATGAGTTCTAGTGTATGATTGCAACTCAATTTTGTCAGATATTGCTCGCCTCCTCTTATGATTAATGCACTTACACAAGGGAAACATGTCCCATATTCATATAGGAAAACTGAGTTGTACTAAGATGGTTATTACAATTGTAAAATTCATAGGACCATTTTGACCTGACGAGGAGATGCTTAAAAATTCTGTTATTACATCGAGGAATATGCACAAAGGGTTTGAATTGTTTACACATGTTGAAAATTTTTTTTGGCCAAGGGAATTTCCACTACGCATATGTTAACTTCTCGTCATGACAACTATTTGCTTACCTTGGTTATGAATAATGGGCTTTTCTTGCTTGTGGTATACGGTAACAACAACATGTCTACAAGCATTTTAGACATGAAGTTCAGACATTATGTAAATAAATGGACCGATAATCCCTTTCTTATATTGTATTATTGACAAAAAGTAATTATTTAGATAGGCACATCTTTGGTACTAAACATTAAATGTCTTTGGTTATATATGCATATGATTTCTTTTATGAATACTGTAGTAATTCGGATTGTGTGATTCATCATGTTGATATTTTGATCAGATGAACCAGAAGACAATAACCATGCCTATGATGCATTTGGAGAATGGAACAATGAAAATATGGGTCATGATGAATATGATGGTGGCAATCTTCAGAGTGATGAAGATGACTCCAACTCTCTTGTTACCCAACCTCGCCAGGTTTTTTTTTACTCATAATGTGAATGTTTTGCTTGATTAAACTATTAAGTTGAACAAGTCAGTAAACGGGGGCTGAAGTGACCCAAAATCTGTAAATTGTTTGGATGTGCTCGATCTTTGATTTTATTTAATTATTTTACTTTAAGCCCCTGTTTTGTTTGAGAATAGGACCTATAATAAGTGGGAATTAGTTGGAATAGCCTCAAAATGGGTGTTTGGAAGGCTGAAATAAATGAAAATCTGTATGTTAGAATCAATTGATATAAAGTGGTATATTGCCTCCAACCAATCCATGGAATTAAGTTATGCCAAGTTATTCAACCCAAAAGAATATGTTGGCCCCTGTCAAATCATCTATCATCACCTCCCATAAATCAATTGTCAAATCAACTTGCTATTGTTTTTTCACCTTTTATAAAAATTTATTTACACCTTATTTACATTTTATCCAAACAACAAAAACTTTATTATTACATTTTCCAACAAGAGTAATTCAAAACACAACCAAACAAAAAATCAGTTTATCCTTATGTAACTAGAATAATCATAGATCTCATAATAACTTAATTCTCTATCCAAACCTAAGAGAAGAAACCTGGTTAAGACATAAATGATCTTGCCTCTTGGAGAATCCAAATGTTATAAAGGGTAGTAATCCATATATAATTTGATAGCCCTTTTGACAACTTCATCATGAAATGTTGTGCCCTTGAATATATTACAAGATAATCTTACACTAATAAAATGATAATAAGCAATGGATGAAGTCTTGCTTGAGAATCCATTATATTGATTGATACTGTTTTTTTTATACACAATATACATACATGATATTGTTGAATGCTTACTTTTCTTTTCTGCTTTCCCCTTTCTGGCTTCAAGACAACTTTACGCATCACTCTGTCATGCTAAATTCTAATTTATCTACTTGGACTGCCTCACTGTTCTATAGATTTTCTGAATTCTTGTTAGTTTTGAAGTAATCTGAAATTATTGCCCCTCATAGGGGTTGGATGCTATGATCATCTAATGTAGGAACATCATTGATGCACCACATCTGCTGGATTGTTTTTTTTTATTATTACAAAAGAAATTTTGTTCTTACTTTTTTTTTTTTTGGGGGGGGGGGGGGGGGGGGGGGGTGGGTGGGTTTGGGAGGATTAGATTAAAGTTAGTGTGATGAGCCGATACAATGGGCTGACTTTATATTGAAGGGTTGTCCATGTAAGTCTGTGAGTCATGTTGGATATTAAGATTCCCGTATTAAACATAAAGAGGGGTATGGGTTGTCCAAGAATCTTGTAGTAGCTGACCATGGAAGTGGGGGGCCAACATGCATAGGGCCATATTTTTTTTTTCAGAAATAGGTGCTGCCCTGATTTGAACTCAGCTTTCTCAGAATTGGATGGTGCTTACTGACTAATAAGACTTGGTTTGCATTTTTTGAAATTTAGTTTGAAAGAAAAAAGAAGATTCATGTATTAGTCCAAGAGTCCAATTGGAAACTTGAGTCTGTGATAAGGGACAGCCCTTTCCCATTGTATGCTGTCAGATATTTCAATTTTTTTGTTCTTTCTCTATGGAGTTCAACTATGTTCCCACTTCTCAGGCTTGAACTCCACTCATATACTGCTGATTTCCTGGTTCTTGAATTAATTTCCACTGTTCTTTTATCCTTTGCATCCTCAAGAAATCAATGAAGCGGCTTTCCATGTATACCTTCATAGTGTTGATGGGCTGTGTCATGTTTGAAGGAAATTGTCTGTATCATCCCCCCTTTGTCATGGTCTTGACAAAGTAGCATTGCAACTCCTAAAATTATTAATTTAGTGTTCTTGAATTTGATTAAAATTTGATATATGGTGCTTTTTAGTGATTTCTACTCTATATATTAGTCCAAGAAATGATGGAAAAATGACGACTTCACAAGACTGTACCTCAATACAAACTCGATGTACTTGAAATGTCAGTTTTCACGTATTAGAAATTATTCATTTTGATGCATCTACTCTTAAGATTATGCTGGTTAGATTGTATTGGGTATCGTAATTGAGATATGATCATGATTGAAGAGGCTCCTAGGATTATAGGTCCAAAACAAAGTTGGATGGTGACAATAATAAAGAACATGTTGACAGTACCTTTACTAGAGTTGAATGACAAAAAAATGATTCATGTAGTCAACCTTAATGGGTTGTTTGAGTAGAGGTTAGTGCTGGAATAAGCTGGAATAAAGTCGAAAAACCTGTTTGGATAGTTGGTATAGGCTGGTATTTCAATGCCAGTATAAGATGGAATTAGGTGGTGTAGCAATTCCAACTCCCCCTGGTATTAGGCAATTCCAAGCAATAGAATAAGTGGGCCCCACTGTCAAATCAATTGTGACCATAATTTAGGGGTCACATGTCAAATTATTTTTTCACATTTTTTAAATCTTTATCCACATTATATTCACGTTTTATTCATAACCCATCCATGGTCAATCAAACAACAGAAACGTGATTATTACGTTTCCCAATGAGAATAACTAAAAATACAACTAAACACAGAAAATTACTTATTCCACTAGTATAACATTTTTTTACTAAAATAGTCATAAACTCTTGAACAGCTTATGTCTCTATCCAAACGGCACCTAAAAGTTTTGGGATGAGGTTTAATTGTTGTTGTTATTGTTCTTATATAATTACAGAGATGTTTTTCTTTGGTTTGGAACATTTACTACCAATCGATTTCTGAAGAATCTGTCTTTGTTTTAGACAACTCGAATCGAGGTCCAATATGACAAGTCTTCAAAACAAGTTGATGTCCATGCGTTGAAGGGAACACTTTGGAACTGCTTACAAAAATCTGCAGAACCATCCGGGGAGGTAAGCCATCTATCTCTATTTAGATAATGGCAAATATTTCTCTTTTTATGGTCCATGAAACGGTCATGTCATCAAGGGATTGTGCTGAAGCATATTTCTTTTGAGAAGCAAACTTGGGGAAACATAAATGCATTTGGATTTTATTATTCTATAGAAAAGTTTGTGCCAGTAAACCCTAAAATTATTATGGAATTATAACGACGCCTTGACCAAGGGATGAAAACATTTATATGTGATATGTCCCATGCCAATGCCTATACCAATTCTGGAGATTACATAGTATTATTGATCCAGTATATGAATGGCTTCCGTTTGTAAAGGGAAAAAATGCTGTCTTTCGCATCCCTGCCTTATTTGTTTTTACAAGTTAATAATATTTGAACTGATATGATAGGTCATCTTGCAGGTATCTGAAGCTGCTGTATCATTTAGAGATCTTGTGGAACACTTCCCAGAAAACTGCCCTGCAGCTGAACCAAAGGACATATCACCACACCTATGCTTCATATGTCTTCTGCATTTAGCAAATGAGCACAGCCTAAGTATTCGGGACTGCCCGACCTTGGATGATCTTCGTATATATAACATCCCTAACATGAAACAATGCATATAGTGATAATCTAGCATGATTTACAAGTCTCCTTGTAATTATCATGTGAACACGTTTGATAAAAAATCCATGTATTTGATGCTCCGCATGTGTTGTAAGTTTCCACAGCTCGACAAATTTGAGAAAAATATATTCTACTGTACACTGCGGCCTTAATATCCAGCTGAAGGGAGAAGTAAAATGTTTGATGATCAACTATTTGCAGTTTATTTTTTTTATTGATGAAAAATAAGAATGTATTTGATTGATGAACCAGGCTTTATGAGCTGTAACTCAAACTCAAATGAAAGACCTGCGTTCAACAGAAAGTAAAACATACACAGAAAATAGCATGTAATATGTTTTTAGACATGTCTGAGTATTGATTATGTAATGTAAAATGGTTAAAGACATCTAAGTCCCTGTAAACATATGAAAACTATATAAGTCTCTACTAAAATTGGGATAGAGAGTTCTTGAAAATTAAGAAAAATTCAATTATCATTCCTGAGTTAAATTTTAATCTAAACTTAACGGAATATTTTAAGAATATTTTATCACATATAATTGTGTAGACATTGAAGTCCTTATAAACAGTTATAAAGGTAAATTAATTCCTATAAAAGACATCTATGTAATGTAAAAGGGTTAAAGACATCTAAGTTCCTGCAAACATAAGAAAATCCATATAAGTCTCTACTAAAATTGGGACAGACGTACGAGTTACTGAAAATTAAGAAAAACCTAATTATCATCTCTAGTTAAATTTTCATCTAAACTTAACGGAATATTATAAGAATATTCCATCACATGTAATTGTGTAGATATTGAAGTCCTTATAAACAGTTATAAAGACAAATTAGTCCCTGCAAAAAATAAAATTGTCCCTGAAAGACTTTTACATTAAATTGTGTACACATTGCAGTCCCTATAAACAATCATAAAGACAAATTAGTCCCTGCAAAAGACAAAATTGTCCCTGAAAGATTTTTACATTTATTTGGATAGACATTACAGTCATTATAAATAATCATAAAGACAAAAATGCCCCTGAAGAATTTTTACATTTAATTATGTAGACGTTATATTATTACTCTTTAAGATTGTTTATAAAACATGTAATGTCTATTAAATTAAATGTAAAAATCTTTTAGAGACAATTTTATCTTTTGCGATGACTAATTTGTTTTTATGATTATTTATATGAACTGCAATGTCTACATAATTTAATGTAAAAGTTTTTTAAGGGCAATTTTGACTTTTACAGAGACTAATTTATCTTTATAACTGTTTATAAGGACTTCAAAGTCAACACAATTATATGTGATAGAATATTCTAAAAATATTCCGTTAAGTTTGAATGAAAATTTAACTCAAAAATGATAATTGGATTTTTCTGAGTTTTCAGGGACTCGTACGTCTGTCCCAATTTTAATAGGGACTTACATGGGTTTTCTCATGTTTGTAGGGACTTAGATATCTTTAACTCAATATAAAAATGCATCACTGTTTGGATACATCCAAAATTTTATATTGCCATTCTGCTTGTTATATACAGAAAAATGTCACAAGTATATCACCAATTAAATCCCTTTTCTTTACATGATGCTCAGCACTAGTGTTGGGTCAGCCTCTTGTGATCCATCAAACACAGTGCACGCTATAATCAGTCACTCAACTACTTGATAACACCACTCATATGTTGCACCAAATCATCCATCAAATGCTAATTCTCTCAGATCATACCGTTCTATTATCATCAACATCTTCAACAAATTTGCTTACGCAATTCGGGAAGCTCTTATCACTTATGGCACGTCTGCATCAGGATCAGTTTCCTCCGTCTGAAACTCTTGGTTCATCATGAACCTCAAACTGTCTCCGGTTTCTATCTCCCACTGTCGTTTTAGTTCATCAATGGCCTTTGATGCTGCAGCTGCGACGGTGGGGTTGCTATCCTCAGCCAGTCTCTGTAACAAAATTTGTTAGTACAATTTTACAAGGACATAAAATCACGCATGCAGAAGAAGAAATCACCTGCAGTGCGCCCATGCCAGCATTTCCAAGAGTCCACATGGAGGGGGCTGTTGCCAAGGCATTAGCAAGAGCTTGCCTAACAATATAGAGAGTTAAAAAAGAGGGCAAATTTTATTAGCAAGTAGTTAAATTGGGACTTGTTAAAAATGGCTCAGACGGCTCAAAATTTTCTTGTTAGCAATGTAGATTGACTAGATTCACAACCGTAATAATTATTCCATCGTTCCCACTAGAGACATGAGAAAAATTTCAGGCAGCCATGGCAAGTTATTCATTTACTGCATTCATATATTACACAAGGGAATTGAATCTTTGAAGTTGTGTCCTCAAGAAATGTAGTACAACTAAAAGAGAAAACTATCCAATTAGTATAAATGTTCTGATTTAACTTGTCAGAAACATTTTTTTTATGAAATAGCTGCACAGGAATTATGAGTGTGAACAATTGCAAATGATTTCTATCAAATTATTTAATTGAATTAGATCTACATGATTAAAAGAACATTGATGGGAAATATATGAGGAACAAGCTTACCTTGTACTGACGTCGGGTGAGCTTGAACATTCAGCCAGCAGTGAGACACTACTTTTACCATCCATCGCATCTAGATCTATGAGAGCCGCCACTAATAATTCAAGCTAAGTGCATGCAAAATTCATCAGAGTAAACATAAGAACACGTGCATATATATACTTTATCATAGGTATGAATCTAGCATAAAAATACCTCATCAGGATCAGTGTAATCAATTCCATCGGCCTCAGATAATGCAGATGCCATGCTCTGGTACGCCTCCTGAACTGATGGTATCATTAGACAAGCTGATTTCAATGATAAAATGAAATTCTACTTTCCAAACAACCATAACAAAAACCTGTATGGCAGAAATACGATCTGTGGAGACTTCTCCTGGGAAGAAATCCATAGTTTTCCCATTCTTTTCAAGTGTTACAAAGCCCATTACTTCAGAAACTGACAGAGTTCCTTGGTTCATAGGTCTACAAAAGTATATGCACATCTTAATCGATCAATGAAAAATATACAGCAAATCTGTAAAAATGAAAGGAAGAGGAAATGGATTTTTCTAAAAAACAATTCAACTTGGTTTTTATGGGACTTACAGCTTGTTCATTTTCGTCACCATCATATCATGGATGTTTCTAACAAACTGCAAAATCATAAGAAAGAAACTAAACCTTTATTTCACGACCAAGGGAAAAGATAGTTTATGATAGCTTTATCAATTTCGAGCATGTGACTTGTTCATATCCTATTCATGCAGTAAAAAGATGTCAGAAATATACAGAAAACTCCAATGTTTCAGCTTTGCTTGCAAAAAATACAAAAGCACAAAATGCCAATTCATAGCTCACACACGAGAACAGGAGTAATAAAAAAGACCAAAAGTATACAGCACGACAACAATCCTTGTCAAACAGTAGCCATAATTAAATATTTGTGATTTAGAGATAGAAAAAAGAAGAAACTTTGAAGGAGATACAGGCACTATCATCAATTTGCATGGTGGTCTTCTTTCAGCATTTACTACTGGAGACCAAAGGATGAAAACACAATTGAGCTCTCTATATTTAGCAAATAAGAAAAAATGAAGTGTATAAGGAATAGTCCCACTGTAGATCTTCTAATGTGGAATCCGGTTTAGGTTTTAAGAAACTAATGAAAAAAGAAGGGGAAGAAAGGACAAATATGCTAATAGAGAGAAAAATGACTAATATGCTCTCGACCATTTCATATGATATGTGCATGGACTATGACATATATATGTGCAATAAACAAAATAATAAAACTCAAACTCTCTAAAAATTCCCAGTTAAGGGTGAAACATGTAGTATTTCAAATAATATGAACATATATGCAGATCAGGTCTATTATTTTTAAAATTGAACCTCATATATCATATGACAGTAAATGAATGTTATTCTAGTAAACACAAATGAGATTTTACACCAGTCTACTACTAAAATACTATATAACCTCCAGCAACAAGCAGAGTCAAGTTTTTATCAAAATCAATCTTTGACTCTGATGGCTATTTTGTGCAAATAAAATTCAGATGTTTGACAATGGTCTGAATGGTCTGATTCTCAGGTGATCACTGTGAGACCTTATATGAAAAAGTGCTGGATGATGAATTGTGTAGTAGATATGTGAGATCCCAGGACCAGCTAAGTATTGAGCATTTCACAACTGAGTGCAAAAGAAAGAAATATTTCCTTTTCATGTACCAGACACACACACATCCACACCCACATATAGATACATACATACAACACACACATAAACATATATAATCATGATAGCTAAATAATGTCAGCAGAAAAGGCACAAAAGATGCAATAACAACAATAGCAGAGACTATATATAAATAATTGAACATAGGCTATAATAATTTATAACCAAACTAAATAGATTGCTCAAAAGTTTTCAGCATGATATATACCTTCAAAGCCATGTATGCATCTTCCATGGCACGCCTTCTAGCCAAAAGGTCAGCTCGCCTCAAATCAGCCTATGGATGCCAAAAAAAAACATTTTTTTGTTATAAAGACATTAGTTTAGTTTAATGACACCTATAAGTGAAACAGAATGAACAAATACTCTTCAAGTAGCACCAGTTCTCATTGGAAAAGATATGCTATCTAGATAATCATAATTTTAAGGGGAACTTTCAATCTGCAATTGATAAAAGAGCCCACAGGATGATGAAATAAAGGCCCACCTTAAGTTACAAAAATTATTCATGAGACATATGAAAGTGCTTAGAGAAATGTTTAAATGAATGTGAACTCTGATTGATAGGGCTTTAAAGTTGCATTGTGGAACAGAGATCACTGCTGATGGGAATTCTGTCCAAGTGGGGATAACACTAGTTCACTATAGTGATATTAAAGGGAACTTTTTATCTGCAGTCGATGAAAGAATCCCCAGAAAGATGAAATGAAATTAGGGTTAATCCTCTCAATTACAAGAACTGCACAACTGCAAAGTCAATGGAGAAAAGCCTGAATCAAAATGAACTCTGACAGAAAACACAAACTTGCAGATTACCACGAAGATCAATGGCAACGAAAGTACGGAACCAGATGAAAGGATTTTAATATATGACAGCTCAGACACAGCATATAGGTTACCGAAAACCTATAGAGGAGGTAATGATGGTGATCAAGTTGAAGCCACCAGAATGTATCCTGTTAATGATACATAGGTGATTTTTTTTTTGAAAGAAAGGTAGATGTTGCTACCACGATTTCATTAAAGATTTCGAAGTACAACTTTGAAGGAGATGAGAGGAAATAGAACAAAGCAGTAAATAATGTAAAGACAAAGAGAAGGGTAGGGGGGGAAGCTATCTCGGTAGTAGTGATAATACTTTTGAAGATCTGGAAATATAGATGACAGAATAACATATATAAAGTGCACCAAAGGACCAACAGGAATGAAGAGTAGCAGATATATAGTTAGCAAGCTGGGGATATAACTGGTGTGAATGACCTTGGTCGGAGAATAGTGCATGATGCATCCACTGGTTCCTTGATATGGATTGCAGGTTCAAGTTTCACGTGAAGCTTAAAAAGATAATAATGGTGATATGTGGACACTGATTAGTTGTTGTAAGAGCTTTTACTCTGAAATAATAGCATATTAAATACCTGTTGCATCTTAGAACTTGGAACCTACTGGATCAGATATTTGCTTATATAATACAAAAAGATGCAATAACAACTGAAGGCCCAAAAATCCGAAACAATTAACAATAAGCAAGTTAGATTTAGCCTGGGCAGGCATAATGTTCCAACAGGACTTGGTCTTAGGAACTTCATGTCGAGGAATCAATGACTCCCGCGCAACTAAGCAAGGCACAATGGATTTTACTCAGGACAAATCAGGTCTATGTAGGGCCCAGCTCAAGCCCAACACATTGACATCCCTGAATGCACAGCACGAAAACTGGGTACATACGTACAGATGTTGGAGTCATATATTGCAGATCATGATTAATAGTTAAAATCAACATGTATAATAGAACTGATTATGGTTCTTCACTGTTTATAATGACCTGTTAAATATATACACCAATGATATCATCATGGATGCTCAAATTTATCACTGAGTATTATTATGTATCAACATGAATCATACAACACGTCATAATATGTGGCTGATATGTTATATTGCTCTTGATATTCTAACAACATACAAAATCAAAGACAATCGAGCCACCATTTCACGCAAGTTTTTTTTATTTTGAGCTGAGCCATGGCTTCACCTAAGTTGGTTTATAGCTTAAAGAATTTTTTTAAATTGTTAAAAAGTTTTAAACAGGGGTGTAATATAAGATTGTAATAGCTAGAGTTGTGATTACAAAAACAGGGTTTTTAGGGTAATTATAGCATTTTAAAGTATTATTTATAGAGCTGTTGTATCATGCATACCGATACTGTTCAACATTTTAAATCAATTTACACTGATTTTGAAGTTAACGATTTCATATCTTTTACCTAATACATTAAAAACTGACAAGAAAGCATATGGAGAATGCACCTTTAAAATAATAAGCAATATCTTTCTATTGTAAGTTGTACAACAAACAAGCAAATCTTCATTTCAATCAACAACTTGATATAGATTCCCAAAGAAGTGATACAGAACTTGAAGGTCATTAATATTCAAGAAACCTTGCAGATTTGAATCTTCCAATCAAACTATTAGAACAAAAAAAAATACCTCCAGGGCTCCATCACTCCAATGCTGATCTGCTGCTCTTTTCAATTTCGACTGAGCTTTGTCTTTCAAAATCTACTTGAGTAACATGAAAGTTAATAGAATGTACAGAACAAAATCACAGTCAACTAGATATAACCCAACACTAAAAAGTAAGACAAACCGTGGCCACGTGGTGCAAGCAAGCCGCCTTTTTCTTCACTCCATGGTCGATCTTCTCTGTATCCTCCCTCGCACGAGCTGAGAACATATAAAAACAAAGGTGAATTTACAGGCTTAAGGAGGCTTCAAGGTCAAAATTATGTTAAAGAAAGTATCTATCTAAGAAACATTAACATGTTTACCATCAAGTTTAAGAAACTCTAAACCAAGAACTGCAACATCTTGGCGTGCACGATCGTTTAGCCTTGTTATGCCACTAAATCATAGGCAACAAAAGGAGAGTCAATGAGTGGACTTCATGTCAGAGGCACTAACTAACATAACAACTGTGAGATACAAATGCACATGCTCTCTGAATATAAGAAAACATAAACAGAACATATGAATTAGACTCAACTGAATACAGAGGAAGTTCTGAATCTAGCAAGCTTAAACCAAGTCCATTTATAACAAAGATAATAAAAGAACAATAAAAAGAGCAGCAAATAAAATGATCACTAGCAGATTTAAGACATAAAAGTTGTATTACCGTGAAAGCAAGACAATGTCTTTACGAGCCCTTTCATTTACAAATTTTGCATCATTGTAAGCAAATCTACAAGCTTCAGCTAAGCCTTGACTCGAGTAAGTCAGACTGTTCTTGGGCCTGTGATAATGGTCATGTAAGCCAGAATCAAGAACCTCAGCAGCTTCTAATTCCCCAGTTTGACATCTGAGACATGGAGTAAGAGATTCATGAAACACACAAAAATAAATAACAATCAATTGAATTCAAAAAAATGTTTCCTAATATGATTATAAATAGCAACAACAATATACAAGGTATCCCTTCCATATCTACTTTGAGAGAGAAATGGAATATATATCTGCAAGGCAACTAATAAAAATCTTAAATGAGACTAAAGGTAATGGTGATCAAAATCAAAGGGTGAAAATAAGAAACTTTTCGTATAGAATCTTTCATCCATTCGATCATGTCTTACATTCCCAATTCGTCAGCAAATGTTCCAGAGAAACTTTTGAATTTGGAAAGTCGTCTTTGAGGAAAGAGTGTGGCGAAGATAGTGAAAAACAAAGTTTATCAATCATATCTACAAATTTATCTTGTTATCTATTGTTTGAAAATAATCATCATATATCTTTTTATTAATAAAAATATAAACTCCATATACTCCCGCATTTTCCATATACTCTATGTGGTACTCTAGCCGCACACAAACCACAATTGCATTTCTAAACATTGATGCAAACCACAATGCTATTAAAAAAAAAAAAATTATTTTGGTGATAGATGTAACAAAAACTCATTTTCAAATATCCCCGGTGATCCGGGCTTTTAAAGAAACTAAAAAACATTTTTTACTTATAAAAAACAACTTTTCAGGAATCTAACAAAAATGTGTTTCTTAGAAAGTTGTTTTCAAAGGCTACTTTAAGCGAAAAGCTTTTTTTAAAAACTCATTTCCAAACATATAGAAATTAAAATTGTTAACTTCTCTTACAAAGTTACAATACCCATCCTCAACTTCCAACAATTCATGATCACACAAGCAAACATGCTCAAATTCCATATCTACATACGTCCCAATGCATCAACTAATGTAGTGGTCGAATCGAATCATACAACGACAAATAGGTAAACGTGCGCGTACCTGGAATCTTCAATCTCCTTTGCTTCGCTGCTTTGAGTTCCCATGGACAGGCACACAAGAGAATCATATTTCCCACAAACGGGACGTCTCGACTTCGCACTCAAAAGATGTCCAATACCCAATCTCTTAAACTCAAATCTATGACTAATAGTAATAATTCTAACACGGTGCGCCGAATTAATGAAAGAACACATAGTTCCACATTGGTGACTGAAATTAGCCCCATTAGCAGCCATAGAACCGACCCTCTTGAAAGATCTCCTGATCAAATCATGTATGGGCTATGAATAAATAAGAACAGAATCCAACATGTTCCACCCAATTAAAAAAAAAACTGAAACAATGGAAAGACAGCATGAGATCTGATTGTAGACCTCTCAATATGAAGTGTGAGTGATCAAGCTCTACTTGAAAAGCTGACCTGGGCTTTGGTTGTTGAGGCACCACCACAGTTGTGAGAGAGGGAGGGACGACCAGCTGAAAATGAATGGGTGATTTGAAGGCAACGTGTCTCGGAGAGGGACGTGAGGTGCGCAGGTTTTTGGGAGGGATGTGGCGGAGGGTTTTTTTGGGATTTTTAATATTTATTTTTATGGAAAAAATCCATCAAACCCTCCCAAAACACTCCGAAAACATTACTGTAAATTCAAATAATCACCTAAGATCAATTTTCATTGATAGATGGAAAATATTTTATTTGATTAGCACTTATTGAAAACACAAAACATATTATATCAAAAATCACTTATAATGTGTTAAAAATATAAAAAAACTGTAAATGATGATTGATTTTTCACATTTTTAAAATATTATAGAAGGTTTTGGTATATTATGTCTTCAGCTAGGATTAACCAAATAGAGTATTCACATGATATTCCTCATCTATCAATGGAGGTTTAACTCAGGCGCTATTTTGATTTATATAAGTGTTTCATGGGGTTACATGGGTTTTAGAAAAAATGAAGGGGTAATATGCATTTCGAGCTCTTTACAAGGGGTTATTTGAATTTTTCCTATTTTTATTTTGTGGTGGTGGAGATGCTTCGTGGAGGGCAGGGGATTATTTTTATTATTTTTTGGGGGGGCCTTCTATCTATTTGAATTGAATTGCAGCCACATGGTTCATAGTATTGGATGTGAACTCATCATTATCTTACTGTTTTTTATTTCTTTTCAGGAAACGTTAAACCACTCTTTTTCCATCCAAATACAGTATATTTTTTTATTTTTTTACAAATTGTGTACCTCATTAATATAATATAATGAGACATGTTTTTTAAAAATTTAAATACATACTTCGAATTGTCTTTGCCCGATGGGGTCCGTCGCGAGCAGTCGTCGGGCGATCCCGAGCAGTCCCCGAGCGATCGCGAGCAGTCGCCGGGCGACGTTTTTGTTTTTTTTTTAAAAAAAACGTCGACCGTGCGATCGACGAGACGACGTTAGGGGCGCACGATGGGGTGCACCGTGCGCACGGGCGCACCCCATCGGGCCCATATATATATATATATATATATTATACACATGACTGATATACACTGTCTAATGTGTCACATGCTTTAGTGTTTGAAAACAGGTATTGAAAAATAGCTTTGACAATAAAACTGTTTTTTAACATATGGTTTGATCAAATAATCATATAGGCTGCTTTTTTTAAGGGAAAATGACAAAAAAAACTCATAAGAGTTTGAAAATATCCAAATCAGTCATTTTTAAAAATTATAACTAAAAAAGTCTTATTTAACAGTTTTGGAAACACAAAAGACTAATCTGTTCTTATGTAATTAAATATTTAATATTCCTCTTTATTCCACACTAAAAACCTATTTTTCCTACACAACAACAATCTCTCTATACATAATGAAAATCATTCCTCTTAGAAGTTTTGTTATTATATATCATACTGTGTGTTTCTTATATATATCTTACATGATATTGTTCATCATTTTTCATTGTGTATAATCATAATATATAATTTAAATCTGTGTTATGCCCCAATGCAGCAGATGATATTTTAGTATTTAAAATCTTTATTCACATTTTTTATTTTTTTGGCTATTTACAAATTTTTATGATATCATTAGTACATATCTATTTAAAAAAAAACATCAACATTTAATGGAGTTCATTATCAAAAACTCAAATTATATTGGTAAATATTTCACAAAATCCACCTAATCACAAAGAATTTACAATAAAAAAAATTGAACTACATGAAAATGTGTGAAATATATTAATAAAATTAAGAGGGTGAAATATTTTAACAAAGTTAAGAGATATAGAATGTATTAAGGATCTAATTGCTTAAGGATAGATTAGTTTTTTGTGTTTTTAAAATTATAAAATAAGACTTTTTTAGATATAATTTTACAAAGTGATTGGTTTGGATATTTCTAACTTTTGAGAGACTTTTTTAGTCATTTTCTCTTTTTTTTATTCAGAAATTACGTATGTTTTCTAATAACATAAGCTGCTTTATTTGTATTCAAAATCAGGTCATGTCTAGTTGCAAACATGTTGTTTAATAAATATTAGATGCAAATTGACCGAAATATCCCCTTTTGTTCTTTTATAGAACCCAGCAAAAGTTTTCTAATGGGTTTTCAATTGAACCATATTGAATCTTCATAAAGAACTAAACTTTTGTAAGTAAAACCCAGATAAATAATGTCCTCGAACTGAGACATCAGCACCAAATCAAACACCAAGCAAAGTTCATTCTCGCTCTTGACGCTAGAAACCCAACAAACAGAGCCGACTGCACGATGAGGGTTGCAGCACCCGGCAATCCACGGCGCTACCAGCGATCAACCACCGTCAGACAGCACCTAGAGAGGGGGGTCTCAAGGACTCCTAGTGATAGATAGTGGCAGAGGGTATCGGGTCGGTGGTGAAGGAGATAGATATAGGGTTTCAAATGAAAAAAACCACAACAGAAAAAAAAAGTGACTGCCTGAAAGAGAGAGAATATTGGGCAGTGACTTTATAAAGGGGTGTGAATGTTGGGTTATGCGAGGGTTAAAACCGTCATTTCCCTGACTGCACATGGCTTTCTAAATATTTGATTCCCTAAAAGCATTCTTTTAGGACCCGTTTGGATAGAGACACAAGTTATTATGGAGTTTATACCTATTCCAGGAATTGTTGACTTTATCAATGGAATAAGAGATTTTGTGTTTGGTTGTGTTTTCAGTTATTCTCATTGGGAAACGTAATAATAAATGTTGGAGTGTTTGGTTGATGAAGAATAAGATGTGAATAAGGTGTAAAAAATTGATTTGACATGTGGGCTCCATTGATGTATAAGAGGTGATGACAGGTGATTTGAAATAATAAAAAAAAAACTGTGGGACCCACTTATGATTGTTGTTGGAATAGGCTAATTCCATGTGAAAGGAGGGATTACTATACCCTTAAATTCTTGGTTATTCTGACATACAAATTCCCCTTTATTCCCTTCATCCAAACGCTATTTTTTACATATTCCATGTCTATTTCTGTTTATCCTCCCTCTGTTCTTATAACCAAACGGGCCCTTAATGTTTTAAAAAACACAGATTTCAATGCACGAATTGACTTAATCAACTCATCGATTTCTAATTGAGCCAAACCCCCTTTTTAACTTTTTGACCAACTAAAAAGCAAAATCAACTCAAAACGGGTTACCAAACGGACCCTCAATCACATTTACCATCTTGAGTTATGAAACCATATACCTCAAGGTTGAAAACATATATATTTTTGTTTACTTAGAGTTAAAAAATAAAATAAAAATAAAACGGGCAAACGTTCTTCATAGTAGCAAACAAATATTCAACATAGGAAAATTCCACTGCTTCAGTTCTTCCATGACAAAAAAAAAGCCATAAACCCAACGCTGAATTTCTAGTTTGAAGATGTCACGCCCCGGGCGTCCCCGGTACGCGGCAAGTGTATATATAATATCAGAATCTACACAGGAGGTCAATAATATATCATACACAACAACCAGAATGACCCACAGACAACAAAAGCAGGGCTGACATGATATATACACCAAATGCGGATAACTAAAGACTGAATCTGTAATCAAAATATACTACAGACTCCATACATAATCACATGTCCTGTGAGAGCCAATATACATACAAAGACATCCAAATACAACACAAACGCGTGCCCAAGCACGGAAAATACATACTGGTACAAGGGATGCTGATAGTCTCTGCAACTCGCGGGACGTGGCGCTACTCCGCTACTGATGAAGTCCCTCGGGGAGCTCCTCCTCCAGATCCGACTCAGATGACACTGTAGAAAAGATTATGCGAGGGGTGAGCCACACGCTCAGTGAACGGCACAACCCATGCATCACAGACAATATTGACTTCAACCAGAAAATCCTTATCCTCCACAACACATTATCAAGCCACAACAACAACAATTCCTCAAACTAGTGGGTCGCTACCGCCCACCCACTACACCCTCACCCTCACCCTCAATGGGTGACCAAGGATATTGGGACTAACTACACATAACCAGCGGGTCGCTTCCGCCAACCCGCTACACCCTCACCCTCACCCTCACCCTTCAATGGGTGACATAGGATTTTGGGACTGATAAGCATCCAATCACAACTCCAGTGGGTCGCTCATCGCCAACCCACTACACCCTCACCCTCCAATGGGTGACATAGGATATTGGGACTGACTAGGCTGTTGGTCACCCTTGGTCCACCGATAGTCTCTCTTCCACTCCGTAGGCCGCCTGGTCCACTCCCACATTCAACACAGTCCGTCCCAAATCAGGAGGTGCCTACTGATGGGAGCCCTCTATCAGGAAGGCCTGTCTAACGCTGGGGTAGTCTCTACCGGATCCAACGAAGGGAACAGAACAGCCTATCCATCGCATATGATCCACTTGGATCCGCAGACAGCACATTATAACAACATTAATGTTCTGAATTCCTCGGAACCCACCAGGGCGCATAACTACGATGCGGGGAACATGCATAAGGTTATAATAAGGGTGGAATATCGTTGGGGGAAAGAAACTCGGGAGGGCAGCGTGAGTTCCCGTTATAGGACACCCCGACAACCAAACAAGGAACACGGTGTACCCTAACCCGGGTCTCACCGCTGTCCTCGCAAGGCCCCTCCCCTATAATATTCACTATAACATGCAATGTAAACAAATACTAGCATTTAATTTAATAAATAAACTAGTAGGGCACATGCATCGGTCGGGCTTCCTAGCATGGAAACAGGGGACATGCTGCATGGCTCATACACATATCCTAAGGGTGCAAGTCCCTAACATGCAAAGTCTAGGGTAACATGCATTCTACAATTAAATCATACAAACATGGATTACATATTACTGCTAGTTAATATACATCCATGGTGCCCCAGGAGAGGTCGGTATACGCCCAAAATGCGTATAACGCCTCTCTACTGGGTTGGATTGTCCCACTCACCAGAGATCGGGGTCGTCGCGCGACCGTCCGTCTAGATCTGCAAGACAGACATTCAATATGGTGAGAAACCACACAATTTATACATAGAAATGTATAGAAATACCCAAAACTCGGATAAGCATGCATACGGGCTCGCACGCATGCGAGCACGCGCGTACGCACGCGAGTCCGAGTGCCCCGACACCTACCCGAACCCTCGGGCAGCCATTCGCATGGCCCCCTGCATGCGCACGCACGAATGCGCACGCACGCACACACCCCGGCACCATCGGCGCACTGCCGCGCGCTTGCCCGCGAGCCCAGACGCGCACCCGCACGCATGCGCACGCTCGCGCGCGCCCACGTGCACCGCGCGTCCAGCCCGCGCCCCTCGCGCAGCACCCCGCGCACTGCCCCAGCACGCCCCAGCATGCCCCAGCACGCGCACGCGCACGCGCGCGCGCGCACTGGTTCCCTGCCCAGCGCCCAGGCGCACTGCCCAGGCGCACTGGCCGCGCGCGCACGCCCGCGCGCACTCCCGCGCACACCCCCGCTCGCGCCAGAACCCGCGCGCCCGCTCCGCGCGAACCTGCGCACCCGCGCGCGACTGCGCCCGCCAGCGCCCCTGCCCTGCTCGCCTGCGCGCCCAGCCAGCTCGCCCGGCCTGCCAGCGCGCACAGCCACTGCCCGCAGCCAGCCTGCACCGCACACCTCCCTCTGCACCCCCCGAGCGCACGCCCGCGCGCGCGCATGCGCTCGCGCGCCCAGCAAACTGGTGCACTGCTCCCTGCCTACCCGAGCTAACCCTGCCAGCCTGCCCAGCGCGCACGCCCAGCCCTGCTGGCCTCCAGCGCCAGCCGAGCGCCCGCATGCCCAGCCCTGCTGGCCCCCAGCACCATCCGAGTGCACGCCCGCGCGCACGCCCGCGCCAACCCCTACGCCTGCGCTGCTGCCCTGCCCGAGACAGCAGCCCGCCAGCCCGAGCTGCCCTACCACCCACCTCCGACCACCCCACAGCCTCCGACCGCCTCCCACAGCCCTCCGACGGCCACCCACCGCCGCCAACCTCCACCCAACCTCATTTCCACCCTCCTCACATACATCTATGCAAGAAAAAGAGGGAAAAGAGGCTTACCAAGGGAGGAAGCGAAGTCCGGACGCTCTCCGCGCGCCGAAACCTTTCCCAAAGGGTTTCCAATGCCCCGATCTACCTCGGCCTCCGATATGGCCCAAAACAGAGGAGAAGAGAGGGGGGACGGAGGGGCAAAACTCGCCGGAATTTGAATTTGAAAGCACCGGAGTGTAGATCGGGACCCGATCTACACTTCCTATGCTTTAGGTTTTAAGCTTTGAGGGGTCTAGGGGGCTCAAAACCAAGAAAAACGGATAAGGGGAGAGAGAGGGCTTGGGGAGGAAGAAGATGAATAATGCCAAGCACTTTTTAAATCCCACTTATATAACCAGCGACTTAAAAACCCAGATACGCCCCGGAACTGTGAAATTTCGGGAACGTTACCGGAATTCGATGAAATTTTCGTGAGAGGTCTAAAATGGCACCAGGACACCAAATATGCAGTTAGATTTTCAATCGGAGTCCTCTAACTCAGGACGATAGCTAACAGTCCAAAAATTAGCGGTTCCGATTGAAAACCAAAAAATCGAAAAACCGCCAGAACGCTCTAACGGTTACCAGCAGGCTAAAAAGTGACACATATATAACAGAAGAGAATAATCATGTTAAAAATCTTTATCAAAATCAGGGCAATGCAAAGAACCTAGTAAGGCCACAGATTCAAACCAATATGAAAACACAGCAAATATTCTGCAAATAAGAACAGAGGATTAGAAAAACATATCAGTTTTGGTGGAAGCGAGCAGAGACGCTCTGTCCTCGGTGAATAAGGCCCCCCCACGCACAGGGATGAACGGCTCCTACCACTGAGAGATACGACCACCAGGGTTATGCCTCCTCGGGGTGCGAGCTACGAGGAGACCACAGTGAACAGCTGCGATCCTTTCAGACGCTCAGATCAGAGAACAAGGAAAGTGGAAAGAACAGACTCCTCTGTAAAGGAAAAAACCAAAACAGAAGAACAGTGGTTTTAGGTGGGCTCTGGACTTGTGATTTCGTTGATATAGAGAGAGACCAATTTGACACCTTTATATAGGCAGTCCAGCAGAAAACCGACAAAATAAATGCGTGCATTAAAATTGTAACCTGACCACTTAATTGCGCACATTAACGGGCAATTAATACACGCATCCGTTGAGAGATCTCGGCGCGGACGGTTTTGGAAAGGTGGCGTGGCGGTTTTAGAAACAATTCAAATTCAAAAGGAGTTGTCGCGAGAGACAAAAAGAAACCCACGCGCATACGGGCCAAGCCCGAGCAAAGGGCCCAGAGTGGCCCGAGGAGAGGGATTTGCACCCCCCCCTGCGCGCGCATGCGGGCGCGCCCAAGTGTGGCCCGCAACCCAGCCCGGCCAGGCCCGCCTCGTGTGCAGGCACGATGTGCGAGCCGGCACGCCCGGTTAACTAGTTTTTCCACCAGAAATCCAAACCCACGGGTAGATGGGTTGGGCCTCGTGTGCGCGCGCGTAGGGGTTTGGTTCAACAAGTCTCAATAATGGAATGGTTTGACTCTATGTATAAGGTGAAACAATGAAGTGGTTTTAACCGATGTGGGACTAAAGTGTTGGGAAGGGAAAATGAATACTCAATTTTTGGTCAACCAAAGAATGGGTCATTCAAAATGGGCCCAACACTAACAATCCCCCCCTTGACCTAAAATTGTAGAAGAAAGAATATGATCTGAGCATCTTATACCATGTAATAGATGAAGGTACCTTCTGGGTTTGAACCTTCACTTAGTGTAAACTAGATCCAACTGAGAAGTCTGAATAGACCATGTCCTTGAATTCGACCCCTTAAGCCAGAATTCACTAGTCACACACACGGTACAGGATATGGGTCTTGTTCTGCGGGGTAGCACGTTACGGCCATGGGCTCGTATCCTTTCTTGAGTGCTTTAGAGACTTAGCCCAAATCTCAAAGAACGCGGCCTCACGTCCGTGCACTCATATAGGTGAGTTCTCCAGGGTGCCTGCGTGGGCCACACCCTGTCCGAAAAGGACTTGAACCCATTAAGAGCGTAAGCTCAACCTTCTTCCGCCACAGTATAGTACTGATATCATAGAGATGAGTTAGAGGAGTATTCCTCTACAGTACTCACAGGTTTACCAATACAGCTTCGTTAACCCCTTGAAATCATCTTCATGGGATCTCCAATCACAATGGTAGGGAGCCCGCTGTAGGTAATTTATATAATGGGCTGAAGCCCCATCCCCCTCGATGTCTCATGGACAAGTCGTCTGACAAGTCCTTTTGTGAAATGATCTGCGAGATTTCTCTCGGATCTCACAAACTCTAGAGTAATTATCCCCTGAGAAATCAGGTGCCGAATTGATTTATATCGCAAGCGCAAGTGTCTAGACATTTTCTCATTATCATTATTTTGTAATGATTTTGCAATCACAACTTTGTTGTCACATCTTATGGAAATTGCTGAAATAGGCTTTCCCATCAATGGAATCTCACTCAACAGATTCCTAAGCCATTCTACCTCTGAAGCTACAATATCCAATGCAATAAGCTCTGATTCCATTGTGGAACGAGCAATTACTGTCTGTTTAACAGACCTCCATGCTATTGCTGCACCACCTATCAAAAACACAAACCCACTGGTTGATTTAATATCAACTGAATCAGAGATCCAGTTGGCATCAGAATAACCCTCAAGTACAGGAGAAAAACCAGTATAATCTAAATACACGTGTGAGTGCAGTCCAATGCTCTTTATTAGGATTGCTTGTGTATCTACTTAGCCTACAAACAGCATATGCAATATTAGGACGAGTGCAATTCATAAGATACATTAAACTTCCAATCATTTGTGCATATAATTCCTGTCCAACAGGTTCTCCCAAATTCTTTTTCAACTTAATTGATGAATCATATGGTGTATGCACAGGTGAAAAATCATACACATCAAATTTTTTGAGTATTTTCTTAATGTAGTGAGATTGTGAAAGTGTAATACCAGATGAAGTCTTGACTGATTTTATTCCCAAAATTACACTTGCATGACCAAGATCTTTCATATCAAAGTTTTTAGAAAGAAAAATTTTGGTTTCTTCAATAATATCCTGATTAGACCCAAAAATTAAAATATCATCAACATATAGGCAAATGATAACACAAGCATCAGATTTCACTTTCATATAAAGACATCTGTCATACTCATTATTTTTAAAACCAAAAGAAGCGATGACTCTATCAAATTTTTCATACCACTGTTTAGGAGCTTGTTTGAGCCCGTACAGAGATTTCACGAGTTTACACACCTTCTGTTCTTGTCCAGGAACCACAAATCCTTCAGGTTGGTCCATATAGATCTCTTCATTGAGATCTCCATGTAAAAAAGCGGTTTTGACATCCATCTGATGGATTTCAAGACCATGAATTGAAGCTAATGCGACCAGTATCCGAATAGTGGTAATTCTAGTGACAGGAGAATATGTATCAAAATAATCCACACCAGGTTTTTGTTTAAAGCCCTTTGCTACTAGCCTAGCCTTGTATTTTTCTATAGAGCCATCTGGATGAAATTTCTTTTTGAAGATCCAATTGTTCTACTACCTGGAGGGAGAGAAGTAAGAACCCAAGTATTATTATAAAGAATGGAGTCAAATTCACTATTAATTACTTCTCTCCAAAAAGGTGCATCTGGAGATGACATAGCTTCATCGAAGGTTAAGGGATCATCTTCAATAAGAAATGTGAGGAAATCATCTCTAAATGTTTTTTTTCTATTCTAGGTCTCTTACTTCTTAATACAGGTTCATTCTCAAGAGATGGAACAAAGGAAGAACAAGAAGCCCTTAGATCAACAATTGATTTATCTCCAACAGCTTTAGTGGTTTTCATGGGAAAGGTGTCTTCAAAAAAGACAACATCTCTAGACTCAATAATTGTGTTGGGACTGATTTCAAAAATTCTAGATTGTAGGACTAAAAACCTTGCTGTATCAACAGCGACCCACTAACTAAGTTCTTTCTCAAATCAGGAACGTGTTGCACGTTTTGAAGTGATAGGACATTCCCGGACGTGAGGAGTAGATCAACATGTCCTTCTCCAATGATACGTGTAGCAGAGTTGTTGCCCATTCTCACATATCCATCAATGGCCTGATAGGAAGTAAATAAGGATCTATCAGAACAAAGGTGTACATTTGCTCCTGTGTCTATCCACCAATCAGTAGATTGACAAGCTAAGTTTAACTCAGGATGGACAGTGACAAACCTAATTTGGGAGGAAGAGGGTGCAGGGTCATGAATCACCACATTCGCTTGGACCTTATTCTCTGAGTCCTTCTGGGTAGGATGGTTGCTTTTATAATTCAGATTTTGAGGAAGGGTCTTTCGTTTGTAGCAACTTCTTGCAATATGCCCTTTCTTCCCACACACGTAGCAACCAGCTTCATCATTGGTTTTCTTTTTAAACTGTGGCTTTACATGACCCTTAGCTGCCCCATTCTTTTTAAAAGGTTTGGACTTGGGTTTAAAACCTTCGGCTATGTGTGCTTTGACAGAAAACTTTTAGGAAGTTTAGAGACCTTATCTTGAAGCCTATGCTCATCTTCTATCCTAATAGTGGTCAAAATATCATTCAAGACAGGTATACCTCTACGATGTTTAAGTTTGATAGCAAAATTAGACCAGGAGGGAGGCAATTTTTCAATAATGGAGTATGCAAGAAAGGTGTCATCAAGAATCATCCCATATTTTCTAATCTCATGAATAATAGTTTTCAGGTCTACGATTTGTTTCATGATAGACAGATTATCAACCATGTTGAATTTTAAAATTTTTTCGACAGCATATTTTTCTAACCCAGCATCTTCAAGACTATATTTTTTTTCGAGTTCTGTCCACAGTTCGAAAGTGCCTTTTGTAGTACAAAAAATATCATACAACTCAGGGGTTAAGGCACTCAAGATTCGACCATGGCACAAGAAATCTTTCTCTTCCCAGGCACCGTCTAATTCAATAGTTTTTCCTTTCGGATCTGCTATTTTATCAGGATCGGCATCCTTGGGATCGGAGGTCTTGGTAAGGTCAATGGAAGTGGACTCTTTATCAGAAAGAGACTTGGATTCACCTAAGACAGTTCTTAAAACAGAAATTAATCCTAGGGTGGTGAGCCAATACCTACATTGCTGCTGCCATCTTTTAAAATTGGTACCATCAAACAAAGCCGGTTTAGCAGATAAATCTTCTACAAGACCCATTTTTGAAAACAGAAGGAGGTTTGAAAAAAGGTCTAGGTAAAATGCAACACTTATTCACCGAGAATGTTAAAAAATCTTTATCAAAATCAGGGCAATGCAAAGAACCTAGTAAGGCCACAGATTCAAACCAATATGAAAACACAGCAAATATTCTGCAAATAAGAACAGAGGATTAGAAAAACATATCAGTTTTGATGGAAGCGAGCAGAGACGCTCTGTCCTCGGTGAATAAGGCCCCCCCACGCCTCGTGTGTAGGCGCGACGTGCGAGCGCACACACCCGGTTAACTAGTTTTTCCACCAGAAATCCAAACCCACGGGTTGATGGGTTGGGCCTCGTGTGCGCGCGCGTAGGGGTTTGGTTCAACAAGTCTCAATAATGGAATGGTTTGACTCTATGTATAAAGTGAAACAATGAAGTGGTTTTAACCGATATGAGACTAAAGTGTTGGGAAGGGAAAATGAATACTCAATTTTTTATCAACCAAAGAATAAGTCATTCAAAATGAGCCCAACACTAACAAATCATCAGGCAATAGAGAGGAGGATTTCATGTTTCTATTACAAACAAAAAATAGTAATCCAAAACAAGGTGAAAATGCTCGCTCAAAATCAGTATCTAGTAGTATCTCCTAGAACCCAAGCCCCAATTTAAAGTGTGACATAAATTTAACTAGATAAATATCTTTGAGAAATTTTTTTTTCCTTTGGTTATGTTTTTTTATAATCCGTCATCATTATTTTTGTATTTAATGATTATTTTTATATATAAGATATGAATAAGCTATTTTCATCATTCTTTTGGAATTATTATTAAAGCTTATGATTATTTATTCAAATATAACTATCAAATTTTATTTATGTCAAACAAATGTCTTTTTCTTTTGCTATTCCACCATTCCTGAGTCCCTGTTTCCGCACACAAAATGGGGTCAAGTGAATAAAATGAAAAAAATTTCTTCAGAAACATTTATGCTAGTATTTTATAAATTTTAAAAAGGATTAAAACGCTTTTTCTATTTTATTTATGTGATTCAAAATTTATTTTTAATATAAATCTAAAATCCCTAATTTAATGTTTTTTTTTTAATTTTAAGAAAAGGTTGTTAAAGTTACATGGAAGAGAACTGAAATAGAAAATCTTTCATCCACCCATTTGTGGTGGAGAATTCACCACAGTACTATAGATCATGGTACCCGACTAAACATGATAATAGCTACTTAAAATTACAGTTTATTGTATACCATGATTGAATATTACTAAAAAACCGTGATAATTTTTTTTGAAATTAACCTTGGCTCACAGTTTTGAAAAAAAAAGCATGATTAAAGCTAACCTATTATCATGGTTTTATTATATGGTGATAAAAATGTTTATCATTTTATCATGATGATATTCAGATGGTAATTAAAAGAATGGTCACAGTGATCCCTAGATCACTTGTTATAACTGAAAAAGAAAATTGATCATGATTTTGTATGAACTGTAATTAAAAGCTATCATACGAACACGGTGTACATAATTCTGTGATCGAATAAATTATTTTTAAAACTTTTATAACTGTTATAATATGACATTTTATCACGGTTTATGAAAAAAAAAGAGCAAACGTGAAATATATATGTAAAAGATCTCGGTTTCTTATTCATAATTTTTTTTTTTTACATTACTATTGGATCACGGTTGACATGAATTGTGATAAAAAGCTATCAGACGATTACGGTGTACATAATTTCGTGATCGAAAAAATTATTTTTAAAATTTTTAGAACGATTACAGTATAATATTTTATCATGGTTTATAGGAAGAAAACGAATCGACATGAAATATACATGTAAAAAGATCTCGATTTGTTATTCTTAATTTTTTTTTTACATTATTATTCAATCACGGTGCATTAATGTACAATAATCACAGTGTAATTTAAAGCATGATAAAAAGATAAAAAACCATCATACGATTACAATTTAAAGCGTAGATAAATGATTATTGAGTTAATAAAACCCTAACTACCCCACCAAAACACCCATACCCCGACGGTGCCGATCTCCACCGCTGGATCTCCACCGCCGTGAGCCGGATCTCCACCCCCGCAGCCCCATCATCGGATCTCCACAACAAAGAAGACATTTATTAAGCCAAACAAATGGACCGAATGGGGGGAGACTTCCGTGTTCTTGTTAAGCCAATGTTAATTTATATTATTTTATTTAATTAGATTCTTATTAGAAAATAATTATGGTTATGTTTGATTTTATTAAAAAAAGACATGATCATAGGTCATGGATCATTTTTTTCTCTCATATGATTATATTGTTGTCTGGTCTTTTCTTTCTCATCCTTTCTCTATTTTACCTATATGTGATCATTTCATTGAATAATTGTTTCAATTCATTTAAATATTTTGTTAAAGTCATTTAGTTTGTTTGGATTCTAAAATAATTCAATTGTTAAATCAAAATGGATAAATCTGGGTGATTTGATGGAGTTGAATCATTTTTAAAGTTTGTAATGGTCCATACGGGTAACAGTAATACTATGCGTTAACGATGTGAGAACTTACAATTCCATACACCCATTGATATAAAAGGCCATCTATTTTTTAATGATTTTGATTCAAGTTATCGGACGTGGGTCTGGCATGGATAAAGAGTACCTGTAGAACAAACTACAAGTAGAATAAATGAGTCTCACGGGGAGTTTGAAACTCCTTTGGATGAAGTTGCTAATAATATATATATTCCCCCAACTTGTTATATATTATCCAGGGAAGAGGAAAAAAGATTTTGCAAAACATTAATGAATATCAAAGTTTTAGAAGGGTACTCTTCAAATATCAGAAGCATAGTCTCAACCATAGTAACAAAGTTCGTGTACGGCAAATATTCGGTCAATGTTATGTTCGATACGGTACGTGTATATTCGTAAATCATACGGGATAAATACGGAAAAGTACGGGGATAATTAGACAATTTTCTAGATAATTTAAGCATTAGTATGTATTAATGAATTTAATATGCATTATGTTCGGTACGGTATGTTTTGTACGTTTGATGTCTAATCGGAGTACTTTAACGAATATTCGGATAAGTACGGAGTACTTTGTTACTATGCTCTCAATGCAAAATTTGAAGCTATATGATCTTAAATCTCATGATTGATATGTTCTCATGCAACAATTATTGCACGCCTCTTGCAATATGATCAGCATTGCCTAGGCACGTGAGATATACCATTACAAGATTATGCTTCTTCTTCAATACTCTTTGTAGCAAGGTGGTGGATGTGTTGAGATCAAATGAAATTCAAAAAGATATTGTGATCACACTATGCCTACTTGAAAAATATTTTCCACCATCATTTTTTGATATCATGATTCATCTTACCATTTATCTCATCAGAGAAGTCCGCCTTTGTGGACCTATTCACTTTGGATGGATGTACCCATTCGAGAGGTTTATTGATGTACCCATTCGAGAGATTATATAATTTGATATGATGTAAAATTTAAATATAATAAATTAATTAATATGCCTGATGTATGTGCACAAGTCGTAGATGAATGAAAGGATTCAAATAAGATTATCTCGAATACCTTGAAGTGGATTTCAAATGGACCTCGATTCCAAGTATTAAAATTCTATGGATACATCATTAATGGATGTCGTTTTCACACAATTGATCGGATAAATCAAGAGTGAATTAAAATAGTGGAGTCAGTTTAGTGGCCATATCATTTCATATCTATAATGCAACAGATAAGAATCTAATACTTGCGGGCATATATTATGATGTCATTACAGAGATATGCATGGCAACTCGATTATAATCCATTCAAGATTCCATTATTCAAGTGTGATTGGGTTGACAACAATAATGGTGTTAGAATAGATGAACTCTATTTTCTTTTGGTTGATCTTGGTAGGTTGGGTCACAAGATTGATTCTTTTATTTTAGCTTCCCAAGCCAACCAAGTATTTTCCGTGCAAGATCAGCTTAATCTAAGATGGTCAATAGTTTTATTGACTCCTCAAAAAGACAATGGAGACATAGATGACAATCATGATGTTTGTGATGGTGTCATGGGTGATCGTGCCTTCACTAAAGGATTGCCTGATGTTGACACGATCGATCCACTAACTGATGATTCATCGTCTTTTTATATGCAAGCTGATTATGAGAGAATTTGGACCGATAATGAATCTAATTAATCAGACTCACCTACGTGTTATATTTTTTTGCCAATTAATTATAAATTTATGTGCAATAATATTGATATTTGTCATTGTGTGATTACGATGTCTCATATTTTAAAAAATCATTTTTTGTTAGACCAATATAAATATATTATAGTGGTATTATCATCTTTATTGTATTGGAACATTTGTATATCATTTAGTTTCAGACACTAAATCTCATGGGCAACTCTAAGAAAAAGGTGAGAGGTTCGACAACCCTCGCAAAAGTTGTAAAGAGGAGTGAGGATGAGAAAAAGTTGTAATATAAAATGATAAGGGTGCATCTCATGGAAATGTATACAAAGAAATGACTAGATTTTTGGGTGTATTGGTTCGGAACATGGTTCACATTATGTATAAAAGTTGGACATGTGTGCTAGAGGATACTAAAGAGAATATATGGACATGTTTACTGGTATGCGTTCGAACAATTCATCTCATTTTATATTCTTGCTTTCGTGTTATATAAGCATATACTAACATTCATCCGTCCCATTAGAGACGGATACATACTAACATTCATACTTTCAAATTATGAGTAGGTGAATCTAATTTGACTTATTGTTTTCATTGTGAATCTAATTTTTTGTTCAAATCTTTCTTGAAAAGTCCTCCACTTCTAATATGACTTGAACATGTTTTCATCAGGCTTCATGTTATTTCTAACTTCATATTTTGTCTAAAATGAAAACAATAAGTCAAATTAGATTCACCTAATACTCATAATTTGAAAGTATGAATGTTAGTATATATCCGTCTATCATGGGACGGATGAAGTGATAGTATATGATTGTATAAGACGAAAGAAAAAATATAAAATTAGATGTATTGTTGGTATCCTCTGGCACACATATCCACCTTTTATATGTAATGGGGACCATGTTCCGAACCAATACACCCAAAAAGCTAGCCATGTCTTTGTATATGTCTCCATGAGGTGCACTCTTATCATTGTATACTATAACCTTTTCTCATCCTCACTCCTCTTTACAACTTTTGCGACGATTGTCGGACCTCTCACCTTTTTCTTAGAGGTTCCCATGAGATTTAGTACCTAAAATCAAATGATATACAAATGTTACAATACAATAAAGAAGATAAATACAATAAAGAAGATAATACCACAATAATATATTTATATTGGTCTAACAAAAAATGTTTTTTAAAATATGAGACATCATAATCACACAATAACAAACATCAATATCGTTGCACATAAGTTTATAATTAATTGGCAAAAAATATAATACTTAGGCGAGTCTGATTTATTAGATTCATTATCGATCCAAGTTCCCTCACAATCAGCTCGCATATTAAAAGACGATGAATCATCAGTTAGTGGGTCGATTGTGTCAGCATCGAGCAATCCCTCAGTGAAAGCACGACCACCCATTACACCATCAAAAACATCATGATAGTCATCCGTGTCTCTATTGTCTTTTTGAAGAGTCGATAAAACTATTGACCATCTTAGATCAAGCTGATCTTGCACGTAAAATACTTGGTTGGCTTGGGAAGCTAAAATAAAAGGATCAGTCTTGTGACCCAACCTTCCAAGATCAATCAATACAAAATAGAGTCATCTATTCTGACACCACTATTGTTGTCAACCCAATCACACTTGAATAACGAAATCTTGAATGGATTATAATTGAGTTGCTATGCATATCTTTGTAATAACATCATAATGATGTATCACGATCTTTGTAATAACAACGAAATCTTTGTTTTGATTCACTCTTGATTTATCACGATCAATTGTGTGAAAACGACATCCATTAATGATGTATCCATAGAATTTTAATACTTGGAATCGAGGTTCATTTGCAATCCAATTCAAGGTATTCGAGATAGTCTTATTTGAATCCTTTAATTCATCTGTAACCTGTGCACATATATCAGACATATTAATTAACTTATTATATTTAAATTATACATCATACAAAATTATATAATAATGTACATTTTCACGTAGCCAATAAATAAATGTGCAACTGTGATCATCTTGTAGCCATTTTTGTATTTTAGATTGTCGAGGATATTATAGCCTCAGCCAGTTCATATGTTTGCCTTTCAGTTATGAATAAATATAATATAGTGAGCTATCCAACATTGACAATTATACAATATTTGGTTTAAAAAAGCAAGTCATAAAATTTTTTTACTCAATAAATGGTTGAACGCCATCAATGTTTTGGGCAACATAATGGCATGTCTCCATGTTTTGAGACATGTTCTTTTTTACTTGTGGAATCCCAATTGCATCAACATCTTTCATGTATTCCGTGCAGAATTCAAGAGCTTCTCTGGATTATAGTATTCGGCTATACAATCTTCTAGACAATTACGATTGCCTACACTATCCCTTTAGCACATTCATAAATCTCTCGAATGGGTACATCCATCAAAAGTGAACAGGTCCGCGAAATCAGACTTCTCTGACGAGATGAACTGTAAGATGAATCATGATATCAAAAAATAATAAGGAAAAATATTTTTCAAGTAGACATAGGGTGATCACACTATCTTTTTGAATTTCATTTAATATCAGACACATCCACCACTTTGCTACAAAAAGCATTGAAGAAAAAACATAATCTTGTAATGATATATCTCACGTACTTATGCAACACTGATCGTACTGCAAGTTAAAGAAAGATAGAGAGAGAAACATTGATCTATCGGTTTTGCAACTGCTAGTATTGGTTTGGTATCTTGACTATATACCAAGGTGGGTCAGGATTTGTGATTTGAATTTTCTACAAAACTTATATAATTAATCATATTTTTAAAATAAAAATAAGGTATATATATATCCTAATGAAACCAATGCAATGTAAGTTGCAATTCACGAAAGGTCACATTGACCGTTCAAACAGTTTTTATTTTATTGTTTTAATTGTCATTTGTTAGAATAAAATTTAAAAGTTCAAAAGAGCGTTTATTCAAAAACATTAAAAAAAAAATTCAAAAGAGCAATTGATTTGGGGGGCTAGTTAAAAGAGCGATATGAAACTACTTTGTAAACAAACAACTTTTAAAAGTCAAAAAAGTGATATGAAACTACCTTGTAAACAAACAACTTTTAAAGTTTATTCTCTCATATTCCTCTTTATTTTTTTTCTATTCCACTACCCAAATGGGGCGAATTGTATAGGGCACGAAAATAAAACCAAAAAAAAAATAATGCAACAAGTCAACCTAAAAATCTTAAAACAGGTCCTCAAAACGTGTGATGTGTAATAATAAAAAAAAAGAGTCAAATGTCATTTCAAACTATTCAAAAAAATAAAATATTTATTTAATTCAAAAATTTGTTCCAGTTTTTTAATATAAAAGTTATGTTTTATCAAAAAAAAAAAAAAGTCTTCTAATAATTGAATTTTATTAAAAGGTTGTTTGGTTGGATTTTAAATTCAGTACTTAAAATTCCTGCTTCAGCGTTTTTTTCCACCGAAAAATAAGCTCTCTCGACATTACTTATTATTCTGCACTCGCATTCCACCAGTTTAGAGCCCCTGCGAAAAGACAATCATGTCCCTGTCTAATACCTATAATTTTCAAAGGTATTTAACCCTTCTTTTCATTCTCTCTCTCTTTCAAAGGCAGTTTTTCCCTTTCGAGACCCGGGAAACCCTAGGTGCTCCACCACCATCGCCAGGACAACCAAAACAAACAAATGTCCTTGATTTGCCGTCATCATCTGGTCTATGATTCTTCGTTGTCCGATTGGCGATCGACATTCTAATCTACGATTTTCTGCTGTCTGATTGGGGATCTGTCGTCCGATTGACGATCGGCCTTCCGATCTACGATTCTCCACCATCTGATTGGTGATCTGCCATCCGATTAACGATCGGCTTTCCGATCTGTGATTTTTCGCCGTCCAATAGGAGATCCATCGTTCAATCGAGGATTCTCCACTGTCTAACTGTCTTCGTCGTCTCTAATCTTGTCACAGTCGTCACCGATTATTTTACAAACAGTTTGATCTCTCTCTTTCACGATTTGTGTTGGACGTCGCCTCCCTCTTCATCCGTTCTTCTTTGTTGGGAATTAATTTTTCCTCTTTATACTTGTTTTGCTTTTTATTGGTTCTTGTTGTGGTTTCTTTGTTGTGTAGTACTTCTTGTGGTTTCTTTGTATGCGTATAGATCGTATACATATAATAGTGCTTGTGGTTTATTTGTTGTGTTGGTGATACATGTGAATGATCCGATCAATCATGGTAAATTTTATGTGAATTTTGAGTGGTACATGTTAATGAAAAAAATAAATATTTTATTTTAAATATTCAACCAAACATCAAAATAACATTCAGCATTTATTAAATTGACCAAAATACCCTTCTAATAAGTTCTATTGTTCAGTGGTGAACCAAACACACTTATTTTCATAAGTACTTATAATTTTCACCGAACCAAACAGTTTTTTGTCTAAACTGATTAAAACTTATATAATATGCACTTATGAATCAGAACTTAAAATCAACATTCCGCTGAACCAAACGGCCCAAAATCTTTTTATACAAATTCATATTTTTCAAACAAAGTATTAAACGGTCATTTAATCTACGGATCATATGCATTTATTTAAAAGTAGTAAAATACAATTTTTATATAAATGTATATTATCATCATCACCAACTAAAAGTACAAAACTATAAAGTCTTTTTTGATATGGGAGAGACTCCCGTGGCTGACCTTACGATCGAGCTGGGAATGCTACCTCCGCCTGTTTGTCCCGGTCCCACGGAAATTTTTTTCGAATAATCGCCAACAAACAGGTGGGTAAGTCAGCGCCAAGACTCAAATCCCGAACCTATCAGTAATAAACGGCCCCTAAGTTGAACTAGGTTAGATGTAACAAAACTTTAAGTTGAACAATTTTTAGGTTAGACTTACATTTTTACTTTTCTTTGCAAACGGAAACAAAACTTTTAACAAAAAAACTTTTAACAAGAGGTTTTTTTTTCATTTTTGTGATTTGTGATTTATCCAAGTCAGCTTGATTCAATTAGTCAATTTTTTTATTATAATTATATCACTTTATTCTCGTAACAAAGAAAAATATTACACTCAATCCTTTTAGGATAATGTTACATCCAATCTCATTTCCAGTCTCAATTCCAGTCTACATATGTTTCAATTTTTTTTAAATAGTATACATCATTTAATAAAGTACATGCTTTTATAAAAAATGAAACATATACTCCAATTAATTGTATTTATGCATTTATAAGAAATGTAAAAAAAAAATTTCAAAACATATGCCTTGTTAATGTGAGCATATGCGTCGTTAATTTTCTATCGACGCATATAGGGTTGAAATTGAGACTGGAAATGAATTGAGGTGTAATAGCGCCCATCATTTTAACAGTCATAGATACAACCCACCCATATTTTTATAACATAAACATCATATAATAAGATATGTATTTTCGTAAAATATGAAATATATTATTAAATGAATTGAATGATATTATTTATAAAAGAAATATAAAAAAATTTCAGTGAGAGATATTTAACTTAATAAAAGGAGTGGAGGGGAAACTTGGGTGTGCCCCACAGCAAAAAGCTACTTCTTTTTATTGCTTATTAAAAAAATATATTTATTCATCAATAAATATTTGTAATAAATACTTTTAGAGCATTTCCAATCCAAGCATTTAAATATGGAGGGTTATGGAGAGTTGACTCTCCATATTTGGAAGAAATTCATTTATTTTGAAGGGTGTTATACTTCAACCATCACCCTCTATTTTTTTTATCATTTTTAAAATTATATAATGTTATATGAAAACTCATTAATAAATATTATTATTATTAATCCATTTATATAAAAATTATACCATTAAAAGGATCTCATTAAAACTTTTAAAATGAGTCTAATATTAGATGGTTTTGGAATTATTTTTAAATTAATAATTTTTAATTAAATAAATAAAATAATTCTTGAATAATCAAATGTATAAGGATTTATTTAACATCAATTCTAAAATAATTTAATATTAGCCTCATTTTGAAAGTCATCAATGAGGTCTTTTCAACTATAATACTTTTATTAAAATTGGATTAGTGAATCTAAATATACATTATGTCGAATTAATTAGTGTATAAAATAAAAAGTGAAAAATGTAATTTGGATGTGTCCTCCAAATATGGAGGTGATCTTTAAATTTGGAGAGTCAAATCCAAATAGTCAAATTTAGATGTGAATATAAAGCGTGGTTGAAGTACACCACCTTAAAATTTAGAGATATAGAGAGTAATTAGAATTGCTCTTAAAACAAACATTCAAATAAAATATAAATACTTATTTTAAGTGATAAATCAAATAAATGATTATTTGATGTCCAACCAAACGCCCCTGGTGTGCTCCACAATAAAAGGCTACTTTTTTTTTATTGCCCATCATTATATAAAGGAAAAAAATCCAAATAACTCCATATAAACTGTCTGAAACCCATATAATCTTTTTATTTTTCTTAAAATTTATATATGCCCTTCAAAACACCTATGTAAATCCAAATGACCCCACCCAAATTAAATTTTTATTGACAGATAAAGAATATTATGCAAATATTTTTTTTTATTAACCATTACTAAAAACACAGTATACCAAAAATCTCTTAAAATGTGTTATAAACACGAAAAATCCTCTATAAATGATAATTTTACCCTTTATAGATGATTTTTTACATTTTAACACATTTTAAGGATTTTTTTATTTCAACCATAGTTAACCAAATAGAATATTCTTTGTTTACAAGGGGTCAGTTTACAAGGGGCTACATGGATATTTCCCTTATAAAATATTCTCCTCTCTAGCGTCTTCTTGTTATTCATACCAGTTGAGGTTCTGCTCTGTTTCTTCAGTGGAAATGGAAAGCGTGTTGGGGCTTCTGAGGGTTCGGGTGATCAGAGGAGTAAACCTTGCCAACCGTGACCTCCGAAGCAGTGACCCTTATGTTCTTCTCACTATGGGAAACCAGGTGAGCCTCTCCCCTTCTCTGATTCTCTCTCTGGGTTCTCTGTTTTTTTATGGCTACTTTCCTTTGATT
Organism: Acorus gramineus; assembly: GCA_030737835.1. NCBI lineage: Eukaryota > Viridiplantae > Streptophyta > Magnoliopsida > Acorales > Acoraceae > Acorus > Acorus gramineus. Next base: position 4,111,668 of record JAUJYN010000013.1, on the reverse strand, counting down.
GCTTGTAGGAACCAATTAGAAGTGTTGTTGGATCTTGTTTTCATGCATCACTGGTTTGAGTTTTTGTTTAACTCCCATGTCTATTCTCTTGTTGATTTCATGGATTAGATATTTGGGTGGTTGTTTTTTTTTGTTGGTTTTTTATGGTTTTTTTTTTTAGTTTCTTCACTGTGAAATTCATTTTATTCTAATAAGATATCCCCAAGTCATGATCTTTGTTATAGTGAAATAATGAAATTGTATGCATGTACATGTTGTTGTTGATACAAAACCACTTGGAGATGGTATAATAGATTGGGTTTAGTCATTGTTTCATTCATCTGTTTGTGCTTGTATCTTGAATCATTTTAAAATTTCACATATTTATCATTTGATGGGACACATGTCATCTCTTGATTGAGGATTGACATGTATTGATGACATCCATGTCATGGTATAAAATAAAACATAGGAAAAAGATGACATTTACTAATGTCTAATTATCTCCTTATCGGATTTTCTTTTGTTATAACACCTCTAATATCTTTTGTATGCTTCTATGCGAAGATTTTTACTATGTTTCTCTCTATATTTTTATATTTGTCGAACGATTTGATGCGTTTAAGCTCTCTTTTGAACTGTTTATCATGATTATTCTACACTCCCGTGTTATATGAGTGGATGATAGGAAAAGTCTATATGAAACTCTCTCCTTTACATCTGAAGTTTAGATTTTTTTTTTCTTTATATGTAGAATAGCAATGTAAATTTCATGTGCCTAATCTACTTTCAATTGCTCCGTATCATGGTTTGTAGCCTTTCGTTTATTGCTGAAACTTGTTTACAGAAAGTGATGACTGCTCATGTTAAGAAGAATTTGAATCCTGAGTGGAATGAAGAATTAACTTTGGCAGTTGTTGATCCTGCTTTGACAGTCAAGCTTGTAAGTTATCTTTTCCTCTTTTTTTCTCTGGTTTTCTATTTGATCAAAAGCACTGCATTTAACCATAGCATATTAACATGAATTAAAGTAGTTCATTGTATCAACATAAATATATAATGCTTTGAAATTCTGAACAAGTGAGAATTATGTTTTTTCTCTGATTTATTATTGTAGACCTCAACTGCGTATGATCATAATGAATGTTTATTAGTTTATATTCATAACCTGTTCATTTGATTGGAGTAAAATTTTGATTTGAATAGGTACTGGGGACTGACACGACGTAAGGTCATCACATGTCAGTTCACTAATGGAAACTTAAACAAGTGCTGACTAGATCTCATCTCTAATGTCAGTTATCTTTGATAGAATCTAACAGGAAACTAGAATAGTTAATAATGTTGATTCTAAGATAACAAGACTGCCAACTTTCACATCACTCCTATGCTGTAATAATTGTTGTAGGAATTATATGATAAGGACACTTTGGGACTGGATGACAGAATGGGTGATGCGGAGTTTGAAATCCAGCCATTCATGGAGGCGATGAAGGCGCACGAGGAACACCCGGAAGAGGTCCCCAGTGGTACTATAATAAGGAGGCTGGCGCCAAGCAGGCAGAACTGTCTGGCTGAAGACAGCTCCATTGTATGGGTTGATGGAAAGATTGTCCAATACATTACTCTGAGGCTGCGCAATGTGGAATGTGGCGAGGTGGAACTCCAACTGCAGTGAATCTCTAAGCCCCCGTTTGAAACAGGGATAGGATTTATTCTTGAGTATATATTTATCCGAGCATAAGTGAGTATCAATAAGGATAAAGTGATTTTGTATTTGGTTGTGTTTTGAATTATTCTCGTTGGTAAATGTAAGAATAAATGTTTTGTTGTTTGAGTAAAATGTAAATAAAGTATGGATAAAGATTTATAAAAGGTAAAAAAATAATTATAGTTGATCTGACAGGTGATTTATAAAAGGTGATAACAGTTGATTTGACAGTGGACCCACATATTCTTTGAGTGGAATAACCCAGGATAATTTTTATTCTGACATATTTTATCTGGGGTTATCCAGGCTTTCCAAACACAATAAAATTTCTATCCGGGGTTATCCGGGGGTTTATTTTCATTCTAAACATGGGCTAAAGGCTTGTAAAAACTGCTCTCTGTATCATATGCTGCTGTTGGTTTTCTTGTCTATATGAATTTTGAATTTGATGTAGATTGAATGTATGTAATATGTTGTATATGCTTTTGTAGAAACTTTGCTGAACATTTTCCTTTAGAGGGTTTTTTTTTTCTTCCACTGATGCAAATACTCAGTGTCGTAGTTGTATTTTTAATCAATAATGATGTTTTTTCGAAAGTGTATATATAGTCCTGCGTGCAATTTCATTTTGCTTGTTGGGATTTGGAGGGGCAGAAAATAATAGTCCAGGTTCGAGTAGTCAGGATTCGTCCACTCCACTCCTCCTGTTGGCTTTCATGGCGTCTCCGGTAATTCTCTTCCTTGAGCGTCGTCAGAAACAGAGTTGGGGGTGATCTGCGAAAGACCCTCCAACGCTCAAGTCAGTTAAATGTACTATTGAGGGTGGTTGCAAAAAAGAATTTCATATATCTTAATAGAGAATTAGTTTCCTATTTACAATCCTCTGTATATCCTCTTTTTATCGGACGGATGGGAGGGGATCCCAAATTTTAGGGAATTAGTTATATGTTATTTAAGGGATTTGCAGAATCTGTTGTCATTATCCCTTCGTAACTATAGATTCAATATATATGTAGAGATTCAGATAATCAACTGCTGATGATCCTTAATTCAAAATTAAATTATGAAAATACTGAATTGAGTTGATACTCGATCGTCAGGTATGGAGTGTTTGACGAACTGGATCCGCCTGGTGTGGGTCATTTAGGTCGCGGGCCCTCGCTAATCGGGTCGTGGGCCGCTGGCACGTGGAGCATAGTTTGTGGGCCTGGTTTTTGCGCCTTACAGGATCATATCTCGATCTGGTGTATCACATTGGACAGCCATGATGAAACCATGTTAGGTGGGGGTAGTCAATTAAGATTTTTATGGACAAAATGTCCATGTTTATAGATTTGTAAATCTCATGTTGTTCGATCAAAACACTAGTTCGTAGATAAAAAGTCAAGAGTTATTTGGTTGAAACTCCTCGTTGTAGACATATTGTTATGTGTTATTCAATTCAAATAAGATTTGTGAAGACTTTCATAAGTGATGGACATTTTAGATAGAGAAATATAGAGAAAAAAAAATCATTTTAAAATCCCACCCACATAGGTGGGAAATTAATTAGGGTCCCTATGGTCATTTTTCTATTATTTTAAGGTCTCTAGAAATTTTAAATTTTTATTATGTCCGTAAGGTGGGGAAAAATTATCTTTAGGTCACTCCATTTGGATGTTGTTCAAAAATACCAAAAATGTCATCGCCCAATAATGCGAAGGTTAACAATGTATAGAGGAGTGTTAACAGTGTACATGGAGATACTTAATAATGTACAAGGGAGTGTTTAGAGTGTACTGAAATAATTGGGTGGAGAACATTTTGTGCGAAGGTTAACAATTTGCCAGAGAGTGTTAACAATGCACTAAAATAATTGGGTTGGGGGCATTTTCGGTATTTTTGAATAACATCCGGCTGGAGGGACCTAAAGATAATTTTTTGTTGCCTTAGGGACCTAAAACAACTTAAAATTTTTTAAAAAATAATAGACGGGTGACCACATATACCTCTAATTAATTTCCTCAAATTTATTTTTAAGTTAAATTTAAAATATCTATTTTTATATTTGTTAGGCAAAATTCAAAAGAATTTTGTATGGGATCAGGAACAAACAGGCAAAGCCGCGAAGGTAGCTTTCCCTGCTTGACCATATGGTCAGCCACGAGGGTCCCTCCGATATCAGAAAAAAAAAATTGTTTTGAAAGTGTTTCTAAATGAGTTCTTTACACTCGTAGAGCCTATTTGGAAACGAATTTGAAGAGTTTACAAAAAAAAAACTAAGACAAAAAACTGTCGATATCTGTAAAAAAAAAATGCCTAGTTTTCAAGTTATGGAGAGGCAGTTTCTTACAAAATCAATTTTAAACTCAATTGCATGCAAATCGGTTTTGTTTCCAATCCCAATTTGAATCTCATATGTTTTGTTAATGTCGTAAAATCCACTTGATCTTACAAACGGGAGATAAAACCCAAACCTAATGGGCTTCTTAAGTGGATATTGGACTTTTGGATAATGTTACGGATAACCCTGGTTTCAATTCACACGTGTTTTGAATTTTTTATAATAATATATGTGAGTTATTATGATATATGCATTTATAAAAGAATGAAAAATATGTTCTAATGGATACATTTATAAAAAAATATAAAAAAAAATTATTAATGTATTTAATTTGTTAACGTGAATACATGCTTTTAATTTTAATGAATAATGATATTTTATATTTGACACTAATGAGGGGTAGAAAAAAAAAAACAGTGTGTAATAGAGCACTGTTGACTTTTTCATTTTCCCCTCCGGCGTCGCGTCTCTTGCTTTTTCTGTCGCAATCATGGTAAGCGATTCTCTCTCTGTTCCTCTCCCTCTCTGTTGTTCTACTGTGTGTTTCCTCTTTTGAGTAATGAAACACAGACAGCTTTAGAATCCATGGCGGAATGAAGAATGAATTGGTTTCGGTTTCTCTGTGTTCTGTCCTTTCAGATCTCGATCTGTGCATCTCTTCGTTTCTGAAGCAGGTTTTTTCAAAAGGAGTTTTTTTTTTAGTTTTTAAGGATTCGAGTTTTCTGTGTTTTTAATGGGGATCGATTGCTTTTTCTGGGTTTCGGATGTTTTTAGGTTGGTTGATTTTATGTTTAAGTGCGAATGGGATTGATAACTGAAACAAAATAGGAGATGAATGACAACGAAAGTCTTTGTCTTTGGTGATGTTTAGCCACTGAAACACAAAGTTTGATTTTGGAGATACATCGTGTCAGTACAAGGTTTTAGTGAGTGTATTAGCACTGGTCGTGATTAGAAATCTTTTTTCCATCAATATCACCAACCTTCTATCAGTGTACTAGTTGTTGCGTATGTGCAAATGCACATGAATATAGTGTAAGACCCTTTTTTTCATTCATGTTAAATAATTTAAATACAATAACATTATGCAACTACAAAATGAAATATGTATATGGACAATTTAAATTATGTACTACTTTGAACAATAATAACCAGTGAGATTAAAAAAGAGAGTATATGATAAGATGTATATAATATGATGTGATGTTATATATGATATGATATGATTTTTAAAAAAATAATACAATTGTTGAATTGTTAGATGAGAAATATTCTATGCAAAAAGTGCTCTTGATTGGTCAATTTCTATGTGAATGGAAAACAATGGGTCAGTAAAACCCAAAGTTAGAGATTATAAGATAAAAACAGTCTAAAGATTCCACACCATCAAAGAATTGACGAAGGGAAGGTTTACTTATATATATTATTAATACCAATTGAAAACAGTAACTAATGGAAAGTTGATAAATAGAAAATGAAGAAAAAGGAAAACCAGTCCAATAAAAGAAAATAACAATGTTAAATATTCCACACAACAATTAAGCATAGAACACATATCCATTAACTTATATCAGGTAAATAACAGGGGAATAACTTTAATAGTTGATCATTATAAAATAAAAAGAAAGAAGAAAATAACAATGTTAAAGCCACTCCAATAGAAGAAAATAACAATGTTAAATATGTCACACAACAACTAAAGTATAGAACACATATCCATTAATTTACATCAGTTACATATAAGGGGAATAACTTAACAACCATGTTTTTAAAAGTTCGACGTTATAAACTTGACAAAAAAGTTATTTCCGTGAGAGAAAGACAACCAAAGACAACCTTGGTTGATCATTTTATACCTTACTCTTTTTGTTTTTAGATCCACTGTTGCTCTCGCTGCCTTCTTCAAAGTCATTCGTAGTCTCAATATGCTCAGCAATCCAATGTTCCATTGCTCGATCTTAATTTCTCACTAATTTTTTTTTTGTTTAGTGAAAAAGACGGACTTTTTCCCAATGCATGAAACCATTTTTCTATTAAATTTGGATTGGATATTTTTCTGCAATGACATATTTAAAATATTACGATAATCATATGTACATCATAATTTGAATTTAATTGTGTGTTTCGTCTCTTTATTCAGCATGATGAATTCTTGAACCAATTAAAATTTCTGAAGCATCAAAAAGAGTAAGTTGAATGGTTCTAACTCCATCAGATACGAGAAGTTTTAGGATAAATCTGAAAAAATGAAATATGGAAAAACTTAGGGAAAAATCCATATAACCCCCTGTAATCTTCCTGATATCCATATAACCCCTTGTAATCTCAATATATCCATATAAACCCCTGTAAACACACCATAAATGCAAATAACCCCCTACGGTTTAAAATTCTTTAACTGAGTTAGAATATTCTAGGCATATTCAGTTATCTAAACCGTGGTTAACAAATATATATTATTTTAACCCTCCAAAAACAACCAATACTTTAAAAGAAAAGGGAAAAATCCATATAACCCCTTGTAATCTTACTGATATCCATATAACCCCCTATAATCTCAATATATCCATATAACCCCCTGTAAACACACCATAAATGCAAATAACTCCCCGCGGTTAAATTTTTTTAACAGAATTGGAATATTTCGAACATATTGTATTATCTAAATAATGGTTAATAAATATGTATGCTTTTAACCCTCTGAAAGCAGCCAATACTTTAGAAAAAACCTTAAAAGAGTGTAAAATTAGAAATATGAGGATTTTTTTTGAAATATTGATCGTTTTTAGGGGATTAAAAGAATACATATTTGTTAACCATGGTTTAGATAACGCAATATGTCCGAAATATTCTAATTCTGTTAAAAAAAATATAAGCACGGGAGGTTATTTGCATTTATGGTGTGTTTACAGGGGTTATATGGATTTTCCCTAAAAAAAACCTCGTATTTCTAATTTTACACTCTTTTAGGTTTTTTTTTAAGTACTGGCTATTTTCAGAGGGCTAAAAGAATACATATTTGTTAATCATGGTTTAGATAACAAAATATGTCTGAAATATTTCAACTCTGTTAAAGAATTTTTAATCGCGGGGGTTATTTGCATTTATGGTGTGTTTACAGGGGATTATATAGATATATTGAGATTACAGGGGGTTAAATATATATCAGGAAGACTACAGGGGGTTATATGGATTTTTCCCAAAAAATTAATGGCTTGTATTAAGTTAAATGGTGATTGGTAAGTAATTAGTTTTGTAATGTCTACCTCTCTGTGTGATCTACACCAGACATGTTACTTTGTAACAATGTGCTCCACCTTCTTGAAGGCTCAATTAACTAATCTACAACAGATCTTCTATAATGGGTGTCATTTAATCAGCTGTGAGTGTGGTAATACAAGGACAGTTAAACTTTCATCTAATTAAACAGTATATATATAGTTAATTAAAAGTAAGTAAACACATTCATTTATGACATATTTGATCTACTTGAAGGCTTAAATAAACCAATCATTCTTCTTCGAAACCGTGCCTTCTAAGGAACAGATAAGATGATCCATATATTTTTTTTTTTTTAGGATTGTTGTCCTTGTGTAATCTGACACGAAAAATAGAATAAGATAGAGTATTGATATCTCAATAGAAAATTTTCAAGTCAATTGGTAGATCATTAAATTGACCATCCATATCTTTTTGCAAAAACAAATTATTATAAAACTAAACTACGTTCATCATTATCATTAAATTAGCACAACTTTAATTTTCTACATTGTAGCAGAAATATATATGTTGCAGGACACCTACATGTATAATAAATAAATAAATCATCTAAATACAACAATAAACATAAACACTTCTCTTTGAGGAAGCAAAGTTAATTATTAGGGCTCCTATCCATTACGTGGGATGCTATGCAACAAATTCCTTCCAATACTTGAATGAAAGGCAGTATATGGAATGAATTTAATTTAATTTTTTTTTAATATCATATTTAGGGATGTTGAAAGCTTACTTGTTTTGGTTGAAAGGTGGTCTGAAAATAGAATATGATATAGTTGGATAAGAATCCGATGATAATACACAGCAATAAGAACACAAGAAGATAAAGTCATAAATAATTGCAGGTATAATAAATATTATAAGAAAATTAAAATATCGTATTCATTCCTTTTTAAATGTTTACCACCCGTTAAGTATAGGACATCCCAACACGAATATGTTTTAAAAAGAACAATTGAAATTTAACACAGATTTAAAAATGAAATCAAACTTGTTAAATTATTAGTGCAACCTAATATTTATATACATGAAAGGAGTATTCCTTGTCCTTTGTCAGAAAAATCTGAGAATAAAATTCTATGATCTCAAATCTTATCATAATATTTTTTTTTATTAAAGAATGTTGCTTCTAGGATTTGATCGTTTGACCTTCGAATTTTAAACCTTATATATTGGTATCAAACAAAATTTATTACGATAATTTTGTGATAATACCGATATTTAAAACTCAAAATTTTCATGGGTAATATGAATTATAAAAGTAAACCATAACAAAATGGATTTAGCATTCAAATTTAAAGATAAAAGTTAAACAGATGTCACATAAGACCAAAAAATTTAATATCAAAGTTTTTTTGTACTATGTAAATGAAAATAAGAAATTTTCATAACATGGAAACATTCATTAAAAAAACTTAAAAAATTTAAATAGATATAATCACATCACTTACATATATCCTAAAATCCCTAAAATACATGGAATTAATTATTTGATGATTTCTAGATATGAATAACATCAAAGTTTCTATGCACCATGCAAACAGGAAAAAAAAATGAAGATTGATAAATTTATATTGAAAATTAACTAACTTTAAATAGATATCATCGTATCTTTTATATATATCCAAAATTGTATGGAACTTGATCATAATTAATTCACTTAAAAAAGCCTATTTTAAGATCACCTAATTGACACATCTATATCTTTCATGTCCAATTAAATAAATCCCCTAAAATGACACATGGGATAAATCTAATAAATGACACCTTGCATGAAAAAGAATGACTTTTTTCAATAATCAATTTTTTCAATAATTAATAAATTATTATTTAAATATTATTAGATTAATTATGTAAATATAAACTGATATTATTTATGTATAAATACAATGTGACATATTGTATAACATGCTCTTGCTTGTGTATAAAAGTCGTGGTTTTAAAACATATATACACAATAAATGGTGTTAACTATGATCGTAAATAATCAAGAATCCTATGTCAATAAATGGCATTCCCTATAATTACATTGAACACTAAATGTGTAATAATTAATGATAAATTGCAGTAATAAAAATTTAAGTGTAAAACAATTAAATACTAATGGCATGCATCATATGTAAGGCTTAAACATGTAATATGCCATGCATCATATGATTGAAGAAACGGCATGCATCATATGGAGGGTTTATTCAAAAGAATAGGCGATGCCTCACATGTTTTAAAAGGAAATTTTTCACGTCTATATTATAACATAAATTTAATAATCAACATAAATTTTAAAATATATTATAACAGTTTGCATCTCTTTATATCCTCATAATATTATGATATTCAAATTTAATTATAATTTAATAAATATATTAATATAATTTTAGTTGGTATATATTAAAACTTTGAAAACACATTTATTTCATAAGTATCCCTTTATCTTCATAATGTAATGATATTGAATTTTAATTATAAATTAATAAATATATTAATGTAATTTTATTATAATTGATGTCAATTATTAATATTATTTTATGATATATTTGGATTAGTCATCATATAAATACGATGAAATGTATGTATTGAAATAAATCATGAATGAGATTACAATGATGTAATGAAAGTAAAATTCGTATTCATAATTTAAATAGATTAAAATAAAATCATATTCAAATTTTTAATATTATATATTGGAATTTTAAAATTTGGTAGCTGTGATATCATGATAACACATTTATTTTAATTACAAAAATATTTTGTACTATATTTTGATTATGAAAATATCAAAATCGAAATATGTTATAAAATATATTTGAATAATATCTAATGAAAGATTAAATAGATTTCATAAAATTTGGTTATATCCTAGAAAAATATTTGAGATCAAATCTTATTCAAATTTTAAACCTTATAAATGAGTATGACATAATTTTTTGTTACTATAATTTTTCAAATAATTCTCTCAATGTAATATTTGAAACTCAAAGTTTATTCTGTTATTTGGATAATATGCATAATAAGATGCATTTAAAATTCAAATTTAAATATACAATATAAACATTTTTCACAATTTTATTAACAATTTGAAATATGTAATGGATAAAATCAAATTTAACATTAAATAAACATTAAATTGATATCATCACATCCCTGACATATATCTTAAAATCTATGGAATACCATCTGTCTATTATATATATCCTAATATCTATGGAATTAATTTTTTGCCCATTTCTAGATATGAATAACATAAAATTTTCTAAGTACCATGTAAATGAAAATTTAAAAATGAGAAGACGGATAAATTCATATTAAAAAATAACTAAACTTTAAATGGGCATCACAATATCTTTTATATATATATCTAAAATCTATGGAATTCCATCGTAATAAATTTATAAAAAAATGAAAACCTACTTTTAACATTACTGAAAGAAGGGGAAGATGGCAACATATTCTTTCTATATGAAAAGCTCATTCGAGGAAAATATAGGATAGAAAATTTTACTTAAATTGAGTAAATAGTTTATATATTTATTAATCTATAATTATTTTCAGATATCTTAAATATGCTCATGATTAGGGGATGCTTATAAAATGAAAGGACATGGAAGATATATTTCAGTATTAGTTTAAAAAATAGTACTCTATTTTGATTATGAAAATAACATATTTATAAAAAAATTGTCTAATTTTTTTATTGAAATATATATCTTATTAACATGAGTATGTATTCTTATGATTTTCTATTGATGCATATAAAATTGGGATTGAGGTTAAATAAAAAAAAACTATAAGTAACAGGACTCTTTCCAAAATATAAACGACATGAGGGACTTAATGAAAGATAAAACTTTTAAGAAAACTACATGAGGGACCTAATAAAATAAAAAAACTTTTTTTAAGGAACACCACATCTTTGACTGGATCCGCTCTGATCTCCCTCCAAGTTCACTCAATCCCCTCACTTTCAATGACGATAGTTTAAACCGTCTCATATCGGTCTTGAAACTGTTAAGAGTGCCATCATGAAGTCCTAGCTAAACACCAAACATTGCCTTTTCAGTGTTGCTTTTAATGTAGGTATGTTGTTATTTGCTTCTAATATGACAAAAAAAAATTGTATTTTGAGTGAATTTTGGGGGAGATATGGAGTCGGATTTTGATGGGTTTTTGAGGTTGATTTGTTTTGATTGAAGGGTTTTATTTCTTTGAGTGTTTCCTTTTATGTGGGTTTAATGGAGCCTCCGAAGGGTTTTTGGGCCACTATTTGGAGCTTCTTCTGGTTCTTGCCAATCTTCATTGATCTTCTGCCTCTAGGTATCATCAAAGGTTCAAATTTTACCTTTTTTTTTCTTTTGTAGAAATGTTTGTAATGAAATGAAAAAGTTTAATTTGAAAGAAAGACTGGGTTCAGATTTTTTAAATTATTTTATATTTCAGTTTTGTATAATTGTTTTTAGTGTAGTACATTGAGGATCTGTTCAGCCTTAAATATACAATTTTAATTTTTTTTCACAATTTTATTGACAATTTGAAATTCCAAGTTCACATTTGAGGAAATTATAAATTTTTTAAATTTTGGCCATATATCTCGATATGATTAACTTAATTTTTTTTTAGGAATATGAAAATTAAAAATATAATATAAAAGATGGATAAAATCATTTTAAAAATTAAATAAACCTTAAATTGATATCATCATATTCGTTACATCTATCATAAAATCTTTCAAATACCATTATATATATCCCTAATTTTCCAATATAAAATGGTTTTGGGCCAGCTCTGTCCCCCCTATTGGTAATGTTTTTTAAACCACCTATGTTTTAGGTGAATTTTTTTTCTTTTTTGGTAAGTGTAAAATAGTCACGATCATGCCTAAATAAGCTTTAATTTAACCTTTGTAAGACATCACACTCTTTTCCATAAAAAAAAATATTATTATTTTTTGTCATGATTTCCATTAAAAATGAAAACTCATTTTGAAATTACTGAAAAGAAAGGGAAGACGGCTACATATTCTTTTTTTTCATGAAAAGCTAATTCGAGGAAAATATAGGATAAAATTTTACTTAATTGAGTAAATAGTTTATATATTTATTAATCTATAATTATATTGAGATATCTTAAATATTCTCATGATTAGTGAATGCTTATAAAGTGAAAGGACATGGAAGATATAATTCGCTATTGGTTTTAAAAAAATAGTGCTCTATTTTGATTATGAAAATATCATAAAACAAGAATGAAATTATATTGAAAAAGATGTATGAATAAATACAAGTTCCACTCTTGTGCTACTTCCAACCAGAGTAGAAGAAGCATATGTAAAGGGAAAAATAATATAATTATATGAGATTTCTTTTTTTTTACTTTTAAGATAACAAAGGAAAAAATGCGAGAATGAGCGAAAATTTTATTAAAGATGGGGAACTAAAGAGAAAAAAAATTGAATAGGAAAATATTGGAATTAAATTATAATGAAAAAAATTCTATGAGTAAAATCTTATTCGAATCTAAAACCTTACATATTGGAATAAGATGATATTTGTTATTGTAATTTTGGTGATAATACTTCATTAAAGATATTTCAACCCCTAATTTTCTTTTGTTATTTGAAATAAATCTTTAGAAAAATAGAATTAAAATATTGAATCATAGAAATTGAAAAGATGATAAATGTGAGAGTGACGCCATCTCACATATTTTATAAATTGAAACCCGCGATCAATCAATGTCTTACTAAATATAAAAAATGATATAAATCAGAAATTTTTTTAAAATACTAATTATATATAATATACTCCATTTAGATTACAGGATAACTCACTGTTGATCGAAGACAAAAATATAAGAATGCACAAACCAACAAATTAAAATTCTTTCCATTTTATATGTGGGGATAAATTTGGGGGGGGGGGGGGTGAACCATAATAAGAAGATGAAAAGACTGTGATTAGTGACTATGTAAATGACATTTATTCTATCGGAATTGATAAATATTTTTCCAATTCAATTGATGTTTCTCGTGGAGGAATGATTTGCCTTGGAGATAAGGAGATATTTTATTCAATTATTTTAGAGTTTTGTAGCCAAGTATATATTTATTTTGTTGTCACTGTTGGAGAATAAACTTATCACATCTCCAACATTTATTGCATCCATTAAGTTCTTAGGATTGAAGAGTATATACTTTTTTTTTTATAAAGATATATATTTTATTTTATAACTCTTGAATGTGTATGAAAAATAAAGTTTGGTCCCAATAGTTTACATTTTGAATTTTGAATGTTTTAATAAATATTGTATTGGATTATTAATTTGTGGCATAATTATGATGATTTGTTAACATTTAATTTGGCATGTATAATTTACAATCACAATTTTGAAAATATATAATCAAGATAATGCTAATATTTGAGTTTTTTTATTTTATTGTGTAATTGTAGTTGAGATTAAATTCATTGTTGAGTTCACATGAAATTCATATCTCATTTTGGTTTTTTTTTTTTTGTATGAGTATTATATATATATATATATATATATATATATATATATATATATATATATATATATATTTGCATTGGGTTGATCATATGAACTATTGATTCTTTGGAAAGTTAATAGAATGGAGAAATCTAAGTGAAGGCGTTAATAGAGTGGAGAAATCAAAGTTAATTGAGTAAATGCTAATGAAATATGTGTGATTTAAATAGCTAATCGGTGTGAATTGAATAGTCAACAAATGCTAAGCATTGATTGTCTGTGGAGTTAAATAATATTGTTTTTGTTTGACACATTAAAAATTTAAACATGACATTTTAAAATAAATGTTTTAACAAAGATTCCATTGAATTATTATTTTTAAAAAAATTAATAATTAAAATTGGATTTGTTGACAATTTATTGTATATATATATATATATAATTATAACATATTTTGGGGTGTGCCTTTTTTTGGAATTCAATAATGAAGATTACGGTAATATTTGATACTTTTTTCATTGTATCATGTTTTTGCATATGAGATTAGATTTATCATTGAGTTCACACGAAACTGAAATCTGAATGTCCATTTTTTTGCAATAATTTTTTTTTGTTGTGTAGCAGTATTTTATATGTTTTTTTTTATTGGATTGCATCGTTACTATGAATTATATATATTTTGTTTGTCGGGTTGATCTTATGGACCATTGATTATTCGAGGCATTAATAGAGTGGAGAAATCCAAATGAATAGAGAATGCTAATAAAAATTGTGTGAATTAAATAAATGCTAATAGGTGTGAATTGAATAGAGTCAACAAACGCAATCATTGATTGTTTGGGGAGTTTAATAATACTATTTTTTTTAAACATTCAAAATTTAAACTTGACATTTTTAAATAATTGTTTTAATAATTATTGCATTGAATTATTATTTTTTGGAACACTAATCATTAAAGTTGGATTTGTTGACAATTTATTTACATATATAATCATAACATACTTTGAAAATCTATAATGAAGATTACATTAATATTTGATATTTTTTTTTAATTGTATCATGGCAATTTTTTTTTAGCAAATTATATTTTGAATATTTTTTTATTTTATAAGGATCCTCTTATCGTAATAATATTATGATAATCAAATTTAACTATAAGTTAATCAATATGTTAGATGACGAAATGTATGTATTAGAATAAACTATGAATGAAACTAAAATGTTGTAAATGAATTTTCATGGGATTAAATAGAAATGTAGGAGTATCCTAATAATATTATGATAATCAAATTTAATTATAATTTAATAAATATGTTACATGATGAAATGTATGTATTATAATATACTATAAATGAGATTAAAATGATGTAAAGAATTTTCATGGAATTGAATAAAAATGTAGGGGTAAAATAAAAAAATGGTTGTGATTAAAATAGTGTGAATGGACTGTAATGAGATTAAAACCCATTGTTAATGTATAGTGGTTTAATAAATAAAAATGTATAAAGTTGCTCAGAATAATATTTTCATCTACATTTTTTTTTGCTCTCTGAAAACATCTAGCGTCACCATAAGTTTTTCTACAAAACTTTAATTTGCTGATAAAAAATCTAAAATCAATAAAACTATCAAGAGACATAGTATATTTATATTTGTGTGGAAGCCTACCCTCAAAAGTTTTTTTAGATAGACCTTTAAGAAGAAGTTTAGTTTACCGTTGCGTGTAATATCACTTCTTTACCATTTAATATTCGTCTGACATCCATAGCCTAAATAACAGAAAATTAAAATTAAAAGTAATTTCCATGAAACCCAAGAAACACATTTAAATGTTAAAAAAAATTGTTTAAATAAAATACAAAATCACAGAAGTTTAATCGAGGGTGTTCACAAGCAAATCACCTTTGTCCAATGTGAATTATTTTGAAGCCTCTCATCAGCCAATTTCACATCATGCTCCTTTACTCTCTAAAAACAAATAACTATTTTGAACTATGAAAGAATCAGTCATGAAAATGGTCTTCTGTATGATATATCCCAAAGATTACATATTACAAAAAATATGTAAGACTATGAAAAATCGGGATAGCAATTGTCTTCCGATTCCTCCAAAAAAAAATAATGGAGTCTATAGGATATTGCCTGATCAAGTATTATCATTCTCAAGTTCAATATTGTTTCCTAAAGATATTGGATAGGGCTACCAAACTCAAAATAAATCTAATAAATAGTTTCATAAAGCAACAAGCTTTATTAAACATAACCAAATTTGATTATGTTGATTTCTACAATGCAATGCGTTACACATCAATCACATTCATATGAATATAATTGCATATCCTCACATGAAAATTATAATTAGTCCACTGAATACTACATATATGAATCCATGTAACTATATATGCATATGAGTAAAATATCATGCTCTAATGCCAGCAGAAATTGAGATGGAATGCTATGGATCATTTTTCCCAAAATATTGTGTTTTCTTTACTTTTTTTTTTTTTTTTTTGGACAAATTTAGATGATCTACCATAATTTTATTAGCACAAGGCCATATAGAAAAGCTATGAGTTGCAACAAGTGTGATCAATGTAAAAAGTTGGTATACCATTTGCAAGTGACATTGACTATGATGAGAAGAACATTCCCACTGTATCGTTTAAGCTCTCATCACTGCCTTCAATGTCCTGTGAGACAATTTCAAAACACGATGAATTAGTGATCAAAGATTTATCGAGTCTAATCATTCATGCAAGACATTCTCCAGAGATATCAATGCAATAGTAGTAGATACTTTAAACACGGTAACAAATACACATCATTATTGAAGAATTCATGGGTAATTCACTTTTTTCTTTTTTGAAAATCAGGTGAATCACCAAATTAAAACCTTATACTATTTGATAACCTTCACCTTTGACACCCTGACGAGCGTCCTCCGCTCGGTCGAGACAATCCCCAAATTTGGGTCCTCTGACTTGTTTTCTCTTGACATTCATTGACAAATAGTTTTTACATATCAAGTACCAACAACTATTAATATTTTGTGCTCCAAAATGCAAATCATTTATGTTGACCAAATATTAAATTTAGTTAGATATGACTTTTTTTCTCAAATGTGGATTTTCTTTTTTTGATTGGTAAGTTTTTTTTCCTACATTTGATTGCTCAAATGTGGACTTTTTATTATACACCGCTATTCAAAACATCTGAAATTGTTCTTTTCGATCTTCCAAACCCTTGACGAATTGTCAGAATCCAACACTTTTCATATCATCAATCCAAATACACGACTACTTGGGGGGCATTATTGCAAACAATTTGATGATGATAACCTCAATGACTATGTTAACAGAACCTAAAAATGAATATAGAATCAACCAATATTTGATATAAACAAATATAAATATTCTTTTTAATACACGTACTAAAGAAAATTCTGATAAACGACAATTAAAAAAATAAGGGGATCACAAGAATACTAAAAAGGGAACCAACTAAAAAATAAAGATGAATTGAGAGGCACCAGTTGATACATATTCCAACTAAACATCTTTTCAAACCGAGTTTATCTAACGCTTTCAGTGTGATACAACCATTCCTTTTCGCATGAAAAACTGAATTTGGCGGTTCTATTTAAAGTTAAACATCAAATGTGGACATATATGCAGTATAACATAGAACAAAATTGCAAGAGTCACTAAGAGATTCCTCTAACTTGCCACTTGAGAATATCAATGGTGAATAAATGGGATCCATTTAGACATTATATAGAACTATCCAAAGAAGCATTACATTCCAAGACAAAAAAAAAAATTACCTTCTACCCTTCGACTTTGGACCAAGGATCATCAGGATCAATCCCTATAGAAATAAAACTGGCAACTTTTCTGATAGGATACAAAACCAAGGAAACCTATGCAGTTGGCCTAACCTATTCCATCACACACAAAAAATAGTCATGAGTGATTTCATCAAGATGTGTTAGTTATATTTTTATGAAATAGAAAAATGAATCAAGATGATGAAATTCCTTAAAAGAGACCCCGTGGTCGCCTGGAGAGGAGGTGGGGTTGGAGGAGTCATTGACGCCGAGAAAGTGATTGTCGGTGAGGGAGGTGAGGGAGTGGAAGCGGCGGAGACGACATGGTAGCAGTGAAGGACTTTCTGTTGAGCGACAATGTTGAAGACAGTGAAGAACAAGGAACCGTATCGAAGCGGGTCCTCAGCGTCCGGCATAGACGGGTGGTGGTGGAGCTTGACGACCTCCATTAGATGATATCCTGTGAGGGAGGGTTACACATCCATGGGGGCTGAAGAGAAGGAGATGGAACGGCTGAAGATGGAAAGTAAAACAGGGGAAGATTAAACAGATCGATTTGAAGAGGTGGGAAGACGAAGAGATGTGTGGCGTAAGCAGAAGGGTAAAACTGCTAATAAAAGAATATAAATGGACTATCAGGGGATTAAAAATAAGGTGTTTTATTTTTAAGTCATAAACAAGAGGATTTAGTGATCGATCCCTTGCTTCTTCGTATTTTAATTTTAATCCCTATATTTAAAGGATATGTTCCTTTTAGTCCCTTCCAGAGACTAAAAAGAAAATCAAATAATTTAGGAATAGGTTCCTCCTAGGGACTAAAAATGAACATATCATTTAAATCTGGGGGCTAAAACTAAAATATAAAGGAGGGATCGATCACTAAATCACATGGTTTATGGGGACTTAAAAATAAAAAACCCATAAAAATATTAGTAGGGATAAAATGATCCAATGACTATTTTTATGGTTTAAGAGCCTTTTATATAGATAGTATAGATTTTATGTTTCAGTTTTGTATAAATTATTTTAGCAAAGATTGCATTGAATTATTATTTTTTGGAATATTAATCATTAAAATTGGATTTGTTGACAATTTATTGTACATATATAATCATAACATATTTTGGGGTGTGCTTTTTTTTTGGAATTCTATAATGAAGATTACATTAATATTTGATATATTTTTTAATTGTATCACGTGTTTGCATGTGAGATTAAATTTATTGTTGAGTTTACATGAAGCTGAAATCTTAATTTGTCCATTTTTATAGCAATAATTTTTTTTTTGTGTAGCAGTATCTTATATGTTTGCTTTATTTTATTGGATTGCATTATTACTGTGAATTATATATTTTTTTGTTGGGTTGATTTTATGGACCATTGATTATTTGGGGCGGTAATAGAGTGGAGAAATCCAAGTGAATAGAGTAAATGCTAATCAATCATTAATTGTTTGGGGAGTTCAATAATACTATTTTCTAAAAAACATTCAAAATTTAAATATGACATTTTAAAATAATCTTTTAATAAATATTGCATTGAATTATTATTTTTTGGAATACTAATCATTAAAATTAGATTTGTTGACAATTTATTTTACATGTATAATCATAACATAGTTTGGAAATCTATAATGAAGATTACGTTAATATTTGAAACTTTTTTTTTAATTGTATGTCTTTGCATATGAAATGGGAAAAAAAAAATTGTACGAAATATATTTTGAATATAAATGGATTTTCATGGAATTGAATAGAAATGTAGTGGTAAAATGAAAAAAATGAAAGGATTCTATTATCCTAATAATATTATGATAACCAATTTTAATGATAAGTTATAAATATATTACATGATGAAATATATGTATTATAATGTACTATAAATGAGATTAAAATGATGTAAATGGATTTTCATGGAATTGAATAGAAATGTAGGGGTAAAATGAAAAAAGTGGTTGTGATTAAAGTGGTGTAAATGGACTGTAATGGAATTGAATGAATTGGTAGGGGCAAAAAGGTCAAATGATAGGTTTTTGGTTTAAGAGACTTTTATATAGTAATATAGATAGATAGATAATATAGATAATATATATATATATGACATATATATATTTTATCATTTTTTGTTTAAGAGACTTTTATATAGTAATATAGATTATCACTAACCTGCGGGTTGAAGCTCTGATTGAGTTTGGGTTGAGTCCTTGGGGTTGAGGGTTGGGTTGGGTTTGGTGCGGGTTAGGTTTAGACAACCTTTTAACCTGACCCAACCCGCTCCGAGTTGCAGCTCTACTAAATGCTAAATTAATCATAGCATGTTTTCATGGAACCTCTTGAAAACATTTTTTCAGTCTTTTAATGCCGTTGCATCTTGGAGTGATCGATAATTTGGGTTTTTATTTTCGGGTGTTGTAGAGATGAGCACGACGAGACCGGTGAATCGGAGGGAGGGGCCATGGGGGATTCCAGAAGGGGAGGATCAGAAGCCTCGCGCGCACCGTTGCAACGATCGGGTCGAGGATGTCATCCAGGTCAGATTTTGATTTTCGTTTTCTTTCAAACTCGTTTTGTTGGAATTCAATTGGGCAATGTTTGATTGGGGGGGTTGAATCTTTTTTTGTTGATGCGAATCAATGTCTATGAATTTAGGGAGTGGTTTGTGAGTGGGTTTGGGTGAACTCACTGTGCTTTGCCTTTCTTGATAGCATAGCATTGTTGGATCAGTAATCTTGATTGATTGCATCGCTCAGTGTTAGCTGTTTGTTAAGAGCTTGAGAGCGATGGATGTGATAGCTCGAGTTGCCAATTCTCTATTGGCATCGAAGCGGAGAGGACCAAGTGCACAATCACACAAAGAGAAAAGATTTATGTGGTTTCCATGGAGAAGAAAATAATTTTCACTGTTTTTTCTAGATTTGTGGTGGGGCTACTAATCTGATTCTCTTTCTCAAAAACCCTAGGGCTGCCTCTGAAATCTGAATGATACGAGAAAGTTTAACTTTATATACCCCGATACATGATCACAATGCTCCCACACATTAAAAAAGAAAAGAATTGTCATTCACGAGAAAAATATCCGTGCGCATAAACATTGCATACTGTCCAGAGTGGTTCAACCATGGGGTAAATAATATTTCGACCATGGGAGGACTTCGTTGCCGCAGTTGTTCCTCGGGCATCACTCTGTCCTTGAAAAATCATTTCTTTTAGCTGATAAAGTTATAATTATAGTATTTTGATGGATTATATACTTTTTAATTTAAAATGTCATCCAGTTGATTGAAAATGATCCAATGACTTGGATCTCCTAACAGAGAAAGAATCAGATATTATTAAAACAGAGATTATGATGGTCATATATATGAGTAACCATTTTGTGTGCATTGGTGAATAAAATCTCATAAATATTAAGCTCCAAAGCTCACCAATTTTCGTATTTAGATCATGATCAGTTGGTTAGATTACAAATTAAAAGATGATTATTAGTTTGAATAACATGCATTAGATATGCTTTTGTAAAGACAAATTTAAAGAGATAGGGGTCGCCTTGTTATCGAAAATTGGGGTGCCCCTATCACTCGCCAATTTTTCTGTCAATCTTTTAATTTTTCAGAGATATCACATTGTCTTTGGTCTGGAGTAGAACATGGTTGTGGCCTTCCTATCGCAATTGACTGCTAAGGTGGTCAGATCATGCTATCAAATCAAAGATTTAAGACTTTAAAAGGGTATGGATGTGTACCAGTTTGCCGATGAATTGCCAGAAGATGAATGTTGAATAATAAATGCCACTTATTCTTATCCTGTTTAAATTCTTGTGTAAGATTAGGAGTATTGGAGTTTCTCCCTGGCTGCATTGTCTTAAACAGCAAAACCAATAAGGTACTGTACCACCCACTAGTTGGCCTCAATCAAGAACCTCATGGCAGGTCCTCCACCATCCTTTGGAATTTGGCATCAAATTGTTTACCATTGTAAAATTGTGTCAATATTTCTGTGTGTCCTTTTAGATTCTTTGAAATATGCTCCATAAACAACTCCATTGTGATGAAATAGGGCTGTTTCGGTTTTTGCATGGTTTTGTTCATTCTAATTTGAAGCCAACTGATCTGTTTTGGTCAAGGCTTTCAATATCCGGTCTCTGCCTGTTTTACTTGTACACTGCTGCAAAGCAGAGTGCATTTCCTTACTGCGATACCAAATATCAAAAGCATTCAGTTGGTGTGTGGAAAGCTTGAAACTCATCTTCTTGGGTACCATACCTTGTACCTCACATTGATTCCATCCATGTTTCATACTATAGGTTTGCCCAATTTGATCAGAACAATGTGAGAGCATTATCTATACCTTAGAAGGATACAACTGACGCAAGCTTGTCTAAAATTGATGGAAGTGCTTTCTCAATACATATTCTGATAATCTGAGATTGCTCGTTTCACCTCATAATCTTGTACACCACACAATGCATACTGTCTTGAGAGACTATTGTAAATTTATCTAGAGAAAATTCAGGCATTCAGGTTTGACACAACCTCAATCTATCTTCAAATTATCACGTGTCCATTTTTACTTGCCATGATTAAGTTTGATATCCTACACATGACCCCATGGCATCTTTTTAATAATGATCATCATTTTAAGATTTTTCACTAATATTATATCAAGCAGAAACAATCCTCAATAATTTATAGCACTTCTTTACAAGGTCCGGGCAGAAAAATCTATATAGCTTTGTTTAATTTTCTCTAATATTCGACATCAATCAATCTGATGTAGGCCGCTTTTGAAGGGAATCCATTCAAGACAGTCCCAGGCCCTTTCAAGCTTTTCTGGCGATGCATGAGATCGAAGCCTGGGTAAGTACCACTGTTGCGTAGAGAAAAAAACCAACCCCACTCCATTGTGTTTGTAAATGTGAAACACAGTATGATATTATACATATATAGTTATTTCCCTTTAATTCTTTGCTTGCTCTGCAGGGAGGAACCAACAGAACCATTCACTTACTTGCAGCTCGATCCTCTGAAGAGAGAAGAACCAATGCTCGAGAGCGACACATAAAAACTATTAGTGGCTTGCAAAACATTCTAGTGAACAATCAGTGTCAGATTTTACTTGGATTTTCCAATCATGAGTTTATTTTTTGGTACCTCTCGAGTACCCTGTGCGATTGAGGGGGCAATTATGTTCTTAAGACAGTGTACAACGTGCCTCTATCCAAGCCATCTTTGAAACTCATTGTCTCTTGATCTGTTTTTTGGTCCGCTGTCTCTAGATCTGTTTTTTGGTCCACTACAACCTAGTTTAATCTGATTTGGAAAAGGTTTTTCCAACATGATGCAGTCACTTCAACATATTTTAGCTCTTCTAAAACCTATATTGACATGTTATTGCTAAAGAACTTGCTACTTTAAGGAAATCATATTCCCACAAAAATGCAAGTTTCTAGAATTTTGAATGGTTTGCCAAATTTGTGGGAGCTTGTGGTAATCGCTTTAAATGTAACTTTGCCAACAATTAATATGAAATTTTTTTTCATGTTATTAACCCTTGAACAAGAAAGGAGAGCTAAGAAAAGTCAAACTCAAACTTTAGTTGTAGCTTCCTCTTTCAAGTGAAAATAAAAATAACTAGACTTCTAAAAACTTCAAGCTTCATTTTCATAACAATAAAAATTTAGGGCCTTAGAAATTTTAATTTTAAGAAAAGAGGATCAATTAGTAAATGTTATAATTGTGAAAAACTAGTCCATCAATCGAAATATTATAGATCCAAAAAAAAAAAAAAAAGGAAGAATAATCGTGATAATCATGATAATAATAATGAAAAAAAAAAAGAGATTGTTTGTATGGTTACCAATCTTTATTAGTTGATTGTGATTCTTTGGCTTGGTATATTGATTCTGGATCTGCTAATCATGTAGCAAAATATAGATATCACTTTATTGAAATAAAAGAGGTAAAATCCGGTGAACATCGTATTTACATGGGAAATAATACATATTAACCGTTGGCAAAGTTACATTTAAAGCGATTACCACATGTTCCTACGAGTTTGGCGAGCTATTCAAAATTCTAGAAACTTGCATTTTTTTGCGAACAAGATTTCCTAAAATGGTAAGTTTTTTTAGCAAAATAACAGACATTTTATTGACATGATCAACCACAGTTTCAGATTCTAACAAAATATTTATATTCATATAACCCACTAAATAATTGCAAATATACATATCGACCCCTACTTTTTTTGAATATCCATATAACCCCTGAATTACACATTTAATTCATATAACCTACTATATTTATCTAGTTAAAATTTGTGTGTGTCTGTGTGGTTAACCTAAAAATATACGATAATTTATTATTAACACATTGAAAAAGAAACACAGTGGAGTAATTTTTTTTGTGGAGGACATTCTAGTCATTTAGAGAAATCATATTGAATTTTTTTTTAAATCTCTTGAGATTATTTGGATAAATGCATTTTCAACATTTTTAGACGGATAGAATATACCTAAAATATTTCTTAAAATTTGACAGAAAACTAACTCAAAGCCTAAACCTTTATCCATGAAAAATATAGGAGGTTATATGGATTTTAGATAAATGAGGGGTCAATATAGATATTCACAAATTTTAAGGGGGTTATATGCATTTTTTCTTAGGTGTTTACCCAAACAATCAAGAGTTATAGGGATATTTAGAAAAATTAAGGAGGGATATGCATATTAGTGAACTTTCAGGGCACTTTATGCATTTTTTTCATCTTTTAGTGGAGGATGATTCGAAAGAACTGAATCCTATTTGGTAAACTGGTTTTAATTTATTGAATTTATTTAAGGGCGTTGATGCACTAAGTTGTCATTGCAGTCCAAATTTTTTATATATTAGCTTAGGCTAAAAAATGCGGTTCACTCATTCCAGTATATATTTTATTTTATATTTTTTTAATAAAGATATATATTATACTTTCATAAGATTCAAAACTCCTAAGGGTTACATAAAAAACATTTGCAGAAATGATCATCTCTAACATATATACCCCTAAAAAATCTCATATTATCAAAATACCCTTGGTAAATTAAATTAACATTTTCAACCATACTCCTCAACAACGTTTAAATTATAGTCATATTGAAAAATATTCATATAAAAAAATTCAAAGTTTATGCAAGAATACATTGGAAAGGACATTCATAGATAATTTAATCATTTTTAGGGGTATATATATAATTCAATGAATTCAATGATGTCATTTATTTACACCCATTAATGAGTTGGCTAACACCATGGGTTTGCTCTCCATTGACGTGTGTATGACTCTCACCCTTGATTTACCCAGGTGTCCGTAGGGAAACTTTTGAGTGGATCGGTGTAGACACCCAGAGGATTAGTCCTTGCCTTGAAAGGTCGATTTGGCAATGGGATGATGGGATAAGGGGTTATTATGAGGATAAATGAATTAGAGGATAGTTTATCCTCGTTTAGTATATAAAAAAAATCATGATAAATTGCAAAAAAATTAGAATATTTTATTCCACCTAAAGGTAAGATAACATTTATCCCAATTTTTTATTTCAATTTTAAAAAATGTAAATATGAACAAAATTATTGGATTTTTTATCCCTTAAAATTAAAATAACTTATCATCAAAATGTTAATGCCTTGTCAAACTAGACCAAAGGGTTTGCGATACCTCCGTCACCTAAAAAGTTAGTAGTATTTATAAAAAATATGAAAAAAAAAATAAGGAAAAATTAATTGGGGGTCTTTGTGGTTGCCTGTCTATTATTTTTAGATCCCTAAAATTTTTCAAATTATTTTTAGGTTTTTAAAGCGGTGAAAAATTATATTTAGGTCCCTCCAGCTGAATGCTTTTTAAAAATACCAAAATTCCCCCCCCCCCCCCCACACACACAACTAATATAATACATTGTTAGCACTCCTCAGTACATTGTTAAGCATCTCCAGTACACTATTAACACTCCCTGTACATTGCTAACCTTCGCATAAAATGTCCCCCACCAAGTATTTTAGTACACTGTAAACACTCCTTAGTACATTGTTTAGTATCTCCGGTACATTATTAACACTCCTAATACGTTGTTAACATTCGCATAATTGAACGAGTGCATTTTTCATATTTTTGAACAACATTCGGCTAGAGGGACCTAAAGATAATTTTTTAATATCTTAGGGACCTAAAAATTTTTAAGGACCTAAAAATAATAGATAGGTGATCACAAAAACTCCTAATTAATTTTCCCAAAGTTTAATGAAATATTTACTTTATCAATAATGATTTTTAGGCCCCAATTGATATATCCCATTCTAAGCCCCATGAGGTAGCAAGTTTGAAATACCTATATTGCCCTCCTCCCTAATTAATCGTTTTAGTATTCCATAACCGCCCCATTAATCCCGAGATAGTTATGATTTGTGATATCTTTCCGTTTTTAAATATTTGTTTTCAATTTGACGTCTAAAAAATTCACGATTCTCCATTTCTGATTTGTGAATGATCGGCTGATAGGAAAACAAATATGAATTTTATTTTTATTCAGATCTGGTTGGTGTATACAAGGTGAATTCACGATTTTTTTTCTGTGTGATCTGATTCTGGTGCAAATAGAAATTGATACATTCAGGTTAGGTTTTTTCGGATCCCAAAAATTAAATTTTTTTGCGAGTTTTTAGTTTTCAGATGGATTTGAAAACAAACATCGAATTTTATTTTTGTTTCAGTTCGATCAGTGGAGAAGAGAAGAATTTGATTCATTTAGTTTTATTTTTAACCAATTTGTGGTGCAAACAATGGCGATCCATTCAGGCTAGTCCTTTTTCAATCTAAATAAATTATGTTGATTTTGATTTTTCGTTATTCCTTTGAATAATCATATACATGTATTGAATCTGAATTTAATTTTAAATTCAGATACATGGCCTGTAACTTGATTTGTACGCATTGTTGTGTACCAGGTATGATCTGTACAATCATTTTATGATTGTGTGTTTGTGTATAATTATGTATAATGTGTCATTCATGATATTTTTTAGCTTTGTATCAACATTATTCGACTCATTCAAATTTAAGATTTTCAAATACAATGCACATTCACTTGTATGGAATATGTATTTGATAATTCAAATTCTAGATACACCTGTATCTGAATTTGATATCCAGCCCATTTTGAAGGTTGTTATTTATATTTCAATGGATTTAATTAATGTATAGCTGATTAATATCTAACTGCTTATTGTTGATATTTTGAAGACCTTTTATGAATTTTCTGTGCAGTGCTCAGTAGCATGTAGACCATAATTGTACATTTGGATTTTCAAATACATTACTGTATCTTAATTTGATAATATATGATTGATGTTCTGATTTTTCATCAGGCAGTAATGGTGATTTTATGGAGAGCACATGCGAAAACTCAATTCATTTGGGCGACTCATGATATGTGGAAACCAGTTTGCCGAATGAATTGTTTGTTGTGGCTGGTCAGCAAAATGTATACGAGATGCAACTTGTTTTTGAAGATGCGAAAATTGTGACAACAAAAGAAGCTACCGTGAAGCTTTAGAAACAAGTTGATGAACATGGTTGATCAACATGTTTTATACAACAATTTCAGATACAGTTGATTCAGATACATAAAGTGTTTACAAAAACATTAAGACATTTTCATCAAGGGATTTAGATATGTTTTATAGAACATGAGTACAATATTTCAGATACAGTTGAGTATTCCAAATTATAAGTTTGAAGATATTAATACACTATACATTTTGATCCACGGCACATACAACTTCTTAATAGCATGTAATGTGACAATGGGATCTCTGTTTCTACATAATTGCTTCATATTCAGATATATTTGGTTAACAGGTTTTCAGATACAGATACAGTTGATTCAGATACATACATTGTTTACAAAAACATTAAGATATTTTCATCAAACCAATATATTCTAATTATCAAATATAAGATAATAATACATGATCTACATTTATATGACATTTCAAACATTTCATTTGGTTATTTTCAATTGCTCATTCAATCAGATTTTGTTTCACTGAATTAAGAAACGATTGCATATTATATACATTTTCATATACATGTCGTTGACTTATGCATTCGTTCATCAGTTTTTTTGTTTCCTCGTAAAATGAACTGTGTACATGAGAAACCCTAAAACAATTGAAAAATGTCAATTTTTTTCCTTTAATCTAGATACACTTGTAGACAAAGACAATGTAGCATAAATAATTTCGTTACATACTAGAGATTTAACACATGCTTCCAAACCTAAAAAAAAAAATTCAGATTTTGTTTGGATTCAGATACATGTATCTGAAACACCGATTTCAAACCAATTTTTTTTTAGATTTCAGATGTATCTGAAACACTGGTTTCAAACCAATATTTTTTTAGATTTTAGATGCACGTATCTGAAACACTGATTTTTCAAATGGATTTCGGATTCAATCAGATTAACAGGAGACCAGAAAACGGAAGGGAATCGTTTCATATTTAATTTTGAAAACTAGATATTTCATCTTATAAGAAGTGCAAAAAATTAATCTAAATTGATCCGTTTATATAGCCCCCCCCCCCCCCCCCAAAAAAAAAAAAAAAAAAAAAAATCGTGACGGTGAAGTTTCGATTGTAGCAAGAAATCTAACATTTTTTTCGCCATTATCAACGATCTTGTTGGGAAAGAGAATCAGATGATATGAACTCTTCATAGTCGATTTTTTTTTTTTGGTTTTAATGGTTTTGTCCAATTTAGAAACCCTAAGTTTTAAATTTTTTTGAAATATGTTCAGTCCGGAGAGAGAATTCAATGATCCCTCCTCTTTTTGAGATTCTGTTCCGAGGATTAATGATGGGGGAGAGAATTAAATGATCCCCTTTGTTTGGGATTCCGTTACGAATATTAATTAGTTAGAGTCAATTTTTTAAAAACTTACAAGGGTAATCATGTCATCGTCATTTTGATGATTTGAAAAAGTTAAACAGAAAATCTATAGGAGAGTGTCACCCGTTGAGACTCACCAATGGGGTTTAATTTCTTAGGCTTTACTTTATTACACGAAGCAGATAGGATTAATGAGATATACGATGACTGTATCTAGGACATTTAAAAAAGATTAGTGTATTTGAGCCACCTAGTGTAGCAGTGCCCCCACAACGAAATACTCCTCTCTAGTCTCTTCTTGTTTATTCATACCAGTTGAGGTTCTGCTCTGTTTCTTCAGTGGAAATGGAAAACGTGTTGGGGCTTCTGAGGGTTCGGGTAATCAGAGGAGTAAACCTCGCCGTACGAGACCTCCGAAGCAGTGACCCATATGTCGTCCTCACTATGGGAAAGCAGGTGAGCCTCTCCCCTTCTCTGATTCTCTCTCTGGGTTCTCTGTTTTTCATGGGTACTACTTCCCTTTGATTGCTTGTAAGAACCAAATAAAAGTGTTGCTGGATCTCGTTTTCTTGCATGAATAGTTTGAGATTTGGTTTTTCTTTAACTCCCATATCTATTCTCTTGTTGATTTCTTGGATTAGATATTTGGGTGGTGGGTTTTTTTTTTTTTTGTTTTTTTTCAATTCACTGTTTTATTTTAATAAGAGATCCCCAAGTCATGATCTTTGTTATTGTGGAATTATATGCATGTACAAGTTGATGTTGATACAAAACCATTTGGAGATGATATAAGAGATTGTGTTGAGTCCGTGCTCCATCCATCTACTTCATGTCAATCCCCAATGAGGGGCTGACATATGTGCAAAATAATCTCAAAATTTCACATATTTGTCATGTGATGGGAAACACGTGATCGGACTGACATGTACTGAAGGAATCTCATCTCATAATATAAACTATAAAGCTTAATTTAACAATGTAAATCTAGGAAAACAATACATGTACTAATGTCTACTTATCTCCTTATTAGAGTTTCTATTGTTACATCACCTCTAGTGTCTTTTGTATGCCACTATGTGGAGATTTTTACTATGTTCTCTATATTTTTCACATTTGTAGAACGATTTGATGCGTTTAAGCACTCTTTTGAACTCTTTATCATGATTATTCTGCACTTCGTGTTATATGAGTGGATAATAGGAAAACTTTGTATGAAAAGTTTAGATTTATTTCTTTGTTATTTTTTTCTTTCCATGTAGAATAGCAATGTTTTATGTATCAGAATGTCGAAATGCTAAAAAAAAATATATGTAAAGGTGTTGTCTGGCATGCTGAGATAAGTCTGTGGCAAAAGTAATAAAGAGAGGAGTAGAAGCGATTGTATCATTCGGAGGAGGCTGAGTAGATTTGATAGGAAAGTGTTTTCCCATGACAAGAAGTAGGAAAACATTAAGGTCATGTTTGGAAACAGGTTTGAAAATGAGGTTTTCACTTAAAACTACTTGAGAAATTAAATTACTAGAAAACATATTTTTGTTTGATTCCTTAAAATCTCTTTTTTTTCATTGTTTATAACTAAAAGCTGTTTTTTCTTTCTTTCTTCAAAATCTGTGAAACGTTTGGAAACACGTTTTGATTAATTATAATTACTCAATAAGCAGAATCATCCAAAGGTTGTTCCAAATTCTACTAGTTTGAAGATTATTTAGATATTGGTGGTAAATGGATGATTTCCAATAGAAATTTTCAATGGAGCAGGATTCATAAACTGGTGTAAAGTTGAAACTTATAATCAACGATAAATATCATTGTTTTTATTTATTTATTTATTTTTTGTTGTCAACAAGATTTCTCTATAGTTGGGCATAGAAAAGCTGAAAGCTTGTGCTCCCAATAAATTTCAGGCACCAAATCTACTTTCAATTGCTCCCCATCATGGTTTATAGCCTTTCTTTTATTGAAGAAATTTGTTTACAGAAATTGAAGACTCATCCTGTTAACAAAAATTTGAATCCTGAGTGGAATGAAGAATTAACTTTCGCAGTTGTCGATCCTACTTTGACGATCAAGCTTGTAAGTTATCTTTTCCTTTATTTTCTCTGGTTTTCTATTTGATCAAAAGCACTGCATTTAATCATAGCATATTTAACATGAATAAAAGTATTTCATTGTATCAACATAAATATATAATGCTTTGAAATTCTGAATAATTGAGAATTATGCTTTTTTTCTCTGATTTATTATTGTGGACCTCAAATCTGCGTGTGATCATAGTGAATGTTTATATTCATAACCTGTTCATGTGATTGGAGTAACTTTATGATTTGAATAGGTATTGATTATGATAAAATTGTTAACATTCAAGCTCCTTTTATTTCTTTGATTTGTTGTTATCGATCTTAATGCTGCACATGATAGCATTGAATGGTATGTTCATAACTTGATCATAAAATCAGAGTAAATTTTTATCAAGCCTCTCTACACCATTGTTATAAATTGTAGTTTTGGTATTGGTACATGTCAAACAAGAACAAGACTCATAGCATCATTATAGATTTGATAAGGATCTGCTTAGATGGTTGATATTGGATTTAAATATAGGGGCAATTAGAAGGGAAAAAAAAATGTACAAGTACCATGTAAGATAAATATATATTTATAAAAATCTTATAAAGCCACATGAATGCGTGAAAGTTCATGATTATATGAACTTCATGTTAATCATCAACGGAATTAAATACTGTATAAAAAATATAACCAATTAACGATCTTTTGTTCGTTAATCTCATTAATATATAGCTGTATATCATTCTATCAGTCATTCATCATATTCATCAGAAGTGGATTTCAGCATGTTTTAGTTTCCACAGCTATTTACACCTTGATTTCAGTATCCAATCATTCGTCACATATATATGGGTTGTCCCTCTTTTAACATAAAGAAGGGTCATTTTTACCTGAACAAGGAAATGCACAGAATCTTATTCATAACACCCAATTCACTTCATGATTATGTTCTCACTTGATTAAAAGCATTAGCATAAACATGTTTGATTAAGTTTAACTAAAGGGTTATGATTGTGCACTCCATGATATGCTCCACTTAATTCAATAAGCTCCAAACCCAAATGAATTGTGTCATTGTCAGTCCTTAAGGATCATCTGCGTTCCTTGGTTCAATGTAAAATCTAGTTAAATCAAGGGTATGTAATTTGATTCCAGTAAAATCTGGCTTAAATAATGGTATGGATATGCTAATATAAGATGAGGGGTAAAGTTGCAAGTTGTTTAGCCATTCAGTTGAGTGATCTCGACTCTTTGAATCATCTACTGACATTTCATTGATTTTTTTCCGTTGATAATAAATTAAATCAGACAATACCTGTCCAATGTTTTCCAACTAATTGATATGTGATCGACTTTATTCAGTGTGGTTCATTAATTTTCTCCCCCATTATAGGTCCTACTGGTTAATTTGTTTAGTTATAGTCATGGAGAAAATTATCTACATACTAGGTTATATATCTTAGGATGTATGTTTTTGTTGGTATATAACCTCTTTATACGATGTGGACTTGTATAAGATTACATCATCTAATTATTCTCTCCAAAAGACTTGCAGATGTAACAACCACTGTCATCATTGGTAGTATTGGAAGAGGGGCTTCAGTGAGGGCTGGATCCCTCAGCATTGTCAGTCTTCCACCCACTGGGGACTGATACAACATAAAATTGCCACATGTCAGTTCTTTATTGGGGCCTTAAAACAATTTCTGATTGGATCCCATCTCTATTTCGGTCATCTTCAATAGTATCTAACAGGACACTAGAATAGTTAATAATGCCAATTCCAGTATGAAAAGAATGCCCACTTTCACATCATTCCTTTTCTGTTCAAATTATTGTAGGAAGTATTTGATAAGGACACTTTGAGAGTGGACGACAGAATGGGTGATGCGGAGTTTGAAATCCAGCCATTTATGGAAGCAGTGAAGGTGCACATGGAACACCCGGAAGAGGTCCCCAGTGGTACCATAATCAGGAAACTGGTGCCGAGCAGGCAGAACTGTCTGGCTGAAGAGAGCTCCATTGTATGGGTTGATGGAAAGATTGTCCAATACATTGTTCTGAGGCTGCGCAACGTGGAATGCGGCGAGGTGGAACTTCAACTGCAGTGGATCAAGGTTCCATAATCTAAAGGCTTGTAAAAACTGCACTCTGTATCATATGCTGCTTGTTTGCTTATCTATATGAATTTTGAAGTTGATGTAGATTGAATATATGTAATATGTTGTATATGCTTTTGGAGAATCTTTGCTGAACATTTGCCTTTAGAGGGGTTTTGTTTTTTCCTGTCATGCAAATGCTCAGTGTCCTGGTGGTGGTGGTGATTTTTTTTTTTTTTTTTGTATTATCAAGTGATACATTCAATGTTGTGTGTTTTCTTCCAAATCATATACAGAGTCCTTAGTCTTGCATGCAATCTCGTTTTGCTAATGATGTATATTTTTTGTTACATGATGCATGCGTTCTTTTCTTTTTTTTGTTTTATATATGATTCATTGGATTATATATTTCATTTTTAGTATGAGCTGTAACAACGTCAGCCATGTTTGTCTTGAATGAAGCAGGACACCGACTATCCTATTAATCAAGGTGTGTCGGCAGTACTGATCAAGTTCCGAGGTGATTTTGGAGCACAAAAGTGAGATGTGTGAGGCCTAATGTGTATCTTTTCCTATCTTCAAGTACCAAATTATATCATTTTATTCATAGTTGCATAGCTGTATATCAAAATTTTGTGCTTTATTTTGAAATATGGGCATTAAACGCATATATATGCTCATAAAAGAGGTAACCCTTAAACGTGCAATTTGGTTTGATTTTTGTTGTTCTTCATAGGGACATGTTTTTTTATTTGATATAAACATGGAAAATCTTCATTTCTGAGTCATATGGAAGTTGAATCATGCCATTTGAAAGGAAAAAATTATGCCTAAATTACCATTTCTGTCCTAGAAGGAATAGGTCATTATCTATTTAGTAGTACGGAAAGTGTAATAATGAATTTTTTATTATTTGATTAATGGTATATAAGTTGTAAATAGAAAGTGAATAAGTTGTAAATAGAAAGTGAATAAGATTTAGATAATGAATTATAAAATGTGAAAAAAAATGATTTGACAAAGTGACCCTCCCTACCTATGGAACAAAATGGTGGATGTAACACAATTCTATGGAGGACTTGCAATACGAATATAAGGTTATTTTCATCTATTCTGATATAGTTGTACCCATTTTTTCCTTGTAAACAAATAGGTTTTTGGGATTATTCACCCTATTTCACTTCATTCCCCACCTATTCTGCTACCCAAACAGGAGTTTAGGGCTAGTTTGATAAATGGATAAGTGGTTGGATAAGAGGATAAGTACGGGGATAAATAGAGAGACAATAACTTATCAAGTTTAGTATAAAAAAATATTTAAGATAAAACACGGATAGTTGTTCCTATTTTAAAATAAAAATAAAGATATGTTCCACCAAAATATTTAAATGACATTTATTCACACTTTTATTTTAATTTTAACAAATATAAATAAAAATAAAATTAATAATTTTTTATTCCATAAAATAAGACAACTTATCTCAACTAACCACATCCAATATTAAAAGAACTTTAGAGGTTGATCTGGAACACCTCATAAACACCTAACCTCCTTTTTTATTACTATTAACAGAGAGTTCATATTAAGTTATGGACAATATATACAAGTCACATCTGTTACATATTCGTGACTGAAATTTTAAATTGACAATTTGTTTGGCCATAAAATTCTTACCCACCTTCCTAAATAATAGTGTTGAAAATGACAGTTTTATTTTTAATTCAAATTTTAATCTCATCTCTATCCTTTTGAGGTTACATCCATTAATAGTGATATGGCATGACTCGGAAAGTAAAAAGTGAGATTAAATAATAGGAAAAAATCCATATAACTCCCAACAAACATAAGAAAATTCAGATAATCCCTTACATTTTTCAAAATGCAAATACCTCTCCCCCAAACATATGAAAAATCCAAATCACCTCGTGTCAGTTAAGATAACCTAATGTTAATCTGACTTAAACCTGAGATATGAAGTTATCATTATACCTACAACACACACCATCATCATCTTGATTTCATTAGTTTATAGGGTCCTAATTGCATTTTTGCAATTTGGCTGGGTTAGGTTGATGAAATATTCAAGGAATATACCAATTATGTTAATGGTTAATTAACTCGAGAGGGTGATATGGATTTTTCATATGTTTGTGAGGGGTTATTTTGGATTTTGGAAAAATAGAGAGGGTTATTTGGATTTTCATATGTTTGTGGGGGTGTGTTTTGGATTTTTCCCCTAAAAAATAAGAGCATTGGTACACTCAGTCCATTTTACAGCCTTATGCACTATAATAACATATTATATATTGCATTATCATATTGTATGAGATTCTATCATAGTTTATATAATAAAAAAAAATTAAATATATTATTGTACCTCAATATGTACTTGATTTCATATAACAATATATACTTTAATAAAAAATCTAATCTTTAAAAAATAAAAATAGTATGAATTATAAATAGGACTACACAAGAGATCAGACATATTATTTTCTAAAAAATAACTGTATAATTTGACATGACATCTTCGTATGTAGTGGCCTGTTATATCATGACCCTTTCATGTTTCAACCATTTGACATTTCGGTTAGGAGACATCACGATTAATAATGTAAAAAAAAAAAATGTTAGGCTTATCATTTTTACCGCCTAAAACGCGTATTTTTATTTTTGTTAAATAATCAACATTATTTAATGATGTATATATTTTAATAAAAAATGTGTATCGCTTCATTTTAAATCAAATGAATCTATTTTAGTAAGTGTAAGAAAAAATTTAACGATTATATAAATCGTTAGACAATGCATATGTTTTACTAAATTTCTAATGATGCATATACAACTATATTTTGGATTGTAAAACGATTGAGTGTAACAGCGCACATTAATAATTTCATATTATATTCAATTCTATGTATCTATAATTTTTTATCCAAAAAATACCTTCGAGAGAAGATTTGAATACATATTTTTTATAAAATTAAAAAAATACTTGAATATATATCTAGTGAACCATATATTTCGAGAGAATAATGGAACTGTACCTTAAAAAAAAGGCAATAATAAAGATATTATCACGTTCAATCTTATATGTAGTCTTTCACGTGTTCTGATTTTTTTTTAGCCCCTTTGACAATTATGTAAATGATATAACAATGTTATAAAACTAAAATGATATTTTAGTACTATTAGGCAATATAATTGTTGGGAATGCCTATGTTATTATATTGACAACCATCCGATATACATTGTTAACTAAAGTGCATACGCGATCGGCATTTGATGGATGAACCAGAAAAAAAAAAAAAAAAAAACCTAATGTGGGGGTGTTATGATCTGTCAAAAAAGTTGGAGAACCTAAAAAAATACTTGGAATTATATTCCACTAAAATATTTCGACAATTTTCAAAATTAATCTACACAAAATAGATAGACATTTTGTTAGTCGAGAATTGATATAATAATCTACAAAATTAATCTTTACCGATCAAAAAATATATATTATATAGTTTTAAAATGAAAAATGATGTAATAACAAAAAAAAGTTAATGAAGTTGGGTTTGGACCCGTAACCAAATGACAACAAATTAAATTTACTATCCGGGTTGAAGTCCTAACATTTATCCTAAAAAAAATTAATGACATGATTAACAAAAAAATATTATTATACCCATCTCAAATCCGAACCGAATCGAATTTGAAAACCCAAATACTAAACTCGTAAATTACACCGAACTAAATTTATAAGTTAGATTTTTTTGGTCCCATTAGAGTATATGAATTCAAACAACGTATCATCACGTACAAATATGTTAAAAATAAACTTATATAAAAATCTAAATATGAAAGGTGGGTGAATATGACCAAAAGGATGTTTAGGGTGGAGAGTTTTGGAGAATGAACATAATTATAAAATATGTTAAAACAACTAACTAGGTAGAGAAGTTTGGTTTGACTCAATCTTCTAATACGTCCGACATCATTTTGTTTTTAAATTTGTTTTTAAAAAATAATATACATCATATGACGTATATATTTATGCAAAATAAAATACATATATTTCAATTAATTATATATACTCATTTATAAAATATGTAAAAACAATTGGGAGAATTGTTCAGATACCCCTTGACTAGGGATCAAATTTGCTTTTCTACCCCTGAATTTTTTTTAATTTTTTATTTACCCCTGAAATCTGATCTTTTTTTTTTCTTTTGAATTTTCATAATACCCAAACTATCCATTATAGACAGAGTTATAGAAATACAGAAATATAATGTGATACATACAGAAATTATACACATAGTTACAGATATTTAATAGTTATCTACAAAAATATTAAAGTACGCAAAGATGTTTATACACAAAATGGTCATATATACATTCTCAATGTCATTATATTATCATCTGTAAATACATTCAGTGTACACAAAATTGTTATAGATACAATCTCAAAGTTTCGTTAAAATAGATACATCAATTGTTTGAATTACGACGTTTTCTTCAAATCTTAATGATTAATTGTTATCTCCCCCTTAATCCTCTTCATGTCCTCTTGGGTAAAATGAAACAAGATTATCGAACTAGACATTCAATGTACTTCATAACGAAGAACGGGTTTTTCAAGCTATATCAAAAATACAACAATCAAACACTTAAATAAATTTTTATTTAGCAATATGAACAAAATTAGTAATAGCATGAATCTGAACTGAAAATTTATGAACAATTGTAATATTTTAATAAAATTACTTATTGATCTATGTACTTAACAATTATTGAAATTAATATTTACATAACAACTACAACAAAAACTACCAATGTGATGCTCAATGACATAATCTACTATTTACATAATAGAAATGTAATATTTTCTATTATTCTTATAACAATTACAACAGAAATTACAAAAACTATAATTTACACAACAAATATGTAATATCATACATAGAACTAAACTAAGGACATGTAAATTACAAAAATGTAATGACTGATTACAAAAATGTAACGATCAATTACATAAATGTAATACTAATTTATAGATGGGGGTGGTTTAAGTATAAAAAATGAGGTGGCACTGGTCTAGGGACAAAAAAAAAGACCAGATTTCATGGATAAATAAAAAATAAAAAAAAGTCCGGGGGTAGAAAAATAAATTAGATTCTTAGTCAAGGGGTATTTGAACAATTTCTTCAAAAAATATTTAACGAGATACATACCTCTTGGTGTGTGCAAATGGCTAACAAAGTTTATGTGATTGTAAAATGAGCATTGTTCGAGTTAATTTATTTTACATTCACATTTATAGTGTTATATACATTGTTGGTAACCTGCACTCAAGATATTTATATTGTTAAAAAAATTCATATTTTTTATAATTATATTCATTCAATCTATTAGAATATATATACCTTATCATTTTTACAAAAATACGTAAATCAATCGATAGTGAATACTATTTTCTAAAAAAAAAAAAAAGTTTAGATGGCATCCGAGACAAGAAACATAGTTGAGTCTAATATTTTTTTTCTTGTTTGTTTTTCTTTGTCAATTTGTCAACCCAAAACACCTTACTTATGCGGAGTGTGCGAACACACAAAAAAAAAAAATCAAAATAATATTATAAACAATCTCACAGTGAATTCAATGGACAATCCACATATATTTTAATTTTTTTTAAATAGTAAATATTAATTAATGAGATATATATTTTAATTTTTTTTAAATAGTAAATATTAATTAATGAGATATATATTTTGATAAAAAATATATTTTATTTTTTTGGGATCTAAATTTAATAAATGTTAAAAAAAAAATTAATGAGATATATATCTCAACATAATGTCTCAAATGGGGCAAGTTAAGACGGGTTTGGTTAATCTCAATCTCAAATCCGCTAATAAAACTATGTCTCAAATTTATCCCAAACCCGTGACGAGTTTGATTATTCCACCTCAAACCCGTTTCCACGGGTTTTTAAAGGACTCAAACACATCATGTCCCATCTCATTTAGGTAGCGTTTGAAAACACATATTAAAAAGTAATTTTAACAATAAAGCTGTTTTTTAACATGTGGTTTGACCAAATATTCATGTAAGTTGCTTTTCTTTTAATTCAAGAATTACGTTTATTATTGATAACAGAAACTATTTTATTCGCATTTGAAAATGGTTTTTTTTTTTTTTTGTTACGAAACTACTATTTAATATACCCCCATGTGCACTTTTACTAAAATACTCATGTCTTCACCTTTTACAATGGGAACCCATTGAGGGCCTCCCCTGATCTGCTTTTCCATCTCTGCCTTTTAGTGATGATAATGATCAAACCTTCTTCTTCAGCAACCGTAGAAGACGACATGAAGTGTCTACGAGGGGTTCAAGAATCCCTAACAGATCCCCAGGGGAGGCTTTCATCGTAGAACTTCAACAACACGAGAGTGGGATTCATATGCTCCTCCAACGTCTCCTGCAAGAACGACCGCGAGAACCGTGTCATCCGCCTCCAGCTCCCCTCTATGACCTATCTCGACCTCTCCAGAAACTCATTGTTCGGCCCCATCCCTTCCTCCATCTACGGTTGACTCTTGTACCTTGTAACCCTCGATATGTATTTGAAAATGGCAAAGACTATTCGATTAGGGGGGGGGGGGGTGTTGGAAGGTTATTTCGGAAGCTAACAATAAACCTGAGATCGAACACAAAAACAAAACATCACATCACACGAAGAACGCAAAATATAAGTGGTTCGACCTAGGCCTACATCTACGGGACAAAAAATAAATAATCCACTTTCATAGTTGAGATACATTAAGGGACTCATAAACTCTCCCATGAAGTTACCTTCTCTTAGAACCCTCTCAACATTCTCTTAGGATATCTTCATTGTATAATGTCTTGCCAAGTCTTGCCATGAAACCCTAGAGAATATTTATAGAGATAAATAACTTCCTCTCCAAATAATCTCCTGATTAACAAACAAATATTGTTTTCTATTTTAGGAGATTCACTTTAAATATTAATTAAGATCAAATCTTAATTAATATTCAATCAAATAGGTGCCCACTCTAATATGGTTTCATCTTGGCCATCCGATGTGATACATCGAATCGGGACATAATCTCAACATGAGGGGACATGTTAGGGTTTCAAAAAGGGGAACCACAACACAAAAAAAGGGCATGAATGTTGTGTTATGTGAGGGTTAACACCATCTTTTTTACTGATTTGAAAAACATATATTTCAATGCTAGAATTGATCCAAAACACAAAATATTCATAGAATAATCATAATCTGTCGATGAAAATTTAACTCAGTGGGCTATTTGGATTTATATATGTGTTTTTAGGGGGTATATGGACTTTAGGAAAAGTCAGGGGGTTATATAGATTTCAAACAATTTACAGGGGATTATTTGCATTTTTCCATAAAAAAAACCCGCAATGGGTCGAGTAGGAGTCAGGTTTAATATAATCCAAATCTAACTTGTCTCTCCAATGTTAGACTCATTACCCGCCCCACTCCACCTTGAGTTTTACATTTTGAAATCTATATCCATCCCATTTCACCTTGGGTTTTACATCTTGAAATCCATACTCGCCCCACCCACCTCATTTAAAGTGAGTTAATATATTTAAAAAAATTATATAACAAATGAAATTATTTTTTATATGAACGCGAATTACATTCATATAACAATTTCAAATATTTTAAGTTATATAAAAATATTAAAATCTCATAATATATAAAAGAATATGAAAAAATAAAATCTTGTAAATAATAAACAAAATCTTTATTTTTGAGGTGACATATGATTGATTGATCGAAGGGACGTGTATTTTGAGTTGTTTATAAGACAAATGTGAATAAATGGATGGAAGAAAGAAAAAAAACAATAATAATAATCAAGTTTTAACTTTTAATTATATGAAAAATAATTTTTATTTATAATTCATAAACTTTATATGAATATAGATCGGGTTAGCAGATTAGATCGGTTTTTAAACATAAAATTCAAATTCAACCCATGTATTACATGGACCGAGATGGGTTGAGGTAGGTTTAAAAAACACGAAATTCAAATTTATCCCTATAAGAACGAATCGGATCAGATTACCGATAAAACCCATTCCAATTGTCATCTGTGACTAGGCCTGTCAACGGGTCGGGTCCGGGTCGGGTCGGGGTGGACCCGGACCCGACCCGTGACAGGACCCGACGGGTCCGGGTCCAACCCAGGACCCGGCGGGTCCGGGGAAATGTGGACCTGGACCGGGACCCGTCGGACCCGGGTCGGGTCCGGGTCCGACCCGACCCGGATGGTTGGGTAAAAAAAAAAAAAAAAAAAAAAGAGAGAAGAGCTCATGTATTTGTTTGCCTTATCATTCTATTTGAAATTTTTTGTAATAAAACATTATTGTTAATGAGACTATGTTTGAATATAATTTTATACAATTCAAAAGAAGTAAATGAATTATTAAACAACATCCAAAACAATAATCACTAACATAAAAAACAATATTAACCTAAACAACATTCAAAACAATAAACACTAACATATTAACCTAAATAATAAACATAAATCATGCAACAAACTAATTAATCATACAAATTCAAAAGCTAATAAGTTAATTGTCCAAAACAAACCGATTTATAAGTTTGTTATGATTATGATTTATGAACTTGTAGATACAAAAATAAGTTAAGTAAGAAATAAAATTATGTATCAACTAATACTAATGGTCTTATAATATATGAGCATATATTAAAAAAAACAGTCGGGTCCAACGGGTCTGGGCGGGGTGGACCCGGACCCGACCCGTTTGTTTGTTTGGGTCCGCCAGGTCGGGTCCAACTCGGGTCGGGTCCAAATCGGGTCAGGTATATTACACGTATAATCGGGTCTGAATCGGATCAGGTCCGGGTCTGGACCCGACCCGTTGACAGGCCTAATCGTGACCCTTCCGACCAGACTGCACAGAGCTCCAAAAAAAAAAAAAAAAAAAAAAACAAAAGACAAAAGAATGCAAGAAGTCAACCAAAAAGAAAAAAAAAAAATTGACTGAACGGGTACGCTGAAAGAAAAAAGACAATTTTATTTTTTAATCTTTATAAAATATATGATTGAGTGATCAACCATTTATTTTTTTTATTATAATTTAAGTCTTTAGATTTAAAAAATATATTATTTATTATTATCCTATAGATGTATAAATAAATTATTTAATTTTTTTATTAAATTATTTAAGTTAATAAACTATTTAGATTTATTTTGATAAGGTACTGAAAAGTAATCGTATCCTTTGAATCTATATATTAACGTTGCCGCGTGTTGTGAGTGCATGAGCATTCTCGGAAGTCGTGTCGTCACTCATTCGTCCAATGCCGTCCCAGCAAAGAAAGAAAGAAAGAAAAAAACAGAGACAGAGTACGTTTTTTGTTTTCATTGTTGCCCTTATTTATTGCCGTGAATTATGTATGGATTTTTCAACAGAAAACCATTGTTCGCTTGTCAACAATAACATTGGATTCTTCATTTCCTCCTCCTCCTCCACCTTCTTCTTCTTCTTCTATTTAAGACTTTTCTTGTCATTGTGACCAGTTGAGGGAAAAAAAAATGGAACACCTTTTGGGGCTTCTGAGGGTTCGGGTGATCAGAGGTGTGAACCTGGCCGTTCGTGACCTCAAAAGCAGTGATCCTTATGTTGTTCTTAGGATGGGAAAGCAAGTGAGCCTTCTCTCTCTCTCTCTCTCTCTCTGGGTGCTCTGTTTTTTTTTTTTTGTCATGGGTACTTGCCTTTGAATGCTTGTCTAGGACCAGTGGAGGTGGTGCTGTTGGATTTTGATTTTTCGTGGTTTGGGAGATTTGTCATGCAATTTTTTGTCTTTTGTTTGTTTAATTGTTTGTCTGCAATTTCGGGTTATATTGTTTTTTGTTCTTTGTAAATGAATCTTTATATGCCTTCTCTTTTTGATGGATTAGTTTTTTGGGCTGTTTTTTTTTTTTTCTTGGTTATTGTTTATGGGTTTTTTTTTCTTGTTGTTTTGCATGTATGGTTCATTATCTGAAATGGATTTTACTCTACTGAGATATCTTCAATTCTTATTATTTTTTTGGGGTTTTGAGAAACCCCAATATTAGTTGGGGAAACCACGGATGCACAGAATCACTCACAAAACCAATGCATCAGATAAACCCGGGAGATTCGAACTTGAGATCTATGGGGATGTCGTGATCTTTGTTATGATGGAATTATGCATGTACATGTTGATGTTGATACAAATCATAAAAACACTTGGAGATGGAATAAATCCCTGGCTCACTTTTGGAAATTCTAGGGAACAGATCAGCTTGACTGATGTCTACTTCGTATCTCTTCATTTATATGTTTTACAATCGACATCTAGGTATTTAGTATCATCTATTTCAGATGTGTTATATTACATTTGTCGAATGATTTGATACTTGTTCTGCACGCGATGTTATTTGAGTGGATGCATGATAGGAATTCTGTATGGAATTCTCTCTTTTACATCTCAATTTGAGATATAATTCTTTGTTCTTTTTTCCCCTTTATGTTGGATCTTGTTTTCTCAACCTATCCAATAGATATTTTATTCGAACTCAATAAAAATGGTGATTTCATAATCCCTTTTACATTTTCCTCGATGACTGAATATGGAATTTTGCTGAACAGAAATTCTGCCTTTTGCTTATTCCAAGTAATTAAAAGTGAAAAAAAAAAAAATTACATGGAAACAAATAGTGTAGCAGTGACTCACATAGGGTCGGTTCTTTGGCCATCCATGAATTTGCTCCCCATAGGTCTTGAATCCTATTGGGCTTATCTAATGTGCAGGGTTTGTGAGTGATTATGTGCATCCAGGTTTTTCTCAACTCATGTTGGGGTTCCTTTTCACCAAAAAAAGAAGAAGAAAAGAAAACCATTCAATAGAAATTTACAGCGTAACAGGATTCAAAAGCTGATGCAAACCTAAAACTTACAATCAATGCTAATTATTATTTTGTTACAGTTAGATTGCTGTGTAGTTGAGCATAGAAAAACATGCAAGCTTGTTCTTCCATTATCTTGTACCAAACTTGCTTTCAGTTGCTTCGTATCATGGTTTATCATCTTTCTTTTATTGCTGAACTTTGTTTACAGAAATTGAAGACTCATGTTGTGAAGAAGAATTTAAATCCTGAGTGGGATGAAGAATTAACTTTCTCAGTTGCCGATCCTACTTTGACAGTCAAACTTGTATGTTATCTTTTCCTGTTCTCTGATTTCCTACTTGATCAAAAGCACTGCATTTATTTTTGGTTGGTAAATGG
The DNA here is from genome assembly GCA_030737835.1 of Acorus gramineus. NCBI lineage: Eukaryota > Viridiplantae > Streptophyta > Magnoliopsida > Acorales > Acoraceae > Acorus > Acorus gramineus. The sequence continues at coordinate 4,067,641 of JAUJYN010000013.1, read as the reverse complement.
ACTCAATTATCCTAGTATATAAAGTTAGCATATCTAAAGTGGTATTATTTGTATCTTATGAATGTAGTTAATTCTTAACGATATAAATATATAATGCTTTGAATCCTGAAAATGTACCAATTATGCTTTATTCTGCGATTTGTTACCATGGACCTCAACTCTATGTACGATCATATAAATGGTTATGTTCATAACTAGTTCATATGATTGTACATTTATGAACTTGAATGGGCATTGATTGTGCTAAAATTGTTATTATTCAAGCCCTTTTGTTCTTTGATTGTTATTATAGACTTTGCTGAGCATGATAATATTGAATAGTAATATTCATAACTTGTTCATATGGTCAGAATAAGTTTTATCATGCCTATCAAAACCATTTATAAATCTTGGTTTTTGTATTGGTACAGGTCAGACAAGGAAATGTATTTTTCACATCATTCATATCAGCCAATACAGATTTGTTACAGATCTGGTTAGCTGGTTGATTTTGGATTTAAAAATAAGGAAAATTAGAAGATAAATAAAAGGTATAGGTGCTTTGTAAGAAATGCCTGAAATTAAAAATTCATTTAGATAAATCTTAGAAAGTCAAATGAATGCATGAAGTTCATGACTATACAAACTTCATCATTGTCAACATAATCTAAAAACCATGTAAAATTGCAGCAGATTACATAGAGATTATATATGAATGCATTTATAGTATTTTGTTTATTGATCTCATTAATTTATAGAGGTGTATAGCATTCTCTCAGTCATCCATCATATTCACCAAAGGTGCATATCAACATGTTTAAGTTTAATTTCCAACAATTCATAATATATACAATTTCACAATTATTGACACCTTGAATTTCAGTATCCAATCAATCATCTAGGGGTTCCCCTGCATCTAAAGAATATAATCATGCTCATTCAACTATGTACACATTCCTAAATACCCAGTTCAATTCATAATTATGCACTCATACCATCCAATTTGCTTCTCTTCATTGAGAACAAAAGCATAAATATGTACATTCTTTTTTTTCCTTTTTGTGTGTGTGTGTGTGTATGCATGTGTGCGCGTGTGTGTGTGTTGCATGATCTTGACATTCATGCTCATAACTTGATGTTTTAACCAGAATCTGATTAATATGAATAATGGTTTGATAGAAACACACCCAATTTTAGACAATCCATCCAATATTATTCAGAGGCAGTGGCTTGCTTTTTATAATAGTGTGCATTGATTGAATTCAATGAGGGTGTCTGGGGAAAGTTGCTAACCTCCCCTTGCAGGACTCCTATTACATTCAATCAACTCCTATTAGGACTCAAACCTCCCCTTGCAGGACTTTGACCCTCCATTGCTTGTCAATGCTGCTTCATTTCGCACATCATCATTATTCAAATTTGTGTTTAACAATAGTCCTCTTACCTATATATCTCTCTCAAACATCCTTTTTTTTTATTAAGTTTATCTAAAGGGTTATGGTTGTAAACTCCTCCATGAAAATCTCAGTTATAATAAGCTCCAATCCTAAGTAAGTTCTATCAATCTACAGACGAACAGGGTCCTTGCTATGTCTCAGGGATCATTTACATTATTTTTTGTCCATGTAAAATCTAGTTTAAATACATATAAAATTATTTTATGTCCATGTAAAATTTAGTTTAATTAAAGGTGTAGATATTTGCTATATAAGTTGCAAGTCGTGTACAAACTAAAGATTAGTGATTTGAACTCTTTGGATCATCTTCTAACATTTCATGGATTTTCATTATTAATGAATTGAACGTTGTTATACTTAGTCCTCTTTACAGTCCCAAATGCAGTTTCATTTACCTCGTTAGCCCCATCCACTCACTATAACCAAGTATATACGTTGCTAGAGATTTTTTACATTTTCCATTAATTCATTGAAGTTTTATACTTCACCTTTTATAGAAATACAAACCTCATTAGATGAGGTATATGGTTTTTAGAAAAAAATGAAACATGGGCGGACTGCATTTGGGATTGGAAATGGGACTGAGTGTAACATTTTCCTAATGAATTATATAAAAATCTATCAGCCCATGGTTTTCAACCAACTGATAAGTTGTTTTGTTCAGTATGGTCCATGAAGTTTAACCACCATTATAGGTCCAGTTGATCCATTTGTTTTGATAAACTCTTGGGAAATTCAGATATGTTAGGGACAGTGATTCTTGCGGTCCTTTTTTCAATCAGTTTTTCAAGAAACATACTTGTCTAATGAAATACATATATTTATCAAAAAAAATTGAAATATAAATTCAAATAAATTGAATGAATGTATATATTTTTATATTTTCCTAACCTACTATTTACTAGCTTAACATGTTATGTACTAGGTTAGAGGAAGATGGGGACTGTAGGAATGGTTATGAATGACTGAGTGTTTTCAGTACCCTAAGCCCCCGTTTGGATACAGAATATGACTTGTTATTAGGTATACAGTTATTCTGGCACAAGTGAGTATAAATAAGGATAAAATGATTTTGTGTTTGGTTGGTTGCATTTTAAATTATTTTCATTGGAAAACGTAATAATAAATTTTTTTATTTGTGTAAAATGTGAATAAATTGTGGATAAGAATTTATAAAAGGTGAAAAAATAATGATAGTTGATTTGATATGTGATTTATTAGAGGTGATGACAATTAATTTGATAGTATGCCCACATATTCTTTAGGTGGGATAACCTGTCATAACTTTAATGCTATTAAAGGTTGGTTGGACTCCATGTGCACGCCCCCGTTTGTTTCTGGTATAAGACCCCGGATAACCCTGGATAAGAATTTTCAAGTGTTTGTTTACCCCGGATAACCCCTGATAAAGTATGATAAAGTATGTCAGAATAAACCCTCATAAAGTGGTATATGGATTCCAATCAACCCCTGGAATTAAAGTTATCCTAGGTTATTCCACCCAAAGAATATGTAGACCCACTGTCAAATCAACTGTCACCACTTCTTACAAATCACCTGTCAAATCAACTATCATTACTTTTTTACCTTTTATAAATTCTTATCCATACTTTATTCACATTTTACCCAAACAACAAAACATTTATTCTTACGTTTACCAACGAGAATAATTCAAAACACAACCAAACACAAAATTATTTTATCCTTATTTATACTCACTTATGCTTGGATAAATGTATACCATAGAATAAAACCTATCCCTGTTCCAAACGGGGGTATATCACTTTATACCAGATTATTTCAACATAGTTTATCCTTGGTATTCCCTGCATCTAAACAACAAAAAACACATATTCTGTTTTATTTTCACTTATTCCCTGGACTATTCAATATCCAAACGGGGGGCTATGAAATTATCTAGAGACTAGGTTATGTGGCTAGATGTTCTGTTGCTATATAACCTCTTCATGCAATGTAGAGTTGTACCAAATGACATCAGTAATTATTCTCTCCAAAAGAATCTTTGGATGTAACAACCAATGTATCGTCATTGGTAGTGTTGGGAATGAGATCCAGTCAGGGCTGGATCATTAGTCAGTTGGAGAACTGATAAATGCCAAAAAATACAACTTCACATGTTTAGTGCAAGAGGTTCTCACATGTCAATTCTCTATTAGGGACTGACAATTATTGATTAAATTCAACCTTGGTTAGATCCCACCTCTCGTGTTGGTAAATCTTTGATGCGTATTTAATAAATAAAAATAATGCTTGATCTCAATATATAAAAGATTGCCCCCTATATGGAAGAAATATTGCACAGCCAACAAGCACAATTCACACACTCCTTTGCTGTTCAAATTCATTGTAGGAAGTATTTGACAAGGACACATTCAGCCTGGATGACAGAATGGGCGACGCAGAGTTTGAAATCCAGCCATTCGTGGAGGCGGTGAAGGTGCACTCGGAACACCTAGAAGAGGTCCCCAGTGGTACCATAATCAGGAAGTTTGCGCCGAGCAGGCAGAACTGTCTAGCTGAAGAGAGCTCCATCATCTGGGTTGGTGGTAAGATTGTCCAAGACATCATTCTGAGACTTCGTAACGTGGAGTGCGGCGAGATTGAACTTCAGTTGCAGTGGATCAAGACTCCTGGATCCAGGGGCTTGTGAAAACTGCACTTGGAATCATGTTATATGAACTTAGAATGTGACAGAGATTTATTGTATGTAATGTATTGTCTATGCTGTTGGAGAATATTTGCTGAACATTTGCTACTAAAGTAGAGTTATTTTTTCTTCTTCTCTCGCAAATACTGAGTATTTTGGTGTGTTCAGTGTCGTTTGTTTTCTTTCAGATTTGTTAAAGAATCATTATTAGGATAATATTATATCTTTATTGTCATTATTGTGATATTATTAGTTTCCTAGTTTTCCTAGATTCCTTATCTGTATTTTAGGGTTTCCTCTATGTATCTATAAATAGAGCATTTTGGCTCCTCTAATATAATAACAATAATTCCCTTTTCTTTATTCTAACATGGTATCAGAGCCTCCACCTCAAAAATCCTAGATCCACAAAAGCTTCTCTTTCTCTTCCCCGCTTCGATTGAAGAGTCTTCAATCGGAGCGGGGGAGGAATTTTGCTCGCGTCGTGCCCTTGCCGTCGCCGTCGTGCCCTTGCCGTCGCCGTCGTGCCCTTGCCGTCGCCGCCCCTGCCGCTGCCGGCGCCGCCCTGCCGCTGCTCCTCCGGCCGCCCTCTGCCGCCTCCGGCCACCCTGCCGCCACCTCCGGCACCTCCTTGAGACTTCAAAAATCACTAAATCGGTCATAACTTCCTCTCCGGAAGTCCGATTAAGGTGTTCCAGGGGTCCATTTTGCTCGATTTTTTGTTCTCTATGCATCTGTGTGATTCTTTTCTTCATTCGAGATCTCTATGATCCTCCTCACAGATTTGCACACCTCCGCGCATCTCCTTGCGGCATCGACCGCTCTTGCGCTCTTCGTGGAATCTTGCTACTTCTCTTACTCTCTCTACGCATGTCTTCTTTTATGTGCGCTCTTTCTCTTTTTCGCAGATTTGCACACCTCCGCGCATCTCCTTGCGGCATCGATCGCTCTCGCGCTCTTCGTGCAATCTCGCTACTTCTCTTGCTCCCTCTACGCATGTCTTCTTCTATGTGCGCTCTTTCTCTTTTTCGCAGATTTGCACACCTCCGCGCATCTCCTTGCGGCATCGACTGCTCTCGCGCTCTTCGTGCAATCTCGCTACTTCTCTTGCTCCTCTACGCATGTCTTCTTCTATGTGCGCTCTTTCTCTTTTCGCAGATTTGCACACCTCCGCGCATCTCCTTGCGGCATCGACCACTCTCGCGCTCTTCGTGCAATCTTGCTACTTCTCTTGCTCCCACTACGCATGTCTTCTTCTATGTGCGCTCTTTCTCTTTTCGCAGCATTGCGGCCACCACACACGCCTCTGCAGAGCCCTTACCGTGCCTTTGTTGCACCCCTGCCGCGCCTGCACGTGCTGTCGCCAGCCTTCGCCACCTTCTCATTTTTGTCCAAACTCTAAGGGTTCTACCTTTCAGAGTTTGGGAGGGGGTGTTAAAGAATCATTATTAGGATAATATTATATCTTTATTGTCATTATTGTGATATTATTAGTTTCCTAGTTTTCCTAGATTCCTTATCTGTATTTTAGGGTTTCCTCTATGTATCTATAAATAGAGCCCTTTGGCTCCTCTAATATAATAACAATAATTCCCTTTTCTTTATTCTAACAAAATTATTTGGTCTTGTTTTCTTTCAGCTGGGGACACTTTTCATTATGCAAACCGGTGTATGGGTACGATAATAGGGAATGGATTCTCCCATCCTCCTTTTCCTTATCCCCACCACCCATCCAAAAAAAAATTGTTTGGAGGTGAGACAATTGGGGGGGGGGGGGGGGGAGGAGAAGAACGGCGAGGGGTGTTGGGCAGAGGGCAGAGAAGGGGAGGGGAAGAGAGGTTGGCGAGGGGGGGGGGGGAGTAGGGTGAATGCAGGGGTGAGGGAGGGAGAGAAATAAACACGGGGGAATTGTCCAAATGCCCCTGGACCAAATCCTCTATGTTTTCGATTTGGGAGGATTTTTTTTTACCCGTACTTTTTGTTCCCCTTTTTTCCATACCTCTGCAGTTGTCACCTCACAGTCAACTTACATTTTTCTTCCACTTCTACCTTTCTCTCTCATTTCTCCCCCAAATCAACCAAACTTCCCCCAAAACCTCACCCCCTTTAGCGTCCCCTTGTTTTTCGGTGGCCACTACGGTTACGAAACCGCTCCTTCATAAGCAGAAGCGTCTCACCCTCTCATTCCACAAACCCACTCATACTATAAATCCTTCTCATCCCTTTTCATCGAAACTCAATTCTCACAATCAGGGACCTCCATCTTTCCCTCTTCGGCCACTGCACCGCTTTGTTGCACCTCTCTGGGCACCTTTTCCGTTGCACCTCTCCGGCCACCTTCTCCGTTGCATTTTCTTTCTGTAGTTGTTCATTTATTATACTATTGTGTAAGTGGTTTGTCCTGTAAGTGTCTTTTAAATTTCTGTAATGTGTTATTATAAATATGTATCTGATTATTCATTGTATATGATGATTAGATTTTTGTGTACTAATGTCATAGATATATATTTGAATATGATTATTTAAATAATTTTTCAATGTAAATAATTTATCAATCACTTGTTACTTTTCTATTTTGATTGTATAATTTATAAATTCTTTAAGAGATGACAACTATCAAACTTTTCAAGTGAAAATAAATTGTGTATAAGTGTAGTTTCCTTTCTGTAGATATTCATCTATAGTAGTATTATGTAATTGGTCAGTCTGTACTATTCTGTTAGTAGTTATTCTATTTTTGTAATGTTTTTTATAAATCTGTAAATAGTTATTTATTTAGTGTAAGAGCATCATTAGATTTTTGTGTACTAATTTCTTGTATATATATATATATATATATACAAAGGAGGTGGATATGGTTATTTAAATAATTTTTCAATACCATTTGAACCATCTTTAAATAATTTGTCAATCACTCTATATTTTTCCTCTTATGTATATAACTCTTATCTTCCTTTATGTGTTTAACAAGTTTACGTAATTATTCATGTTATGAGTATAAGTCACTTGAGAATGATTTATAAAATTTTTGAAAGAGGACAACTAACATACTTTCTTGTTTAGTGTTCACATACCTTAGTTTACTTTTTGTAGTTGTTCACTTATATAAGTGATTGGTTACAATTTATAGTTGTTCACTTAAATTTTGTAATGTCATCAGGATTCACATCCACAACATGTTTTTTTTTATAGGGGAATGACCGAGGGGTATGTCATTGATGCGTTCTTTGACTTACTAGAGGTGAGGATCAATGAGAACCCCAAAGTCCACATAGCCTGCTTGTTTGGGAATCATTTTGCACTGATAATTTGTTTTAGTGCAATTAGATGTTTATCTTACGGAAATAATATATGTACTTACTGAATCACTACATTTACTTACTGCAGCAATATATAGTTACATAAACAATATATGTAATTACAAAGACAAAATATGTAGATACAAAACAAATATATATAGTTGCATAAACAATACATTTATTTATAAATATATTCTCATTAGTTACAGATATAAATTCATCAGTTACAGATACAATACATATAATTATAAATATAAATACTGTGTGTGACAATTGTTCAATTCTGTATGCATAATTTGCATATTTATCATTGATTGTATGCTTGATCTTCAAATTTTAGAGCATCTATATGCAAGCTCCGGAGGCAAATCAAATGGTTATGATGTCCCAATACATGAGTGAGTGTAGGGATAATATTATTACTGAGGTCGACATATATTTTATGGTTCTCAATAATGATCATCATTTGCACTTGTTGGTGTTGGACCTTATGTACGAATCCTTCCACTCCTACATCCCATTATTCCTTGTTCATTACAAGAAAAATGTATTTAATTAGGTAAAATAAATCAAGAAGTTTTTTGCCAAGAGCATCAAACGTCTTCATATTGCAGATTGGAACGTGAAATTTGAAATGGATTGCCCAAGCAAAAAAGCAGGTACGTGTGGTTCTTATAATATCATGAAATACACAATGCTTATGAATTATAGTTTCCATGCTAATATTACATTCATCACAATTACCGTGAAACCTCACAGAAATAGACTATTTCTTTGTAGTCATTATAAATGGATTGTTTCCTTAAGGTAAATGATAGTTCCAATTCTGTGAGGTTTCACAATAACAGATGTCACCATATATGTTATCTTGATTTTTCTAATCCTTAATTTTTATACTCATTGGTTTGTTTTACAGAAATAAACTGTTTATCATAGATGGTCTCACCTTGTAAATGAAATATTTATTGACTGGTTGTTTGTGTAATTCATTTTTTATTGGACATTACTTTTTGGGCACTGTTACACCCATATCATTTTCCAGCCTCAATTCTAGCTCTATATGCGTCGATAGAAAATTAACGACGCATATGCTTCGAAATTTTTTTTTTACATTTTCTATAAATACATCTATGTAATTCATTATAGTATATGCTTCATTTTTTATAAAAGCATGTACCTCATTAGATGAAATATACTATTTTTAAAAAATTCAAAACACATGTAATCTGGAATTGAGGTTGGAAATGGGGCTGGATGTAACATTATCCTACTTTTTTATACTAATGTGACTTGCATATATCTTACGCAGATGAGGTAAACCACAGGTGCTACATAAAGTAGTTCTGTAATTCAATCATAGTTCTGTAATTTTGGAATGCATGTTTAACTATTTTTGTGTCAATTCAATCATATTTGCATCAATTGCTGTAACTTGGATATATACATATGATATTTAATGTAACTTGGACATATATTTATGTAACTAATATGTACAGCTTTCGTAACTTAATTGACAATTTATGTAACTTGATGTTATAGTTCCTGTATTGATAGATTGGCAAGGGTGGTTGGTAGATCGCACGGAAAGATGAAAATGAGCTGTCTGGGTAGATCGGCGACGGTGTAAAGAGAGACGAGGTGGACGGAGGATCGGTGAGCAGGAATGTGAATAGCAGATGAAGAGCGGCACGGTGAACGACAACCATGCGAAGGATTTCAGTGTCGACTACGAATAGTGGCAAGATTTTTGGCGCTCGCTTGAGGAAGAAAAAGACAAGACTGGTTTTAGTCTGCAGTTCAGCTGGTTTGGGGAAGAAGAAAAAAAAAAAACAAGATGTGAGGCATTGGGTCTTCTTTTCAGCTGATTTGGGAAAGAAGAAGAGAAAAAAGGATATGAGTTCTCTTCTTTTCAGCATCACCTCTGCAGCTCTTCTTCTTTTCTATGTTGCCTCTATCATCGCCATCACTATGGACTGGGATGCGCTCGTTTGGGGAAGAAAGAAGAAAAAATCATTTGGAGAAGAAGAAGAAAAAGTGATGGTTTGGAGAAGAAGAAGAAATAGAAAGAGAAAGCCATTTTTTTGTCTTATATAAGGGGGTATTACTGGTATTAAGAAAAAGCAGGAGTATTAAAAAAAGGGGATAAAAAAGCAGGGGCAAAAAAAACATTTCCCCAAGTCAAGAAACATGGAAAAAATGGAAGGTTTGGTTCAGGGGTATTTGGACAATTCCCCCAATAAACTAGGGGTCAACAACGAGCCAAGCCGAGCCGGCCCGGCCCGCGGCCAAAAAAATGGGCCAGGCCTGGGCGGGCCTACATGTCCTAATTTTAAATATCTTATTTCTTTTTATTTGTTAATTTTAAAATTGTTCATTTATATATAATATTAAAATAATACAAAATTTAAAATATAATATTAGAAAAAATATTTATATCTATTGAATTTTTAGAATAAATATTAAATGAATTAATTACTTGAAAAAATAAATAACTAAATGTATCTAACTAGGTTGTCACCTACACAAATGTCAATAATTTATATAATTTAATCACAATTTAAATATAAATTATATGTTATTTATTGGATTACCCCCTATGAAACCTATAAGCCAGGCCCAGGTCCCAGAATCAGGCCTGAGCCTGGCCCAGCCTGCGAGCGGCCCAGGCCGGGCTTTTTGATGACCCCTCCAATAAACACACACACATATAGAGAGAGAGAGAGAGTTCCTTTACATGTGGCCGTCTCTGTTAACTACCCTCATCTCTCTCTCTCTCTCTCTTCCCCATCCCTTTATTATCCTCATCCTAAAAAAAAAAAAAATTTGGGGAGTGGAGGGGCGAGTAAGGGAATGAGGTGGTGGGGAAAACGGGTTCATCATGATATATCACAGTTCAACAAATCATCCATATAACATTATTTAGTTGAGCTAAATGTCATTTCATGGCATGCTATTAGACATGCCATAACCATCGATTCATTATCTTTTGTTCAATCTTTGATTCAAACAGTGAGAATTGACATGATTTTGTTTTACTACATTAGAGCCACCAGTAAAACTAAACACAACCCATGAAATGTTAGCAACAAAGCTCTTCAGTCTGGATTGATTGATCCAGGGATGCTGATGCACTCGGTTCATTTTGCAGTCCCACTGCTATCTACACATCAATAAAGTAGTATATGAAAAGGCATAAAGCAACACATACATTATATACTCTATTAAAAAATATATATGTATATATATTCATTCAATTTATATTCGTGTGTATGTTATTTTTTTATAAAAATATATATTTCATTAGACAAAGATTTGAGACACCAGCAAACCATGCATCCCTTCAGATAAACCATGAGTAGTGAAGCCGTGCATGCTTAAATTATTAGGATTGACAGGTTTTTATAAAGACTGTTGTTTGACAACCTAAAAATCTCCCAAAACTCACACAGAGAGCTTTAGGAGACAGAGGGAAGACCTACTCAAATAAAATAGTACAACCATTTGCTCACTTTTAGACTCGCATGTTGAGAAAAAAAATGAGTCCCAATCTCAACAACTAAGATATAGATTATGGCAGCTCAGAAAGATGATATTATAAATGAGTCCCAATCTCAACAACTAAGATATAGATTATGGCAGCTCAGAAAGATGATATTATAAATAAAAAATTCTTAGTAATCAGCCAGAAAAAAATATTATCAGGTAGAAGAAAAAATATAACTAAACAGGATGTGTTAGAACTTAGAAATGGTCAAAATCCTTGGGCACGAAGTACAAAAACATATATCAACATGGGTGCCTTGTCTAACAGAACCTAACATCAGAACAACTAAGAAGAATTTAATCGTAAATGAATTGCAGAATGAGGGGAAAAAAATTGAAGAAAAGATTGAACGTGGAGACTGGGATGGAGAAGAACGTGGTGTTAGTTATGTTACTCTAACCTAGTTGGGGAGTTTTCCTTCCACAGCGTTCTCTATTAATGCAAGCAAGGCAAAGGAAGGGGCTTTGCCAAGGCTTTCAACTATGGACAAAATGGAACCTGCTTGAACAAAGATGCCATCATCGACTGTCAAATCTGATCGGCAGATAGCACACACAATAACCCCTTGTCTGCACAGCGGAAGAATCATTCCCCAACCTGAAATTTGTTGGCAAAAAAGTCAATTGGATATCTATAGTTTGACACGAGTGATAAGGTGTGCGTCATGTAAGAGTTGTGAGATAGCAGTATCGCACCCCCTCACTAAACTAACCAAAGATAAATGAATGAATTACATGCTGGCCCACACCTAATAGATTCATTTTAAAAGGTAGGTCGTTTTCTTTGCATCTTATTAAGAGCATTAAAAATGAACAAAGTGGGTTTTAATGGATTCTGAGTTTGCAAAACAAAACTTTGTAAAGTCATAACTTCTTATGTAAATGAACTTTCTAACACACATGCAGAGCCAGCCATATTATAAATAAACGACTCTAAGAATACAACTGGGAACTTTAACTTAATAAGCAGCAGATTGGTGGGACTTTTAACTTTCTAACACACATGCAGAGCTAGCCAAGTGTATTTTGTGTCATAGAATACAGGCTTACTACTAGTTGTATTGGCGTGTCACTGAATATAAAATTATTAACAAAATGTAATGCAGTCTTATGACCATCCCAAATAAGTGGTGGGACTTGAACCCATGACCTCGTGAATGCAATAAGAGCAGAAAGTTGTAACCCCCCAATGGTTAATTAAAACTCAATGAAGAAGACGAGTTTGAGAGCAAATGAAATGACCTGTCTGCAAGGATTGTTGAACCTTCTTCATATAGTTACTTCCACTGTGCTCAAAGAAGATAACTTCTTTTCCAGTTTATTTGGAGACTTGCGCCACATCTTCCAGGAGATCAAAGACTTGAGTACATTTTTCTTTTTTGGTACAGATGGAAACAGAGTAGAGTGATCAGGTGGAATGATGTCTACAACAATGCAGGTGGTGTCATCTCTGAGCCCCTTCAACTCCACTGCTTGCTAACGGGGAAAAAACGAAAGTATCATGGATCATGAGCATGTGGTAGCCATTATAAGTTATAATTTCACGCAACATAAGATTGCTTAGGCGAGGCTTCGGATAATGCTCGAAAAAAGAGGGGAGAGAAGAGCTCCTCAAAGAGCTAAACTCACCTTCACAACTTCTTTTGCCGCTTCGGGAGCAGGCAAGCCTTGGCAACATTTTGCAGCCATCTCTGAGGCTAGCGCATCCCAAACACCATCAGAAGCAATTATGAGTCTTCCACCATTGTTTGATAGCTGGTATCACAAGAGAAACTGTGTTGATTGCACAGATCATGACACAAATCCATGCATTTCTAAATGTTAGAAAAACTTGCAGGTCCATTGACAATGATAAAGGAACTAGAAAGATAAAAAAAAATACGGATATGGTCAAAAACTGGATTCTCGAAGTTGACATTTAATAGTTTGGCTGTAGACTTGTAGCCTGTCTTTTTCCTCCTCCCTTATGTTTGAAGGAACATAACTCAATTTTGAATTTGCATTAGTATGTATTAAATCAAATATAAATACTACTTATACCCAATTTATACCAGCATTCGGTTAGAACGGATACAGATGTTGCTCAATAATTGGTGCCTATCTGTATTCATTTGCACCAAATATGTATATAAATATCTATTTTCGATGGAAAATGTCAAAGACAGTCCTTCATGCAGTCACTTTTGCGCCCTCCAACATGGTTTGAATTTTTTTTAAGGTATATACTTATTTAATGAAATACAACCTTTACAGAAAATGAAATATAAACTCAAATAAATTGAATGATACATTTTTTACATTTTTCTGATTGAAATATATACTAGCCTAACCCAGTCTATACTAGGTTAGAGGGAAGTGGGGACAGCAAGAATGAATGTGTATCAACATCCATTTTCAATTAATGTTCATATCTGTAGTTGCATTATTTGATGAAAAACAAGCACAACCATGAATATCTATGTTTAAAATATCGATCGATGTCTCGATATATCGATTTTGGCAAGTAAATAACTAAAATCAATCTCGCGAGATTATCGTGAATCTGCGATGACTTCATGCTGACATCATCAATAAATATTCAATAAATCGTCGATAATCAATATATCGAACATTTTCGATATATCCATAAACCCAACATAAAAAAAATGTACCGAACCTCCTCTTGATAGGATGGGAGAGGTACCCCCTCTTTAGTAAGGGGACTTGACTTCGGGTCTTGCCGCCTGCTAATAGGAAAAGGTTTTGACCAAGAAAAAAAAAACATTACAAAAAAAAAAAAAAAAAACTCACCCCATTGTTTTGAATTTAAACCCTCACTTATTCTATCCTATAAACCTCTCCAAACATTCATTTTCATCACAACAACAACAATCTTCTTCTCTACTACTCAATCTACTACTTACATTTATTTATCAACAACAACGATTCATTCTCTCTACTACTTACATTTAACAAACAAATTCTCCCAAAAACCCCTCAATCCCAATTCCCAAATAATTAATATGACATTATTGTTCTTCATTTTTCTGTTTTTTTTTTCATTTTGTCCCATTTTCTGCAAAATAAAAAATAACCAAATCGATATATCAATCGATAAATCGATATATTGATCTGTATATATCGTTTTGGGGGCATTTCGATATATCGAAAATATCGATATTTAAAACATTCATATGGACATGGACATAATTACCTTCACTTGCTTGACATGAGGGTCTGGTACAATGAAATCTCCTACATCCGTGTCTCCAATGGACCTGGAAATACATAACCCCCCTGGCCAACAACGAAGCGGACCACGCTGTAAAAAAATGAAAACAGAGCTATTACACCCAAAGTCACAAAGTACTATAAAGTTTTTTGAACATTTGGAAAAGAACTCCGATTCAACGTCTCTCATACCTATCGACTGAATATACTTTTTGTTCATTGTACTGGGAGTTTATTACCTTCAGACTACAAATATCAATTTAATTTGGATGATTTATCATCTTTTTCATAATTTAAAAGGCCAATCCTAATTATCAATTTTTTTATCATTGCCACTCTCATGCCTAACATATAAGTTTTTGCATTTATTTCCCGTACTAATGACATAATACATCCCGTATTTATCCTTCTGTATCAGACAGAACCCTTGCCATACATATGCTGTATATGAATTCTGTCACAATGATTATACCTACTCCCTTTTTCAAAAAGAAAAATCCTCATATACTGGAATCACCCTCACCTCAACGCCACATCCACAGAACCTCCCCACACGACCACCACGAGCCGCCACTCGTGCCGCCACTCGATCCCTCCTAAAACCAGCGAAATCCATCAGTTCAGATGCCAAAATGAAATGATCAAGGAAAAGAAAGAAAAAAATTTAATACTGTACATCAAATACCCACTCTTCAGAATTCTCTTCCAGCCTATCGTCGACAGTCAACACAGAGACCATTCCATCGTGCGCCTCCAAAATGCACCGTGAATCTCTGACAGACGCCACAGTGGCCGTCCAACAATCGACGACCACGAATGTAACCGTCGTCCCCGAACGCGCCCCCGCCGCCGATACCACAATTCAGTAACAACAGCACAATCACATAAACAATGAAACACACAACAAAAAAAAATCTCTGGCCCCTCCTATGTCATGCCTCTTCTCTGGAACTCGTTATCGGTCTTCACAAACCCATCGGAGAGTGCCTGACGCAAAGCCACTAGCCACTGCTCCCTCCGGAGTCCAGGAGGGATCGAATCCAAAACATGATCCAGCAATCTCTCCTTCGTGAAGATCGCCGCGCCACTCCCATTGTGCCCGTCAAAGATCTAACATTTCACACCACACATTATCAGATCAACAAACGAATTGCGAAAGAAAGAGAGGCGATTATGCTTACGGCGAAGACGGAGAAGGCGGAGGAGGGATCGCCGGGGACCCTCAGACAGTCGGTCCTGATGAGGTGGTGGTCCTCGCCCTTCCTCGACTCCTCCCAGAATCCGTGTTCAAGGCGTGGTCTTGGGTTGCCCTTGAAGAACTCGGCCAGCCACGACCAGCTCTTCTCGGGGTTCATGTTGGGGTTTTTCAGAACCCTAAAAACCTATGTTTAGTTGTTAGGGTTTTTTTGGGGGAGAGGGGATTTGGATTTTGACTATGAAGTCCAAACGGTTAAGAAAATCGGCTCGTCTATCCCCACCACGTATTTTCTTTAACCCACTAAAAAAAAAACAATAATGATTTCTAGAACCCAACTTTTCAGACCGCCCCATCACAGACCCCATGTGACAATAGGACATTACCTATTATACCCTCTAATTGATAACCACCTCTCAACAAAGAAAACAGTTTAATTTATTCCTAGAATTGTGGAGATTTCATTAATTAATGTATTTCTTCTTTCTTACATTGTGTAAAATCAATAATTTACAATGAACATATTCTTAGGAGTCCCAAAATTTTAATCTAAAGAAGTTTGAAAAATTAATTTGTTCTTTATCGAGTTGGATCTCTCTTTCGAATCAGATTTGTCAATTGTTTTTTTTCTTATCTTATTGAATGAAAATCACATCGAATTTGAAATTAAATTTTTGATGATCATATATTCAATCTATGTTAAATGTTTCAATTCAAAAAATGATTTTTTTTTATGTTCTGATCACTATTTCACACTTTTTTTTATATTTGTTTCATTATAATTTCATAAATGTAGTTTTGATATTATTACATTTAATTGTTACTGGTTTGTGTGATGTTTATATTAGACTCCCGAACTCGAATATTCATTTACACAATTTTGTTACATTCATAAATGTAACACTCTGAAATGTAACATTATCTCATGTTGTGCATTTCTTTTAACAATGCAAATAGAAATGACGTATAAATGTAACAGTGAAGTACATACTTATACAGAACATTCTGATACATGTTCTTTGCAAGGAAGTGCATTAGAAATTGAAATAGATAATTTCAAATAGTAAATGTAACTGTTTGACATTTAGGTAAATGTAATTGTTTGTTCCATCTATATAAATGTAATAGTTTTTATATAAATGTAACAAATCGTTGTGAGAGATGTAAACATTTAAGAAATGTATTTGTAACTACCAATATAAAATGTAACTGTTTCATATGTTAACTATATGTGTTTTTTATTTAAATTTGAATACAATAAATACCTAGAGAAAATGAGTCGTTTGAAGGATTTTAATGAAAACAATTTGGGTAATTTTTGGTGTAATCTAGGTTCAATTATAATTTAGGTAATGATTTTAAAATTCAAAATTTAAAATAGGTAAATGGATTTTAAGATTTACATGGAAGAGTCATAACCAAATAGAGAAAATGGGGGGATTTGGGTTAATAAGACAAATTTTTAATGAAGGGCAAATTTGTATTTTGTCATTTTATCATTTTTTGAAAAAGTCAACAAACCAAACAAACCAACCAATAAAATGATGACACCTCATGGGGCTTGTGAATGGGGCTTATATTATGAGGCCTGGGTATCATGACTCAAAAAACAATGGTGTTTTTCTTTGTTTCCACCGATTCGGTCAGTTCGATCAAACTTGATCGCGATTTTAAATTTTAAACAATTGAATTTGGTCATCATTTCATATTTTAAGCGACCTAACTTGATCGCCATTTCAGGTTTCGAGCGACCGAACATGGTCAAACAGGGTTTGTGATAAAGTTTATAATTTTTTTTCTTGAAAACCTAATCCATGACGTGTATCCTCCTTAGATCCTTCATACCACTCTAAGTGTGAGTTGTAATGTAGGGAGAATCAATCATTATTCTTAAATGTAAAACATAAAAAATAATTTTTTTACATAAGTGACGGACAAATTTTCAAAAGCCAAATATAAAATGTGTTTGGATCAACTAGTATGTTTTTTTTTTTCAAACAAAGAATCTGCTTAACTACGAATTCAAACGAAGCTTAAAAATGATATATATTTGTCTAATAAGATATTTTTCTATAAAAATTTGAATTAATTGAAAGTATACCTACTTACTTTTTTTCAGTCCCTTAGCTGTTGTTTGGATAAAAGAATAAATGTAAAATATAATAAATAAAAAATTTATTTGTTTACAAAGAATAGATAGATATAGTTTTGAACCTTGTTCGACCAATTTCGGTCGTCCAAAACCCAAAATGACGATTAAGTTCAGTGGCCCAAAACCTAAAATGACGACCAAGTCCGGTCGCTCAAAACCTAAAATAGTGACCGAGTTTGGTCGACCTGGATTAGTGAGAACAGCCAAACACCGGTTTTTTTTTTTTTTTTTTGAGGGTGGGTTAAGGGAAATGTTTGGTGGGGATAGATGCGCCCTAAGAAAATTAAGGTAAAAAACAGTTCTCAGACACACTTCTTTTTTTCTCAGTCCAAAATACAGTCATATATATCTAGTTAAAAATTCAATATATACCTTATTAAATATTTTTTTATACTTACTAAAAATGAATTCATTCAATTTGAAATAGAAAAATATATATTTTTTTTATCAAAGCATATACTTCGTTAGATGATGTTTATTATTTTTTAAAAATAAAATATGTTTAGTCTGAGTTTTAATTAGTAAAAAAAAATTAAGTCTAACATTCAATTTATGTCCCGATTAGGCGATTTAATTGGCGGCATATTATAAAGAACCAGTTTTAAGATAACATAGATCCTCTTAATAATTCTAAGGGCGTCTAAAATGGAAAATTTTATGTTTGGATGTAAGACAAGGGTTAATCAAATAATTAAAAATGTTTTATTAATTAAAAAATAATTTATAGGATTTTCAATTCTCATTAATACACTTTGATAAACACATGTCATTCATTCGTGTATGTATTTATATTATATGTAACATTACATTTGTTTTAAGAACAAGGCTATATATTGGAATTGAAAAGTTCAAGCATTTTATTTGGTTTATCACATGCCCATGATATGTGTGAACCTATTTGTGTTAGAATATATATATATATATTTGAAAATAAACTATAGGCCTTCACCTTCGAATCAGATAAGAAGAGGAGTGCCCAAAAGAGAAAACAAGGTTATAAAGCACAATGACAAGAGGAATCCCCTGAAAAGAAGCTCTCTACAAAGGATAAACCCATATGCTAGATAAAACTACTCGTGAATCACTAAACGTCTCCCACCAAAGCTATGGATGACGCTCCCACTCAAGAGCACCCCCAATCCTTGACACAGGACATTTATTTATATATATAAAAAAATGATTTACATGGTCATACAAATTGAATGAGTATATGTTACATTGGACAATTTCATTCACCGAATTAGTAATGTAATGATAAACGAAATTATAAAATAGACTGAGTATATCAACGACTTGTATATCTAAATGGGCCCATTGTAATCCATTCCAAACAATTTCCTAGAATGAAAATGTCACAACAATTCTTTAGTCTCGTTTGTAGCACGAACATGTATTGAATTTTTTAATTATATAATTATCTAATAAATATATATTTTTATAAAAAATATATATACATACTTCTATGAATTAAATGTATTTACACTTTTTATAAAATCATGTGTACTGACATAATTGAATATATGATACGATAAGCAACTTCATATTGTACATTATTGACGTAGTGATATACACAAGAGGTTGCAAAAAGGCTGAGTATGAATTGTTTGGAATTAGAGTTTTAGTTCCTCACATGCAATTTGCATTGCCATAAAAAAAAATTATTAGAGCATTGCTTTACACAATCCCATTATAATCCTACTAACAGTCTCATATATTTCAATAGCCATCCAACAAGATATATATTTCATGAGATGAGATATGTGTCTTGATAAAAAAAAATTCACAGTTTTTAAAAATTGATCAATATAATTGATAAATCATAATTCTTTTCTTTATGTACTTAGATTAGGTTTATTATTCTAAGAAATTAAAATTAATGTGACTGCATGTCATTTTCGTCATTGAAATGAAAGTGAACCTCCCACCTTACACATATCTTCTTCTTTTCCATTGTTTTAAATGTTGAATGGAATTGTATTTATTGCAAGTTATAATTATTGGGATCGAACAACCATCTGGTATTTGAATTATATATATAGTGAATCTGATTGATTTGGAACTCCAATTTCATCGAAATTTCAATACTTACATTGAAAATGCAAATAAATGAATCAATGTGGTAACTTTATATCCAATATATAAATGGTCTTTAATGATGTAATTTAGTAAAATAAAATTGATTTGTCTAATGGCATAACTACTACTTTTGATATAGTCCACAAAATATGCTTCCACGTGGGATTTTGAAATCATCTTGTTTTTATTTATGTCAGTGGCTAAATATATTTTTTTATTTCTTGAATTGTTTCTTGTGCTCTAATCGTTATAGGAATGCGTTTGTCACTCGATCTGCATCAAAAGTTAAAGTGAAAAAAGAAACATTGAGTTGGAATAGATGAGAAATCCACTCAAATGCTGTTCATCAGTACATGTCAGTCTTTAATCAGGAGATGATATGTATTCTATCATGTGATAAACATTTGAGATTTTAAGATGATTTAGAACATATATCAACCCATGTTTAAGAATAATATAAATTAATGAATGGAACACTGAGGGATCAACCTATCTAAAGAGTGTATTTTTTGTTATTATTTTACAAATGGATAATGTGACGTACATTTGTTTTCAATCTCAATCCACTGTACGCGTGTTTTGAATATTTTTTTAAAATGGTACGTTTCATACCTATTTTTATAAAAACAATGAAACATATATATGTTCATAGGTGTAGATTATAAAAAATATAAAAAATTTATATTTTAATGATTATATATATATATATATATAAAATATGCATGGGACTGGAAAGAGAGATGGTGTAAAAACACTCTTCTCGAATAGTCGGGTAACTATTTATAAAGTCGTGTATAAAAACCAGTCCAATGGAGTGTATGTATGACGGAGATGTCTATAAATATCATAATGCATCTGTTAATATCAATTTTGTAACTTTAATCTTTTTAAACGGTGGGTGGATAGATTCCACCTCTTCATTGTTATACTTCCTCCATTTCGTGGTATATTTATCAATTTTCTCAAGGACCATAGCATGGTCTTCTTTGGGAAGATCGACGAGCATGTTTTGTAGCATCGGAATATAAGTTTGTTCAAACCAATCAAAGAAATATACAGTGTTTCGTTCAAATCTCATATGATCATACCACTGTTCTCTAATCGGGCCTTGTTCTTCTTTGGGTATAGTGTTGAAAAACCATTTTCTTTTCTCATTATTTTCTTTTCTCATTATTTTTTGATGAATAAAAATCATTTTTTATTCATTGGAGGATCCATGGTATCCCTGTCTGATTGTGATATTGTAATAAATCAATATTATTTTGGGGGTTTAACTCTTCATGTTCCATATGAGTTTGGATACCTTCTGGTAAATTTTTCCAATCAGCACCAAATACTTGCTACCAGGAGTAAAACCAAGTTGGAATTTTGGCTTGGCAGACAAAATGGATAAACCAAGAATGTTTTAGGACACAATTTTGAACTAATAGTGCATTAATTTTCCCAAGCTTTTTGATAATCCCAATAGTTATAGTAGTTGGGTCTGATCATTGATTTTTGGAATCGCCTAGAAGCATTGGAGTTCTTGTCCCAGTCTTTTAAGGTTAATATCTTTTGGATGCATAGTTTAGAGTATGAGATCTCTAAGGTGCTTTTAGGCTTCATGTACCCATGATATAAGGGATCGGAAAAGATTGGCCATGAGGGAGTGCAAGGAAACCAGTCAACGACGTATTACGTCCCTAACTCTACTGAACCTTAGAAGAGAGTGTGGACAACGCGACTACAAGGTTATAAAAGCACTGTTCACCGGCCGGTACTGTTCATACAAGCAAATCCCTTAAAAAATTAGTTTTGGCTCTGATACCACTTATAATACAAAAACTTTTAAGACCAAATTCTTTTAGAGAGATTTTTTACATCTTTTTCAAGTACATATTTTGCCGAGCTACAATCTATCCTTAAGAGGAACTTTTGGTTTAAAATGTCCCCTTGGAATTTGGTTATGCAATTAACTATGGCAAGGATCTCCTTTTTTATTGTGGAATACTTTCTTTGAGCTTCATTCCACGTCCCTGAAGTAAATCTTACTAATTGTTCTTTGTTATCAATCCTTTGTTTTAGTATTCCTCCATATCCTATGTCAGAGGCATCAGTTTCTATGATTTTTGGTGCATTGGGGCTTGCTATATTCAAGCATGGCAACTGTTTTACTTTCCCTTTAATCCTTTGGACTGCATGGGTATGTTCTATGGTCCAAGGTGTAGGATTTTTCTTTAGTCTGTTGGACAAAAGCTTTCTGTCCAAGGCTACATTTTTATAAAAGTCTGAGACATTGAGACAACCAAGAAACCTTTGAAGTTGTTTTTTATCTTTCATGTAATCCGGGAATTTGTCTGCAAAATCTATTACCCTTTTTATGGGTGTAATATCATTTCCAGAGATTTTATATCCTAGAAATTGAACTGTGGTCTGGAAGAGTTTTATCTTTTTGGCAGATACTACCAGACCATTTTGTTTTACTATTTTAAGAAAGATATTCAGATGTTTCCAATGTTTATCTATGTTCTCAGAAAATATTAATACGTCATCAATATAGACAATGGAAAAGGATCCATAAGGATTAAATATTTCATTCATTATGTTTTGAAATTCCGAGGGTGCATTTTTTAGCCCAAAAGGTAAAACATTCCACTCATAATGCCCAAATGGCACTGTAAATGCAGTCTTGTATCTATCTTCTTCTTTTATCTGGATTTGCCAGAATCCTTATTTAAGGTCAAATTTAGAAAATTTTTTGGAATTATAGACCCTTTTGATCAGATCTTGCTTATTGGGGATAGGATACCTGATCCACTGGAGAACTTTATTTAATGGCTTATAATTTATGACAAGTCTTGGTACTCCCCTCTCTAACTCTGCGGCTTTCTCTACATAGAAAGCTGCACAGCTCCAAGGTGAGGAGCTCTTCCTAATAAGGTTTTTTGCAAGTAGTTGGGATATTCCTCTTTGCAGATCTCAAGGAGCCTATTATTCATTTGGATGGGCCTGGCTTTTGTGGGGATGTTTTCTTCATTAAAGTCTTTGATGTATGGTAGACTTACCATATGCTTTTTCTTATGCCAGAAAGCATAGGGAAGGTCTGAACAGGCCTCATTTTCAATAGTTTTTTGAAAATCAGAGACCTTTTTTTGGAAAATAGGACTACTAATTTGCTCAGATGTCTTCTGGAACCTGATCTCTTCAAAGAGCTCATTAATAAACTTTTCTTTGTATTCTAAGGCCTGTCTATCAGCTAGGCCTGTCAACGGGTCGGGTCCGGGTCGGGTCGGGGTGGACCCGGACCCGACCCGTGACAGGACCCTGCGGGTCCGGGGAAATGTGGACCCGGACCCGGACTCGTCGGACCCGGGTCGGGTCCGGGTCCGACCCGATCCGGATGGTTGGGTAAAAAAAAAGATAGAAGAGCTCATGTATTTGTTTGCCTTATCATTCTATTTGAAATTTTTAACATTATTGTTAATGAGACTATGTTTGAATGTAATTTTATACAATTCAAAAGAAGTAAATGAATTATTATTAAACAACATCCAAAACAATAATCACTAACATAAAAAATATATTAACCTAAATAATAAACATAACTAACCTAAACAACATTCAAAACAATATTAACCTAAACAACATTCAAAACAATAAACACTAACATATTAACCTAAATAATAAACATAAATCATGCAACAAATTAATTAATCATACAAATTCAAAAGTTAATAAGTTAATTGTCCAAAACAAACCGATTTATAGGCTTGTTATAATTATGATTTATGAACTTGTAGATACAAAAATAAGTTAAGTAAGAAATAAAATTATGTATCAACTAATACTAATGGTCTTATAATATATGAGCATATTTTAATAAAACAATCGGGTCTCGGGTCCAACGGGTCGGGGCGGGGTGGACCCGGACCCGACCCGTTTGTTTGTTCGGGTCCGCCGGGTCGGGTCCAACTCGGGTCGGGTCCAAATCGGGCGGGTATATTACACGTGTAATCGGGTCCGGGTCGGGTCGGGCCCGGGTCTGGACCCGACCCGTTGACAGGCCTAGTCTAAGCTGATTGAGAAAAGACTACCCATGGTATAAACATTGCCAATGGGGAGAGCCTAAAGATTAATTATAAGATACCAGATGTCCATGTTTGTAATAAAGGATCATGTTTAAAGACATCGTTCCTTTTAGTAAAAGATCTTCGTCAGGGTGTCATCCTAGGAACCCCCTTCATAAATATGATAAAGCCCTTCTCGGTTGATACTGAAGGCATCCATGCCACCCAAAATGGGAAAAATATATTATACAAATTTTGTGCTACACCAAAGCTATCTTTTCTCAACCAGCTTAGACAGGCCTTAGAATACAAAGAAAAGTTTATTAATGAGCTCTCTGAAGAGATCAGGTTCCAGTAGTCCTATTTTCCAAAAGAAGGTCTCTGATTTTAAAAAACTATTGAAAATGAGGCCTGTTCAGACCTTCCCTCTGCCTTCTGGCATAAGAAAAAGCATATGGTAAGTCTACCATACATCAAGGACTTTAATGAAGAAAACATCCCCACAAAAGCCAGGCCCATCCAAATGAATAATAGGCTCCTTGAGATCTGCAAAGAGGAAATATCCCAGCTACTTGCAAAAAACCTTATTAGGAAGAGCTCCTCACCTTGGAGCTGTGCAGCTTTCTATGTAGAGAAAGCCGCAGAGTTAGAGAGGGGAGTACCAAGACTTGTCATAAATTATAAGCCTTTAAATAAAGTTCTCCAGTGGATCAGGTATCCTATCCCCAATAAGCAAGATCTGATCAAAAGGGTCTATAATTCCAAAAAATTTCTAAGTTTGACCTTAAATCAGGATTCTGACAAATCCAGATAAAAGAAGAAGATAGATACAAGACTGCATTTACAGTGCCATTTGGGCATTATGAGTGGAATGTTTTACCTTTTGGGCTAAAAAATGCACCCTCGGAATTTCAAAACATAATGAATGAAATATTTATGGATCCTTTTCTATTGTCTATATTGATGACGTATTAATATTTTCTGAAAACATAGATAAGCATTGGAAACATCTGAATATCTTTCTTAAAATAGTAAAACAAAATGGTCTGGTAGTATCTGCCAAAAAGATAAAACTCTTCCAGACCACAGTTCAATTTCTAGGATATAAAATCTCTGGAATGATATTACACCCATAAAAAGGGTAATAGATTTTGCAGACAAATTCCCGGATTACATGAAAGATAAAAAACAACTTCAAAGGTTTCTTGGTTGTCTCAACTATGTCTCAGACTTTTATAAAAATGTAGCCTTGGACAGAAAGCTTTTGTCCAACAGACTAAAGAAAAATCCTACACCTTGGACCATAGAACATACCCATGCAGTCCAAAGGATTAAAGGGAAAGTAAAGCAGTTGCCATGCTTGAATATAGCAAGCCCCAATGCACCAAAAATCATAGAAACTGATGCCTCTGACATAGGATATGGAGGAATACTAAAACAAAGGATTGATAACAAAGAACAATTAGTAAGATTTACTTCAGGGACGTGGAATGAAGCTCAAAGAAAGTATTCCACAATAAAAAAGGAGATCCTTGCCATAGTTAATTGCATAACCAAATTCCAAGGGGACATTTTAAACCAAAAGTTCCTCTTAAGGATAGATTGTAGCTCGGCAAAATATGTACTTGAAAAAGATGTAAAAAATCTTGCTTCAAAACAAATTTTTGCTAGATGGCAAGCATTATTAGGGATTTATGATTTTGACATAGAATATATTAAAGGGGACTTTAATAGTCTTCCTGATTATCTCTCGCATGAATTCTTGCAGGGAAATGGACCAAAAGAAGAAGGCAAAGATCCTTCCACAAAGGACCCTAAAAATTGAGAGCTCAAGACCTTCTGTAAACCTCATAAAGCCAGAGGTTAAGGAAGAAAATCTCTTTGAAAATCAAAATCAATTTGCCATACTTGCTGAAATAGCATCCCCAGAATCACAAAGCAATTATGAATTCAAAACTTCTGTACCACTATTCTCTATTGAGAAATCTGAAGAAGACAAAGAAATAACAGAACTTATCAAGATATACTTTCCCAAAGATGACCATTCTGGTACTGGTTATCATTTTTATATCCCTGAAATGATAGGAAAAAATCCTGATTATTATGAAAATATCCTTTTAGAAACAAACAGTGCCAGAATTGTGCACCACTATAAAAATAAAAGCACCTTAGAGATCTCATACTCTAAACTATGCATCCAAAAGATATTAACCTTAAGAGATTGGGACAAGAACCCCAATGCTTCTAGGCGATTCCAAAAATCAATGATCAGACCCAACTACTATAACTATTGGGATTATCAAAAAGCTTGGGAAAATGCACTATTAGTCCAAAATTGTGTCCTAAAACATTCTTGGTTTATCCATTTTGTCTGCCAAGCCAAAATTCCAACTTGGTTTTACTCCTGGTGGCAAGTATTTGGTGCTGATTGGAAAAATTTACCAGAAGGTATCCAAACCCATATGGAACAGGAAGAATTAAACCCACAAAATAATACTGATTTATTAAAATATCACAATCAGACAGGGATACCATGGATCCTCCAATGAGATTTTCAGGTAGAAAAAAGATTTCCTCCTCACCTCAGGAGGGACGTGTACACGAAATGGTGGGTTAAATATAACCCACAGAAAATTTTATCTGGTTATAAATTACCAATTTATGGAAGGCCACGAGAAGATAGTTATGAGACTATCAAAGCAAGCCTTATTGGAGAATACACTAAAAGATTCCCAAATTTGAGCCAGGACTCCATTGAATTAAAGGCATATGAGCACATGTTTAAAATGTTCAAAGGATACAAGCCCACACAACCACATTGGCAACCAGCTCTCGAGGTCCGGGAGGGACTCAACAAGGGTTAGAAGATGACTCTCAAAGGCCAGAAGATTGTGATTCTCAGAATACGGACAATGACTCCCAAGGGCTTGAAAACATACCCTCAGATTTTCCTGAAGACGAGTTTGATCCAGCTGAAGGGTCTGTGTAAAAATAAAATAATAATAATATAATAATATATAACAGGAAGAAGAATCCAGAAGACCCTAGCAACTCACGGGTTCAAAAAGGACAGTCACGGGAACGCACGATAAAAAAGAAAAAGAAGAAATGACTTAAAGCAAAAAGATGTCACCAGAAGAGGACAAGAAGTCACTCAAGGAAGAATGACCACGGATTCCAAACCCATTGAAGTCCGCAAGCTTTGCCTATAAAAAGGAGGAGAGTTAGTCGAAGGAGGGCATCGGCGAAAAAACCAAGTCCACAAGAACCCTCTACCAAAAAATCCACCAAAAAACCCAGAGTACTTTGTAACATAGAAGATTGGGCAAAAGAGGGAGATATCCTTCTCAACCCCAGTGTTGTAAGTTTTCTTTCCAGTAAGCCTATGTGCTACGTTCTATGTATTATACATGTTGCTATGTAATATGGTTTATGCATGTTTAATAAGATAAGTCTTTCCAGTTTCCATCCTATCTGTCTTCTGTCAATTAATTTTATTTTATTTTTAAAAAAAAATCTCTTTAAAAGAATTTGGTCTTAAAAGTTTTTGTATTAACAATGGCAAGGATATCCTTCTCTATTCATTTTGCATAGATTAAAGAACAATAGTCGGGTAACTATTTATAAAGTCGTGTATAAAAACCAGTCCAATGGAGTGTATGTATGACGGAGATGTCTATAAATATCATAATACATGTGTTAATTCAAACTTTATACGAAGAGATGAAAAAGCAATATTTCAGGCTCTTTAATTTGATCATAGTTTGCATGTCAGTATATTCTCTCAAGCTCGTACGGACGCATGTGAAGGGGAGGTGTTTGTGGCCTTTTATGAGTTTTATATAATATAATTCAACTGTATTTAAGTCAGGCTTACATGATATAAATTTATAATATAATTTAAGGCCAACCAGACGT
Organism: Acorus gramineus; assembly: GCA_030737835.1. Lineage (NCBI taxonomy): Eukaryota > Viridiplantae > Streptophyta > Magnoliopsida > Acorales > Acoraceae > Acorus > Acorus gramineus. The sequence goes on along the minus strand of JAUJYN010000013.1, from coordinate 4,040,098 downwards.
GACAAGAATATGTGACTGCCATGCTCAGGCATCTCACGCATATCAATGCCTTTGTCGGAGCTTTGTTTTATTATAATGAATGAACATATCTTAAGCTACGTCACATGTTTTTATTTCATTAGTTAATATCACAATGTGATTCTAACCGTTTAATTTTCAAATATTTTTTTTATTATTATAATGTGATCAAGTGACCTTTTGAAAAACACATGTATAATTTGTATCAATAAAGGGTGTGACCTTGGTTTTTTTATGTGCTCGGTGGATCTTGCCTTTTGTAAATTTGGCTCTTCCTCCCTTGAAAGGTCAATAATAATAATAATAATAATAATAATTTAAAATCAGATAGATAGGCGTTTGATTGGACGGAAAATACACATTAATTGAGATATCACTTAAAATAATCACTTATTTATTATTTTAAATTTTTTTTTAAAGAGTCATTATTAAAAAAAATTATTTTTAATTATCATTATTATGATATTATTAATTTTTTTATTTATGATATTTCTATTGTATATCTATAAATTAAGTATTTAGTTTTTTTAATACAATAACAAGAATTTTATTTACTTTATGGGTTAAAGACATCCAAATCTTTGTAAACATGAGTAATCTTATAAAAGTCCTTATTAAAGTTAAGACAGACGCACAAATCCTTAAAAACTCACAAAAACCCATATATATTTCTGGTTTCAACAAAAATTAATCATAATCCAATTTATCATTCTTAACTTTAACATATAACCATGAAATGATTAAATTATCTCAAAATTTTAACCATTTTCAATCAATACTTCAATGGAAATGAAGAAACATAAAACTACATGGATAATATGAGCTTTGCCAACAAAAGATCACGGTCACCAATTAAACCGTGATCTTTACCAACAAACAATCACGGTTATCCACCGTGATTAAATCATCAATCAAAAGATCACGGTCACCAACAAAAGATCACAGCTCAGTAGATAACGGTTTATGAACTGTGATCTAATACTTTTGATCACATATTTTAGCCGTGATCTTTACCTTTTTTGTAGTAGTGTCTTACAAGGATAATATGAGCTTTACATTGACTAATTTGATTTTATGATTATTTATGAAGACTATAATGTTTACACAATCATATGTTGATAAAATATTCTATCAAATTTGAATGAAATTTTAACCCGAGAATAATAATTAAGTTTTTGTGTCATATGTCTACCCCCCAACAACTTTCACAAGGGCTTATATGGAATTATTCATGTTTGCAGGGATGTAAATGTATTTAACCCTTACTTTATTCTAACATGGTATCAGAGCCTCTAACCCACAAACCATAGATCCATAAAAGATTTTCTTTCTTCTTTCCCGCTCCAAATGAGGAGCCTTCGATCGGAGCGGGGAATGACTTTTGATGACAATATTTTTCTTCTTTGATTGCTTTGTTTGCTTTTCGCGCGAACCCTATTCATTTTTGCACGTCTCCCGAGCACTCTCCACGCCCTAATCACCGTCATCCGTTGCTTCGTTCGTGCCGCTACCACACCCCCGAGCGTAGATCCGCGCCTCGGTGCCGCTACGACCACCCCTGTGTAGATTGGGCACACGTTCCGGCGTGTCGTTGCCCAGCCCCAAGAGCCCTGCCTCACGCATGCCCGTGCACCGCGCGCTCTCCCTTGTGCCCCCACACGCAGTCTACCGTGCTTTCCGCACCCTACACGTGTCTTGCTTGTGTGCTTGACCGAGCGCCCGCACTCCTGCTTGCATGCCCATCCGCCCCCTACAGTGCTCCTTTTTGCAAATGCGTCGAGAATGCCGGATCCACCCTTTCATGGGTGATGCCACCTTTTCAGAGGCTTATCTCCCCTACTTGGAGAACATTGTCTTCACTGTATTGTTTCGCACATGCGTCGAGAATGTCAGATCTACTTTTTCACTGGTGATGCCATTCTTTTGTGGGTTTTGTTTCCTGCCACCTAGCGATAATATCACTTGATATTGCCCTTTCACAGGCCGATTCCTCTTGTTCCATGCACGTCATGCGTGCTTTATTTGCTGTCTCCGCACATCCTTGTGCTTCCTTCGGTACCTCTTCTGCGGCCATGTCTCCACGTGCAATGCCTCCACGCCTTCAAGCGCCTTGCCTCCGATAACATTTTTGTGCAAACTTTAAGGGTTCTATCCTTCAAAGTTTGAGAGGGAGTGTTAAAGATTCATTATTAGGAGAATATTGTGTTTTTATTATCGTTATTATGATATTATTAGTTTCCTTGTTTTTCTAGTTTCCTTTTATGATATTTTAGGTTTTCTATTGTGTATATATATAAATTGAGTCTTTGGTTCCTCTAATATAATATCAAGAATTCATTTTCTTTACTCTAACATTAAGTACTTATCATAAGTATTTATTGATGAATAAGTTATTTTTTTATAAGTAAACAGTTTGACACTTTTTTAAAAAGTATTTTACTTATTGATTGTTAAAAAATCATTTTGCTCCCAATCTTTCTATTTTATAAAAAGTGACGACCACCAAATATCAATAAAAAAATATTTCATAAAATGGACATAAATACCCTTCTATAAGCACCACAAATAAGAATTTCTTTTTCTTGTCGAGTTAAACATTTTTTCATTTAGAATATCAATACTTAAATTATCTTTAAAATCAGTCATTCATTGAACTAAATGCCCCCTTAGATGTTTGTCTTACATGTAATCAGAAGAGAAGATTTTGCATGTGAGAATTTGAGATGCTTTTTATGCAGAGCCGGCCCTGGGGGTATGCAACCAAGCCAATTGCCTAGGGCCCTTATCCCAAAGGAGACCCTAAATCCTTTGAAATATGATTGTATTAAAGTTACAGGGGTATAAATCTCTAAAAATACGTTGTATTAGAATTATTTGAGTATTTCTAGTATTAAAATTTATTCTTTTCTCAAGAGGATATTATCCTTTTATTATGTATTTTTAAATTTTATTGTGTTTACATACATAATTGTAATTTACATCTTCGATTTTTTAATTGTAAATTGATTTAATTATTTTTATATTTAGATTTTTAAATTTTTTTTTAAATCATCCATTCATTTCTTTTTATCCTTTTTTTAGTTTTTCATAACTTATTTAAAATTTTCAATTGTATAGGAATTTAGTTTTGTATTTAAATTTACAAGGAATGTAATATTCTGATTAACAAATCTCACATTTTAAAGAGTTTGTTTTTATTTCTCTAATTGTTCCTTAAAAATGAAAACTTAAATAATTTTTTTCTTATTCGTAGTGTGATTTCTGTTTTGTTTTTATTTATTTATTCATTTATTTTGAAGATTAATTATGTTGTTAGTCATTATATTTTTTCATATATACTTTGGGGCCCCATTTCATAAATTCGCCTAGGACCCATTCCAGTTTGATGAATCTCAGGGCCGGCCTAATCTTTACGAAAGGTTGATTCGTGAACATTTAAATAAGCGATCTTTCTGAAAATATTACTTATTCATCGATCAAATTAATCTCTTATCTAAACGAGAAATTTTGTTAGAATATTGAATTAATATTTTGTTAAAGTGAGTGAAAGATAAAAATGAAATAAATACCTTTCCAAAGTTGGAATAAATTTTGCACCAAAATCTCCAAGTTTCTGTTATTGTCAAAATTGTAAAATTTTAGGCTTATATTTGTGATACTGTCCGTCTTAAACGTAGTTGCACGACTTTAAAACACGTGGATTCGAGATTAAATCATGGTTTGGCCCCACCCCATCCCTCCTTAAACGGGTTTATTAGTCTCTTTGTACAGTCCCCCCCTTATAAGTTTCTTTGAGGGATCCAGAGCCCAATCAACCACATAACAGACATGTTCTAATATTAATTGTACTGCGTTTTAAAATCATATGCCTACTGAATATCGCACGTGTAAATTTGAAGCCTCACAAAAACACCCCTCACATGAATCATGATCGGCCAATGATAAATTTGCCACCGTCCATAAGAGAATGTTATCTGTTTGGATTCTCAAATCTAAGCTCTTAATTGTGAATTTTTGTGGCGTATTTTTTTTAAAAAAAAAAGATTTTCTAGAAGGGTATTTTCACTGAATGGTATTTTTCAGTTATACTAGTTGAGGCACATGTGCGTTGCACATGAATTTTTTTTGTTGATAATTTAATAAATAAGATATTTAATTATATAAATATGTAAAAATGATAAGCCCTAAATTTAGATTGAACTCTAAATCATTACAAATTTGTTATGTTTTCAAGTTTATTGGACTCATATGTAATCTCTCCTTTCATTTTGTCATCATATGCATGGCTGTCATTCTTTGAAAAAGATAAAGAAGAACTAAGAGTTTTAAAGTATTTTACCATTATAAATAGGAAATCGGTCTAAACATTAACCCGAAGATTAATTACCCAATTATGAAAACTTGAATGTATGTTATATATTTATGATGTAATTTTTTCCACTTGAACTTATATGAGAAGAGGTATAATGTGGATAAAATTATTACCTGTTTACAATAGTTTGATTTAGACCAACCTCAATGAATCTCTACAGAACTTCCCGCAAAGTTGCCTCTTTCAATGCAGTTATTTCAGTAGTAGTGCTTTTAATCTCCACCAAATCCTTACTTCCTTGTTTTTTTTAGATTAAAGGGCTAAAAATGCGGCAGAGAATCATAAAGCCCACACTGTAGAAAAAAAGTGTAAATTAAGACATTTCTTTGGTATGCATAATGAGATGTAGGGAAATAGCAATGAAGACTTATAATTATGAGGAAAATATCCTAAAGTGTATACGATGGTTGCCCAAGTTGAAATAAACCTTGTAATAACAACAAATTTATGTGTTGAACAATATTTATTTTTTCTTTTAATTTTTAGCATGACATATTTTCCAAAATTAGTCAGGCATTTGTTGGAGTAACAATTGAATGTATTTATCATAATGTATTTATCGTGATATGGATCGGAGTGAAAATTTAAAAATTGAATTGTAAGGAAAATAAAACCATGTACATTACCAAATATTGAAACTGAAACATAAACATAACCATGTACATACACAGTACTAACCTCATCATCTATTAAGATCACTTTCCATATCTCTTCACACCCTTTGTTATTGTCGTTGTACAATTGTATCAATCCTCGCCACATAATTAAGATCATAACAGTCGATATGTAGTGAAATATTTTTAGAGCACTTAGCAGAGTCGATGATGAATTAGATATTCACGAACGGACATCATTTATTTCAGTCTCTTGTCTACCAAAAAAAAAAACATGTATATGTAAGTATGACATTGATTGAAAGAAATAAGTTTACATGAAAAAAATGTTTAAAAGAAGTTCAGATTAAAAAATCTAACCAGAAATATTGATTATCTTCATACAGTTCAGACTAATGTACTAAATTAAATTAAACATATTCATGTTGATAATGAAGAAAGCTGCACTGCATTTTTTTTTTATCAGAGTATCATTCTGCAGTGGCTGACATTCAATGTTCAGAATGAAAAGGCAGATGGCCAAGAAGCTTTTCAGACATAATTGTTCCGAGTGATCACCCATAAAATACGTAGTAGAAACAAAACTCATAAATAGACTTAAGACCTAAGCTGCAAGAAGAGTAACCAATCACAGTCCATTCCAATATGTCATGTTAAAAATTAAAAGAAAAAATAAATATTGTTCAACACATAAATTTGTTGTTATTACAATGTTTATTTCAAATTGGGCTGCCATCGTATACACGTTAGGATATTTTCCTCATAATTGCAAGTCTTCATTGCTATTTCCCTGCACCTCATTATGCATACCAAAGGAATGTCTACACTTTTTTTCTACAGTGTGGGCTTCATGATTCCCTGCCGCATTTTTGGCCCTTTAATCTCTAAAAAACAAGGAATTAAGGATTTGGTGGAGATTAAAAGCACTACTACTGAAATAACTGCAGTGGAAGATGCAACTGTAGCATTATATGCTGAGAAAAAGTGTTTAAAGGATGGTCATTTGAGAATTTCCTTTAATATAGAATTTAATGTCAGGCAAGTAAGAAAATGATTGTCATGAAATAAGAGAACTTCATTGTTAGAAAAATTCCGTAGTTATTGATTCTTGTCCAATTGGTTTTTGAAGAGAGGGAGAAGAAGATCCAGAAAAACATATATGAACTTAATTTCATGATTTTGCATGATAATATGAAAAAAGAGAACCCCCATAGAGAGATTATGATGAAGATGGAGCCTAAATAGTTGTACAAACATAATGTATTTATCATAATGTATTTATCATGATATGGATCGAAGTGAAAATTTAAAAATTGAATTGTAAGGAAAATAAAACCATGTACATTACCAAATATTGAAACTGAAACGTAAACATAACCATGTACATACACAGCACTAACCTCATCATCTATTAAGATCACTTTCCGTATCTCTTCACACCTTTTGTTATTGTCGTTGTACAATTGTATCAATCCTCGCCACATAATTAAGATCATAACAATCGATATGTAGTGAAATATTTTTAGAGCACTTAGCAGCGTCGATGTTGAATTAGATATTCACGAACGGACATCATTTATTTCAGCCTCTTGTCTACCAAAAAAAAAACATGTATATGTAAGTTATGACATTGATTGAAAGAAATAAGTTTACATGAAAAAAATGTTTAAAAGAAGTTGAGATATTCACGTAGTTCTACATTTCTAATACTTGCCTATATGTATGGTAATTTTTTTTTCTTTATTGTCTTATATTTCATGTAGTGATGTAGATGTACGAATTTTATATTACTTATTTCGAAGGAACACCTCTTTATAAACCACATTTCTCGTGTATGTTCCTTGTGCATGCATAGGTTGTTCTGCTTTGACAAGAATTTTTGTTGTGGACATAGAAACCCCTCTAGACAAGGCGACGTATAACTGTCCATGAGAAAAAACATGTTCACGTAGATATACGCCTACATGTGGTATTGTTTGACCCTGTGCTTTATTTATGGTCATCACGAAACACAGACGAATTGGGAACTGTTTTCTTTTGAACTTAAATGGATAACCTTCATTTTCTGCTGGAGACAAGGGAATTCTCGGAAGAAGCACGTGTTTTCCTGCATGCTGCCCGTTTGCTATTTCAGCCTGAATGACATTGCTTGCATAATTTCTACATATCATTCTTGTGCCGTTACATAAACCATTCGACGGGTCTAAATTCCTCAGAAGCATGATTGGGCAATTTGGCTTGAGGACCAATTTATGAGGTGGAAGTCCATTCGGCATCAAGGTGTTCAAGAATTCTTGTTGATAATAATTATTTGTATCATCTACTGCTTCATCATAGCTGTAGTATGTCTGGCTGACCCCTGGAAAAATCTCTATCAACTTCTCATTCAACTCATCAACATGTTCATTTGTAGTACCAAGAATTGCACGTTCGGTCATGTATTTAGCAGATTCGTAATTTATTTGTAAAGATGGGAATATACAATCAATTAGTTTATTAATGGATTCCTCATCATTTTCGTGCCTGATGACCATTTCACATGGAAGTAGGACCATATCATTGTTCATTGTTTCTTCAGTTCCATTTCCTACTCTTATAAGATAATCACTGAAATATGTATCTGTCCTTGCCCTCATATTTGTTGTCAAATGCAGTTTTTCCATGTCATCCCAAAGGTAAGAGCATACCAGACTTGCATTTACCGTATCTGTTCTTGTTCCTCGACGCACCACCAGTAGGAATTGCCTGAAATCGCCCCCAAAAATGATTGTTTTTCCACCGAATGGCTTTTGGACATCCATAATATCTCTTAGGCTCCTGTCTAGAGATTCAATAGCATAACGTTTTGCCATAGGCGCCTCATCCCAAATAATAAGTTTTGATTTTTGAATCAATTTTGCTGTCCCACTTTGTTTTGATATACTACAGCAGCTTGTTTTTGTGGTCAAGATTGGGATTTTAAAACGTGAATGTGCAGTTCTTCCACCTGGCATTATTGCAGCTGCGACACCTGATGTTGCTGTTGCAAGCGCTATCATGCCTTCCTTTCTGATATCTGCAAGTATTGCACGATAAAGATAAGTTTTTCCAGTTCCCCCAGGGCCATCAATGAAGAAAACTCCCGAATCACCACGCTTGACTCGTTCCATTATGAATGTATACGCGGCTCTTTGCTCCACATTCAAATTGGATGATGCAACGTAATCTTCTGGTGGGGTTTTCACTGCCATTTCTTCAACAATCTCTGTCGAATACGAGTTATGGCCACTGGTCTGTTCTGAATGCATTGGAGGCAAATCATAGTTTGAAATTCTTTTCCCCATGTTTTCTAATAATAATTCAATGCTTTTCAACGTCAATGATACACAATTTTCATTTGAATGTCCATGTTTTATTCGAAAATCCTCAGACATATGTTCGAAGTATGTATTCCAAAGCTCCTTGACATCAGACGGTTCACAGTAAACCAAGATGATAGTAAACAACGTACGAAGAGCATTTGGCATTTGATAAATCGTTGCCTCATTTAGACATTCTCGAAGGCTGTCATCTGATTCCAAGAGTCCTCTCCTTTGCGCAGAATCTTTAAATGATGAGCATGACACTCCACCAACAGTTAACAAATCTGTAAATGAAGTGGGGCCTCTTACATGATTTAATAATAATCTTAAATAATATCTTTCTCCTTCTATAGGATTTGCTCCATTGACACGACCAGTGACCTCTCCTTTTTTTCTTTTAGTCCAACATTTCATCTGTTTATTCCACACATAATGCTCTGGAAACTCTGAATACAACAAGCAACGTGCATCATTATCAGTTGAACATTTTTTGAAGAATTCTGTGAGCATTGTTTGATCAATAGCGTCCCTATGGATTACAACATGCAGATCTTGGGTCTCCTGATAACACACTGATTGCCTATTCGGAAGATGAAGCTGTAAATTTATCACCGCTGGATATATCTCGTTAAGATTAAACTCAAAAATTCTCCATATCGCCTCTTGTGCTGATACCCACCTCGCATCTTGAAATTGCTGAATCTCATCAATTGTGCGCTCTCCTTCACCAGGTGCAATGTAAACTGCCACCTTATCATGTCCTTTGTAAATATACTTATACAAATATTTAACTGCTTTCAAACCTGAGCAGATCTCAACATTTAGATGACAATCATATCGGCTCAGTAAATAAGGATTATAAGGAACCACCCATCTGTTATCCAACATCTTATTGCGCACCTTCACTTGTTGATTATCATCTCTCCTTCTATAAATAGGATACACGTCCTGTCCTTGAAATGTTTTTGAACAAAATGATCTAGGGTATCGATTCTTGCATTGCCCGTCAACCATGCACGGGTTTTTCTTATTTAAATTACCACAAGGTCCATGCATCATATGTTTCACAACCATTTGATGTAGAACTGGGAATTTATCTGGATTAGGGATCTCAGCACATATAAATCTGTCATAGTCATCTGCAGTATTTATTTTATATCCAGGCTTCAATATGACCAACATGTGTGCATGTGGAAGTCCTCTTTTCTGAAATTCAATGACGTGAACGTGCGCTGCAACTTTGCCAAATATTTCTTTCTTGAATAGTTGATCCTTCAGGTCCTGCAGCTTCGCACGAAATACTCTCGAAGTTAAATCAGGTCTGTCTTGGGGGAGCTGTCCTTCTTTTAATTTTTCTTTCACCTCTCTCCATTCGGGATTACATGTCACAGTAATGAACAAATCAGGTTTGCCAAACCGTTGAACCAATGCCATCGCATCGAGGTATCTCTTGCGCATGTCCCGTGTCACGCCCCAGGGCCGGCCGACCCCGGGATGCGGCAGGTGTATATATGATATCAGTAACAAGAGTTCAATAACATACTCACACAACAACTAAAATGACAACACAGACAAAAGCAGGGCTGACATGATATACACACCAAATGCGGAAGCTAAAAAACTGAATCTGTAATCAAAACATACTACAAACTCGATACATAATCATATGTCCTGTGAGAGCCAATATATATACAAATACGTCCAAATACAACACAAACGCGTGTCCAAGCACGGAAAATAATACATACAAGCACAAGGGATGCTGATAGCCTCTGATACTCGTGGGACGTGGCGCTACTCCGCTACTGATGAAGTCCCTCGAGGAGCTCCTCCTCCAGATCCTACTCAGATGACACTGGAGAAAAATATTATGCGAGGGGTGAGCCACATGCTCAGTGAACAGCACAACCCATGCATCATAATTTATATTAACCAAAACCAGTTATCATTAATCCACAAACACATTACACAAAGCCACAAAATGGCAACAACTCCGCAATCCAGTGGGTCGCTACCGCCAACCCACTACACCCTCACCCTCACCCTCACTGGGTGACCAAGGATATTGGGACTAACTACACTAATCCAGCAGGTCGCTATCGCCAACCTACTACACCCTCACCCTCACCCCTCAACAGGAGTGACATAGGATATTGGGACTGACAATCATCCATAGACAAATCCAGCGGGTCGCTACCACCACCCGCTACACCCTCACCCTCACCCTCACTGGGTGACCAAGGATATTGGGACTTACAATCCAGTGGGTCGCCACATCGCCGGCCCACCATACCCTCACCCTCCAATAGGTGACTTAGGCTCTTGGGACTGACTAGGCTGTTGGTCACCCTTGGTCCACCGATAGTCTCTCCCCACTCCGTAGGTCGTTTGGCCACTCCCACTTTCAGCACAGTCCTTCTACCAAATCAGGAGGCGCCTACTGATGGGAGCCCCTGCACGGGACGACCTTTCCAACGCCGGGGTAGTCTCTAAAGGATCCAACGAAGGGAACAGAACAGCCTATCCATCGCATATGATCCACTCGGATCCGCAGACAACACATCCTAGCAACTCTAATGTCCTGAATTCCTCAGAATTCCTCCAGGGCGCATAACTAAGATGCGGGGAACATGCATAAAAGTTATAACAAGGTTGGAATATTAACGGGGAAAGAATCCTTGGGAGGGCAGCGTGAGGTCCCGATATAGGACATCCCGACAACCAAACAAGGAACACGGAGTACCCTAGCCCGGGTCTCACCGCTGTCCTCGCGAGGCCCCTCCCCTATAATATTCACTAACACAGGCTAATAATCACATGCTCGCATTTTATTTAAATAAATTAAACTAAATAGGAACATGCATCGGTCGGGGCTTTCCTAGCATGGAAACATGATAACAGGGTGCATGATTCTTATACGGGTCCTAAGGGTACAAGTCCCTAGCATACAAATCTAGGGTGGCATGCATACTACAGATTATCATGCTTACATAGCTTTTCATATTAAACAGGTTAATATCTACTATGGTGCCCCAGGGGAGGGCGGTACACGCTTAAGTGCATGTAACACCTCCCTACTGGGTTGGATCGTCCCACTCACCGGAGATCGGGTCGTCGCGCGACCGTCCGTCAAGATCTGCAAGACAGACATTTATACGGTGAGTAAAATACATAAATACATCAAAATACTCTAAAATACCCAACACTCGGACAAACGTACATACGGCCCGTACGCACGCGTATCCGAGCATCCCGACTCACTCCCGAACCCACCGGGCAGCCGCACGCACGGCCACCCGCCTCGGGCGCACAGCCGAGCCCCGGCCCGCGCGCCCCGATGCACTGCCGCACGCACGCGCCCGCTCGCACCGCGCGTCCAGCCCAGCGCGCCCCGCGCGCACTGCACGCACGCCCCAGCACGCGCACGCACTGGTCCCCAGCACCGCGCCCAGGCGCATGCCCAGGCGCCCTGCCCAGCACCCAGGCACAGTGCCCAGGCGCCCTGCCCGCGCGCGCGCACGCTCGCGCGCACTCCCGCGCGCACACCCCCGCTCGGGCCAGCACCCGCACTGCACCCGCGCGACCACTCCGCGCGCACCCGCGCGCGACTGCGCGCCCGACTGCGCCCGCCAGCGCCCAGCACCCGCGCCCAGCGCCACCCGCGCGCACGCCCGCGCGCCCCTGCCAGCTGCTGCGCCTGTGCTGCCTGTGCTGCTGCCCTGCCCGAGGCAGCAACCCCCATGCCCGAGCACCTCCACCACCACTCCTCCGGCCACCAATGGCCTCCGACCACCACCCCACAGCCCTCCGACGGCCACCCACCGCCGCCGACCACCACCCAACCTCATTTCCACCCTCCTAACATACATCTATGCAAGGAAAGAGAAGAAAAAGACCTTACCAAGGGGAGGAAGCGAAGTCCGGTTGCTCTCCGCGCACCGAAACCTCTCCCAAAAGGCTTCCAACGCCCGGATCTACCTCCACCACCGAAATGGCTCAAATCAGGGAAGAAGAGAGGGGGGATGGAGGGGCAAAACTCGCCGGAATTCGAATTTGAAAGCACCGGGGTGTAGATCGGGACCCGATCTACACTTCCTATGCTTTAGGTTTTAAGCTTTGAGGGCTCTAGGGGGCTCAAATCAAAGAAAAGGAGAGAGGGGAGAGAGAGAAGTCAAGTGGTAGGGATGATGAATAGTGCCACTCAAAAATTAGATTTCATTTATATAGACGAATCACTTAAAATACCCGGATACGCCCCGGAACTGCGAAATTTCGGAAACGTTACCGGAATTCGATGAAATTTTCGTGAGAGGCCTAAAATGGCACCAGGACACCAAATATGCAGTTAGATTTTCAATCAGAGTCCTCTAACTCAGGACGATAGCTAACAGTCCAAAAATTAGCGGTTCCGATCGAAAACCGAAAAAAAATGAAAAACTGCCAGAACGCTCCAACGGTTACCAGCAGGTTAAAAGTGACACATATATAACATCCCGTGGTCCTCCAACAGAAGATGTTGGGAGGACTATTCTCTGTCCAATTTGATTTCCTCTGGTTTCCCCTGCTGCGACGCTGTCAACTATTCCTTGATACAACTCAGCTCTGATTTTTATTTGTTGTCTCCGATAATAATCCAACCTTGTAGTTTCAAGTTTTATGTACATATCCACAACATATTGTTGAAGTAATCTCCCGGCTAACAAAAGAATAGTTTGATCATCTTCACGAATTTGTAGCTTGTAAGAATAGTATTGGCGACACGAAACATTTCCAATTTTCTCGTGAGAGTATTCTGCATCATGAGATTTACTTATGAGTTATATTGCCAATAATAAATTTTGTAAGATATAATTTGTATTAAAAATTCTATGCTATATATATTAAACAATATTACCATGGCATTCTCAATTGAATATGTCTGCAGTTGTTGTTAAGACATATGTACTTGCTGAATTTTGTCCCTCATACACTGTGTTCAATTGTGAATCCTCTGTATATCCCCTTTTTTTAATAGATTGATGCCATCCAACCTCTCCTTTAGGGAATAATAAAGGATATTGCAATGGATCATAGCATCCAAAGTAATGTTTGACTCTATGTCTTTGACCAGAATGAGCATGAACTATTATATCCCTCTGAAATGGTACAGTTGGATTATTTCCTTCAATCCATATGGCAGCGACTTGATCTGCTGAGGGTAAGTTATAAACTCTCTGGTCGAGTCTTACGTCCTTTGTGATAGCAATATTGAAGTTATCCAATGAAGGAAACTCTTTTAAGGAGCGTAAGATCTGAGCATAAGGGTTTCCTTCTAGAATTTTCATCAACTTGACGACCAATACCTCATTCAACTCGGCATTCGGAACAACATGCATTCTGTTATGCACTTCATTATTTGTGTCATAGAAGTACAACTGAAAGTAGGATGGTGTATTCTTTTGAGGGATTAGTGATGGTAGATTGTGATATATCTGGCCTTGCACACGAAAAGTGTAGACACCTCGTCTTGATGTTGCGAGCTCTTTGTCAAGATGTACTCCAAAAGATGTGAATGAGAAAATACTATTATATGCTCTAATGTTCCGTCTGAAGTGATTTGCTTCAGCTGAATTGGAAGTGAATAAATCATGTAGATCTTGCGGAACTTCCACTTTAGCTAGATCAATTTCACCGTTGTAACAACAGAACGCCGGTGGTTCAAATTGGAATTTGTTTGCCCCACAATGAATGCAATGGATATTGCTCTCCAATTGTAGCAAAGTTGAACATACTGGTTCATATACTTGTTCACCTATAAAATGATTTTAGTATGACAGACGTAAATATTTATCTTCTTCTACCAACCGTAAAAGATTAAATTGTTTTAAATTGCTCAACATCCTATATGTTTATATATGTACATATAGACACACACATACACAGATCATTCACTGACCTTGATGTTCATATGAATTGAGTTGCGCTCTAAGCAGACAACTTCTTCTCCGTTCAATATTTGTACTATGACTTGTACTTCCTAATCCTTCCTTTCTTGCAGCATCGCTCATTGTCTTCCTCCTTTTTCGTCGCTCTTCAACTCTTTGAATATATAACAATCTTTCTTCATTACTCAATCTTGCGTATCTATTCATGGCTTCAATTACTTTATGTGATATTTCTGTAATGGAAATAAAAATGAATGAATAATGTTGTAGTTATGTTTATCCCAAGTAATATAAATAAGAATTATAGTATATTGAATTCCATATAAAAATTTAAAAATAATATTATTTGGAAAAGTAATAATAAATGGCAAAATGAGGGCTAAACAAACAAACTTAGAGGCTATAGTGCTTCATTCAGATACCAACCCCCTCTTTAGTTATTTCAGAATCACTCAACTTATAGATGCTTTTTCTCAAACATCACTACTCCAACAAATCCTAACAACATCCTCCATGAAGTGTTTTGTCATTGCCAAATTTGTTTGAAATTTTTCGCCAACACCATTCCCACCATGTAATCATGATGTTTTTACAATGCATAAAAGATTATTGGAAGAAAAAAATGGATAATGGCAATGTTCAGACCACAAAAATAAAACACTCATATATAATTACAATTTGCAATTTGAGAATATAGAGCCATGATTTAAAAAAAAAAGACTTTATTCATTAAAATAAAAGAGTTTACACAAACATGAGCATGATTTTAATATTGTCTACATACGTCATTTAAGAAAATATTCAATTAATTCATTAAAAAGATTGAAAGAATGGAATGACATGAGAGGAATACCTTAATTGTAGCATGCAATGTAAGCAAGATATCATTCAGCAGTGTTGAAGGCCATGTTGGATGATGAAGTTCGCATGCAATAATAGATTCCAGTTCTTTAAATGACTCTTCTGGATTTTGCATCCAAATCTAACATATACATTCACAGGCTAGAATACTTCCATTAGTGATGCCAGTAAGCCTGCAATTGTGTCATTTCCACCTGGCCCATATTAGTCTTTGTCCGGGTACCTATTAGAATCTAAAATATAAATTTCATACAAAAAATCCTATCATTCACATTGCAAGAAAGCATCCTGAGCAAGAGCAAGGTAAAAAATTGTTGAAGAGAATACTCATAATTTGAATTGAACAATCGACTTAAATTTATGTAGCCTCCAAAATTCATATGCAAGTAGACCAACTCTAAATTTCTGACTAGAAATGAAGAAGGAAATACCATAAAATGTGATGTTACTCATCATGCCTTTGATTACCATTAGTAGAAATCATTCTTGTTCTGTCTTTCTTTTTTTGTCTTATTTTGGGGTTGAGCACGAATTTTTTTGGTCTTATTTTGGAGTTGAGCACGAAAGATGGTGTAGAATAACATTGAAGTAACAATTTACCAATGAACTATAAAATAGTTTTGTAATTAAATGATTGGAATCATTTAATAAATTAAATTTCTAAGCCATTTATCGTTAAATGTAAATGTATAAATTATTTTTAGGTTGATAAGGAAAAGCGAAATGTTTAAAATTTAATCCTTAAATTATCTGATCATAAGCCCATATGGGTTTTGAAACGCTTCATATAATCAATCTATTATTCAATTACTCTCCTTTTGTGTAATTATTGTCAGAAGATTATCTCCTACAAAATGTTATAATTCATAATCAACAAGAACTTCTTTAGAAAACTGATTCCAATTGGCTCCTAAGAGTAATAACAATTTGACATAAACATTCGTACACTTGTGAATTGTTTTTGAGCAATGGAAATTTAGTATATAAGCAGAAAAGGTAAGAAAGAAATATTCTATGAAGGAAAAAAATAAGAGTTCAAATACCTCATAGTCGCAATATGAATTAAGGATGTAAGCAAACATTCATTTAATTTAGGTACTTACCACCTCATGCACTCCTATGGTACTTCCAACCAGATTAGCGAAACAAAAAAGAATCTGTTAAGAAAAAAACAATATTTTATATCATATTTCTTCTTTCCATTTTTTGAGTAACAAGATAGAAAGGAAGGCATGATGCAAAAATATGCAAATTAATTGCTAACATTAAGTGATAACCAAAAAAGAAAATTTGAGAAGACAAGACTTTGCCTTCATACAAATGTAAACATAAACTTAACAATACAGTACAACATTCGATTCCGGAAGAAATCCTCAGGGTATAAGGTTTGGGCTTAATAATGAAGATGTTAATTCTGGTTAGGAACATGTGTTAATGTTATTAATATCATTTTTAAAATTGGTTTAAAGGTTAACTAAACAACCAAAAATTATCTTTGATGTTTCCTCCTGATCATCTAAGATCCTCTCATCTTAAACTCGAGGATGAGTTTTTTTTTAAGAAGAGGAGAGTGGTGTAGGACAGAGTTGGAAAGAAATCATTGCAAAATATTTGATTTCAAATCTGTTATCAAAATAAAGTTTTATGAGATTTTGTCATTTATTGACAAATCTCATTATTTAAAGTCATATTAATCACATTTTATTGGTGAATTAGGAATTTAGGATTTTTAGGATTTTATATGTCATTTTATTAGATTTTAATAATTATCACTGTAATTGTATCTTTATTATTTTTAGTAGAATCATAATTCACATTATGAATATGTATTTAATGTTTGTGGCCTATATAATGAGTGTCACCATCTTTGTAAAAAAGAAGTTTTTGATCAATAATATTTCGAATGTTCTCCCTTAAAAAAAAAAAAAAGTTTTGATCAATAATATTTCGAATGCTTTCTTCTTTGTGGATTCAAGGAGCTTATGAGATCTCAACGCTGATTGGATCTTTTTATCAGTTTTTCGCTGCATTATTGTGTCTTTCGTATATTGACTTGTTTACCCTTAATGAGATATCAGTATAAAAGGGCATTTCATATTTTTCATTAGGCTCTAGGGTTTTTATCTTCGGGGTGACCATTGTAAAAACTTCTCATTGATAGTGGATAAATCTCTGGTGTACTCCGTGGATGTAGATAAGATTTACTGAACTACGTAAATTTTTGTGTCTTTGTTTTAATTTGTTTGTTTATTTCTTTTGATTGATTGCATCCCAAGATCCGAAATCGCAACAGTGTTCGCATTACTCCTAAGGTTATGCTCTTGGGCATTGAAACACTCGGTCCGTTTTGTAGCCCTACTTACATTTGTTACATCACTAATGCATTATATGAAATAGTCCAGCGTATATATAATCCACACTACTTAGTATGTACCCCATTGTGAAAAACATAAAAAATGGTGCAGGCAATTAATTTGTATGAGTATGTACATCATTAACTAAGTGTATACTTAAAAAAATCAAAATATGTGTGGACCGTGATAAGATTGAACATATCATTTACCTATTCTCTTACAATTGGGGATTAAATTTAATCCAAAGAGACGGCTTATGGATGAGGAGTTAAAATCAAGTTTTTAATGTTAGATATTTGTAAGAGCGTCTTCAATGGGAGTTTTCATTTTGAAGACCCCATTGAGGATTTTCACACTTTTGAAAATCCATCTCTTTCAACTGGATATTTATTTTGAAGATTTTAAGTTTTTTAATATCCACCAACTCTAATGGTAGATCTTCAAAACTTAGTGAGTATTCAAATTACTATTTTTAATTTTAAAATATTCAATCTACATTTATCTTCTTTATCTTATATATTAACATTGATGTCCCAATTTTGAATTTGAAATTTTAAAACTTTTAAAATTTCAAATCTACAATTCAAAATTGTAGCATTTTAAATTTTTGATATTCAAAATTGAAAAGTTTGACATATAAAATTTAAAAAAATTTAACTTTAAATTTTTGAGAAAAAAATTAAATCGCACTTGAATACAAATTCTAAATTTTTATTAAATATAAAATATAAATTACAAATGTATAATAAAAATAGAAGTTAAATGTCATTTATGAAAACTTGTTCATTATATATCGAAAGTGGTATTTCTAATATTTAAAATGATGATGTGACATTCATAAACCTAAAAATGAGTCTTCAAAATTGAAGTTCTGTAATTATGTTGGGACTATAAAATCATATAACAATATGTGGCACTCTAATCAGATTTTATGACTTCATTAATAAAATCATATGACAGCTTACCAAACCAAAAAAGAGGAAAAAATATTTTTCGGATAGTACACCATTCATTTAATAAAGAATAAAGAATAATGAATGATTGAGCTGAAATACATGAAATCACTCTCACGCATGCTACATAGTTTACTTTGACATCAGTGGTACTGTAACTGTTGATTAAAATAGCAAGTTGTTATATGTCTGATTAGTTGATATATATATATATCTATCATATTAAAAGGAAGCATGGGTGCTATTGACAATTTTTGATTTATAGGTCGTTTTGATATTGACATTTTAATTTTTTTAATATTATATATATGTGAACATGTATATAGTTTGATGATGTCTGTTATGATGTCTATTTCTACAATGTTGGCACCATAGAATTTTCAAAGTTCTTAGAGCATGATTTGATGTTACTAAATGTTCTTTTAATATACATGAAGCATGCATGTAGGTATACTTACTATCAACTTTTTTGTCACTAAATCAAATATTTTAGTGCATGTACACTCAAATTATGGCCTTTGAGAGTATCAAATACTAATAGTTTAACTTAGTATGAATAAATGATTGATGCAAGTTACATTATATTATATATATCATGAGACTATAGCAGTATTCAAATTCAATTGTGCGATTGAAAAAAAAAAAAATACATAGGAAGGCGAAATTTGTTGTGTTGAAAGTCATTATTGAAGATGTATTTGAAATAATCGAAGGATACAATGATGTTAGATTTTTATTTTTTCCTGGTTTGGATAAATTGTCTTTGTATATATATATATAATTTATTAGAATGTGTCTTTTATTCCATCAAGATTTATTCTTAACTTATTAAGAATTTAATGTTAACTACTGTATCTCATGTGTTGTAACAATGACTAGTATGTCAAAACGTATGTTAACCTGAGGAATTGACATGTTTACAATTGTATATAGTAGATTCAACTATGAAGGAAAGGTAGTTTAGTAATTGCAGCACTAAGAACAAACAATTCGTAATGATAAAATGATTAATTCTTAGTGTGGAGAAAAAATCTCGT
This sequence comes from Acorus gramineus, assembly GCA_030737835.1. Lineage (NCBI taxonomy): Eukaryota > Viridiplantae > Streptophyta > Magnoliopsida > Acorales > Acoraceae > Acorus > Acorus gramineus. Next base: position 4,020,624 of record JAUJYN010000013.1, on the reverse strand, counting down.
ACTCATCCCGAATGCTCAAATCGGGTAGGCAGGCTACTCAACCAGACCAGAAATATCACGATTAAAAATTGCATGCCGACCTGGTCCTTCGCCCGAGAAGGACATCATCGATCTGGCCCTTCACTCGAAGAGGACATCTCGGCCGACCTGGTCCCTCATCCGACGAGGACAGCTTGGACAACCTGGTCCTTCGCCTAAAGAGGTATAGCTCGGAATATCTATTGAAGGAGAGGTGACAACCAGACCAGTGGTGGTCCGAGGAAGATCAAGACTAGTCATAAGATCATACTCCCTCAAAAGCAAGGTCGTCGGAGCATCTCTAAAACCGACCGAACATGCCTAGGTGTCTTAGCCTAGTTGCATGTAGAAAGGGGCCATTGCAACCAAATCATGGCTGTGGCGGGATCAAGAACAGTCTGTCCAGCACAATTGGCGAGGAGCATCTTGGACCCGACAAGCAAACTGTCACAATGAGTCACAGTCATAGGTGGCATGATTGAATCAACGCCACGTGGTCACAATATTATAACCAACTCCCAGTGTAATACCTCGCGAAATCTTCTGTGTCTGAAGATATTCACCGAGGGACAAAGACTGTTAGGCAAGAAAAAATATGTACCTTCTTAGTCATAAAGGGGACGAACGCATAAGAGAGAGAGGACACTGTGGAGTAAGTAATTATTCTTGTCCACTAAAACTATCTAGTCTTCTTCATTGACTTGAGTATTGGAGTTCCTTTGGCCAGCACCATATCATTGTCAAAAGGTGTTTTGGGTGCATGTTCGTTCTCAGGAGTACATGGACCCTCACCTGAAGGCGGGGCTTCGACGGTTCATCAGTTGTTAGAGGTGATCACCACATTCACTTAGTTATAAAAATGAATATTGATAAAAATAATTAGTGGTAAAAAAGAATCCATATAAAATAATGATGAATGAATACCAAATAGAGCCTTGAGATTTATCTTAACTAAAAAGATGTTTTTGTAAATTAAAATGTGATTTTTTATTTTTTATGCAATTTTTTTTAACTAAACATGTTTTATTCAATTAAATATGTATTTAAAAAAATGATAAAAGAAAATGATATGAAGTCATGCAGTTAACCAAATGACAAAGTAATTTCCATACACATCAGCAAATAATAGGAGGCAACAAAACAGCATCTATCAGAGACGATAAAACAGTGGCCGTATATGAAGTCAACACACACACACACACACACACACACATTTCATTCATAAATAAAAAATGCTGTCAACTTCAACTGGAACAATCAAACAGACTAAAAGGGTCCTATATCATACAATATAAACAACATGTTAAAAGTATATATATATATCACAATTCGTAGGCATTGATGCAACATTTCAGTATTATATTATATATATATATATATATATATAGTTTTAAAATATGCATATAAACTGTTATTCATTTATAACTTTTTAGGAAAACGTCATGGACGGTTATTTTTTTAGGTTTTAATGTATTTTATTTTTTGAGTGCTATTACATACGATCTATAAGACAATCCCATGTATTTAATATATTTTTATAAGATAATGTTACATTCAACCTCATTTTCAGTCTCAATTTCAGTATGCATGTGTTTCAAATTTTTTAAAAATAGTATATTTTATCTAATGAGGTACATGTTTTTATAAAAAATAAAGCATATACTCCAATGAATTACATGAATGCATTTATAAAAAATGTAAAAAAATTCTTTCAAAGAATATGTCTTGTTAACATAAGCATATGCATCGATAGAAATCTATCGACATATATAGGGCTAGAATTGGGACTGAAAATAGATCTGAGTGTAACAGCGCCCTATTTTACATATCTTGTTAGTAAATATTTATGTTTTTATTTAAGTGGATTATTTTAATACATCATGAAGATATTTATACAGTGTATCTCATTAAAATATTAAAATATTTGCGGCCTGTTTGCGAGTGTACCTCACTGGCTGTGCCTAACAATATTCTACATCATTTATAAAATATAAACGGTACTCCACTTAATAAAATGTACAATTTTTAAAATTTTCAAAATAATATATATTGAGGAAGAGGAAACTGTTAGAGGGGTTGCAAGAATTGTCATAATTTTTTAGATTAGATAAATTTTATTGCTACATAGAAGACCATTTTTTTAATTTAAATTCTAACAAATATAACCATGGAATTTTAATATTAGATTTGTGTGGTTTTGATAAAATTTATGAGTGAAGTTGAGACCCATTTGAAACCATACCAAAATCAGATTTTTCATATAGCAACTATGTTCAATCATTTTTTTAGAGATAAATGAACATAACAACCCACAATCTAATGCCAAATAACCCATAGAAACATAACTAAAAGTCTAAAATCCAAATATACTCTTTGTCAATTAAATTAATTTAAGGGTAACTTGAATTTAACCCAATGCGTAAAGTTACATTTATTCCTTTCCCCGATCAATCACTAACATGAGAAACTCTAAACTTGACATTCCCCTTTATCACCTTCATTCATTCACCTCGCGTGACATTTAGTTATACAGGGGTAAAAACATAATTGGAAGGGGGTTATTTGTGTTTTTGCTAGTTTAAATAGACTTAATTGGATTATTATATTTTGCCTAGGTTAGAATAACATAATATTCTAGAAATATTTAAATTTTGTCGGTGGTTATTTAACTCAGAGGCCTGATTTGACATTTAGTTATGTTTATGGCGGGTTATTTGGGTTTCAGGAAAGGGGAGTTATATACCCACCCCATACAATTAGAAAACCACCCCGTGATTAATCGTTTTTATGCACTCGAAACCAAAGGAAAACCACCCCTACCGATCACACCCCATTTTGAACTAAGCCCACCCCCTGTACCGTTCGACAAATGTAGTGTCGATCAATTCTATATACGTCGACATTTCTAATGTCGAACTGAAGGGTTACACAAATATTTTTTTGTTATAATATCGACACATGTATTGTCGATATGTGTTAAATATGTCGCCAAGCGGAATGTCGATACTAGCAGATTATTGAAAAATAAAAAAATAAATATCGGTCAACATATAAGATGTCGAGAAAAATGATAATGGTCAACAATGATAGTGTCGATACCAACAGATAATTGCAAGTTACTTCTTATGGATATGCTTGAACTTCATCATCTCGAGAACTCGATGTCATGTCCTTAGAATAATTTTTTCGATTGAAAGTTGTAGGTCGAATACGTTCCTTGAGAGTCATACTACACTGTAAAAAATTAAGTAAATACTTAATCATATACAAGAAATTAAGAGTTATATACACACAAAATAAAAGAGTTATGCTTTTTAAACTAACATCAATCACATATTTGAATAAAAATCCTTGTTAGTTTATATTGCCAGCCTGGTTTGAATATAGATAAAAAATAATTTATATCAAACTAATAATTAGGAAATGAATCAAAATTATTGATCAACGAGGATTTCAAAGGTTAAATATATAACACAAAAAAAAAACAAGAAGAAGATGTTAGTTTGAAAAGCATAACTCTTTTTATTTTTCAATAATCTGCTAGTATCGACACTCCGCTTGGCAACATATTTAACACATATCGACAATACATGTGCCGATATTATAACAAAAAAAATATATTTGTGTAACCCTTCAGTTCGACACAAGAAGTGTCGACGTATGTAGCATCGGTCGACACTACATTTGTCGAACAGTATAGAGAGTGGGCTTGGTTCAAAATGAGGTGTGGTCGGTAGGGGTGGTTTTACGCAATAGCATTTAGTCGGGGTGGTTTTATAGGTTTTAAAAAATTGGATGGGTGGCTTTCCAATTGGGGTGGCTTTCCACTAAACAGGGGTTTAAATAACCGTCCCCTTAAGGAAAAGACTAGAGGTTATCTAAATTTTTATTTGTTCGTGGAGTGCTATATGCATTCATCCCTCTTTTTTCCAATGAGAGTTACTTTTAGCCAAACTTTTCTTGATGAATGTTTTATTGATTTTTAACACATAAAAACTAATATGAAAAAAAAAATTTTAAAAAAAATATCATTTACAATATTATTTGAATGGAAATGTCATGTGTGCTTAATTGGAGCCGCGTGTGCATGGTAGACATCTCTTCTACCGGAGCACTAGCTATCTCGGGCATCTTTTTTCTTTTTCTTTTAGTGTGGTGTCGTCTTGGTGTGTTTTGGGCATTCCATTTCTTTTAGCAATAAAGTTAAGGTGTGGAATGCCCACCAATTCTTTTCAAAAAAGATTTTTAAAGGGATGTATTTGTCTAATGAAATACATATCATTACTACAAACAAAATATATATTTGAGTGAATTGAAGGTATGCTTTTTAACAAAATTCAAATAAACTAGCATATACATAATAGGTTAGAGTAAGATGATGATCATTAAAAAAACTAGCATATACATAATAGGTTAGATAATTTGATGATCAAACCCCTCTAATTCCAATAATTTTTTTCAAATAAAATAAAATAAATGGACCCCACTCACATCATATCCTTATAATCCACCAAATAATATGATATGTTAATAAATCTCAAGAATAATCTAGCAACAAAATAATAAAAATAAAATTCAAATATGTACCAAACAAATATATAAAATGTAATTATCTATTTAAAATCTTAAGATAAGATTAGAAAAATAATTATTGGTTTTGGATAACAATAGATTTTACTAAATTTATTAAAGAGTAAAGATGTTAAATTGTGTTACAAATATTTGAAAACTCTTTTTGGTTAGTAATAGATAGATTAATATGATGTAAAAATGTCATATAAAGTTCATAACTTTTACATCGCTAATTTATCATTAATCTTCAATTTATGCAATATGAACGAAGGGAAATGGTTATTATATTTTTAAATGAAAAGTAACATATGCTGTTATCCATGGAGAACCTTTTGGTTCCCAAACAGGAGATTTAAGATTAAGGCCTCATTTAAAACTAATTCATAAATATATTTTGCTTTTTAAAATTAGTTTTTAGATAACTTTTATAATTAATTTCAAATAAGCATTTTTAAACTTCAACTTTTAGTATTAAATATTGATTTTTATGTTTTAAAAATAAATAAAATTGAATGAACTACTTGAGAATGTTTTTAATTAATTATTTTAATGAATTTACGTATAAACTATTTTTAAAAATCAATTTCAAAATGTGCCTAAATCCATTGCTTCCTTAGTGTGTGCTCGTCGCTAAATAGTGTTTGGAAAAAGATCAGCAAACACACTTTTGTTTGGATTTCTTAAATGTTAATTTTTAAAATATAATTTTTTTTTCTTTTTATTTTTTAAAAATTGAATTTTTAAAAGCGCATGAAAAGTAATTTTGATCAAATACAATTTATCTAAAAACTTATCCACATCCATTTTCAAGTGTGTACTTAACTGTGTAATTAAAACTCAACTAGTTCATAATAATATTTTTTTTTTTAGAGGTCTATTATAATTAATGCAAATAAAATTTTCATTTATTCAAACTTTAAAAAATAAAATAAAAAAAAACAGTCACCTCACCTGACATTTTTGTTTATTTTCTCACACGATAAGTTAAAGTTACCGCTCGACCTCCCTCTCTGGTTGGTCAGGATCTATTATCTAGTCAGGGGTGACGTTATATCAAACAACACCCGCGAGTGATCCTAGTCGTACGCGATAACGAGCGGTAGGCGTCACGTCTCAAGCGCGAGAAAACGAAATGTATTCATATCGCGACAAAACCAAAATTTTAAAATCTCGGCCAAAGTCAGTCGTTCTGATACTTCGACGCCAACCGTACGATATGCATTGAAAGATTAAAAAACAGAAGGAATATATATTATATATTAAATAAAGTTTTACAAGCCAATCAAGACCGTCCAATAGGAGTTTTTATTTACATGGATTCTCTGATCAGACGGTCTTACATATCTGGGTGGCAAAATCACAGGAGGATTTGGTTTCCACAAAATACGGGTTTGTATGGGATTCACATATAAAGAAAAGAAGGAAACTTTGCCTTGAGTAGAAGCTTTTATGAGTGAAGGGTTACAAATCTCAAATGGTACTGTATGTAATAAAAAAGAAAAAGATAAAGGTCCTCTCACAGTCATTCTACTAGTAGTACAAGAATAGGGTTTTTATGTTTTGCATCCTCAAAATCTTCTCTATTTTAAAAAAAAGTCCTTTTCAATAGTGTACAACATGAGTCTAGCTTCTTGGACTTTGCACATCTTCTAAGATTGTATTTGGATGTCAGATTTAAACACGGTGATCTCTTATTTTAAAAAGATAAAATAGATAAAAATGTTTGACATGAGATGAGAACGCAAAATTGAAAAACGTGAACGTAAATCTTAATGGGGCCTTAGTCTATTATATTAGGTTAAACTAGTATACTTTAAAGTAGAAAAATATAATAAAATATGCATCCGTTTGATTTGAATATATAGTTAATATTTTTTGTAAAAACATATGTAAACACTTCTAAACAAATTTTAAAACATGTTGGAGTTGTAAAATAATTGCATGAAAGATTATCCCTCACATTTTAATTTCTTTAAACTCAATTATATTTCAAACCCTAGTTGTTACAGTAATTGAATGGACAATGATTATATAATCAATCGATGATATGTTAATTTTAGTGTTTGAATCTTAACAAATTTTTAAGTAGTTAGAAGAGCATCACATAAATAATATAAAACTTCAAGACTTTCATTTTATGATTACAAACATTGAAATTTGTGTGTCAGGAAAACATAAAATTGTTTTAATGAAAATATACTTACATCAAAATCAACACATTTTTATTCAGCTTAAATAGTCCTTTTTTAACTATCTACATAATACATAATGTATTTTCATTGATCCACACAAAGATTATATGAAATTTTCCAATATAAAGCATCTCATCGTGTCCCTCCAACCAAAAAAACAGGATTTATGGTCTATGAGTTGAATTTTTCTTTTCTCTAGGGGAATATTTTAGAGGTAGTTTCCATGTGTTTGACTTGAATTGTTTATAATGGAGATTCCACTATTGATAGGGATAAAAAATATATAAAAAAACATTAAAGAAACTTATTTGTAAATAAAGAAGACTGAAGGGGGCATAACCCAGAAAAAACACATCCGTGATAAACCAAATATCTGTTTTTAATTAATTTTAATTGCCAAATAAGTCCAATTTAAGGGGTTGGATGTGGACCGAGGAGGGACATGGATGGAATTTATGGATTTTTCTTTTCTGTTCAGCTTTCCTTTTTGTTTGTGTGTTCTTTATTAATATTTATGGACGGAACTCAACATAAGTGGGGACAACAGTTGTTTTGTGCGAGCTTCTTTTCGTTGCTTCTGTGTGCGTTTGTGTGTGTGTGTGTGTGTGAGAGAGAGAGAGAGAGAGAGGGAGAGAGAGAAGGTGGGTTATGTAGTTTTTCTTCCCCTTCTCTCATCACAACAAACAAGAGAGGTGAAAAAGGAATCTGAAGAGGAAAGAAGCGAAAGCTTGAAACGGTATTACTTTGTTTTCTAATAACTTCATATGACAGATCAACAGCAAGAAATACTGGTTTTTTTTCGAGTGGGTTTTGTTTAAACATTGTTTTCTTTGTCTGTAAATGGGTCAGGAAGTCTTATAATGTTGTGGGTGTTCATGAAACGCACTTAATGTGTCTGGTTTGAATGTGGGATTTGTTAAAAATGGGTTTTTTGTTTGTAATCTGCAGTCATTTTGGCCTTAATGGAGTTTTTGGTGAAATGGGTCATCTCGAAACGCGATTAAAATGTTGGTTTTCATTTGGGTTTTGCTGTAAAGACGTGATTTTATTTATTTATTTATGATGCTCTGTGACTGCAAAGGAGGAGCTTGGTGAAGTTTTTACCGGGTAAAGGAACTGAATTGCTGGATCAAATGTGGTTTTCACTGAAAATTAGACCCTATGTGTTGACTAAACTTGTTTGTGTCTTATAGAGGAGTTTAGTAAAGTGGGTCTCCCTGAGAATGCCTGAATGCTGGATCCATATGTTCATTTTTTTCCCAGCTGTGGCCTTCGATTCAGTCTCGGTTGCCCTGCATCTAGTGCTAAAAAAGGCTGGATTTCATTTGGGTCTCTCCTTTGTCATATTTATGATGTAGTTTTCTTTCTAGTTTCTTTCAGTTGAAAACTCAAGAAAGGAGTTTGGTGAAGCAAGTAATTTTGAATCGCTTCTGAAATGTTAGATTTGATTTAGGTTGAGGCACCTTTTAAATGAATTCTTCATATTGAGTTATTTGAAATTGGAAGTTGGTGAAGTGAACTACTTAAATTAATGCAATTGTTGGTTTTATCAAATTAAACCTTTTCTTCTTTTGCTCTCAGATTCAAAGTCAGCTTAATAAAATAGTGCTCATCCAAAATGCACTTGAATGCTGAATATTATTAGGAATTTCAAGATGTGCATTTGCTTTGTTGATTAATTGATTCTCATTGGAATTTAGGGAAAACAACCTCAGCGAGTCAGATACTTCTGGAACAAACAAAAAATGGACAATCTTAGGTAAGCAGCAGGCCACATTTGCATTTGCTTTGTTTATTTTGTAGCCCAAATGGCCTCTACAATAGCATCTGTGATATTTATCTTCCAAGAAGGTTTTCCCCTTCCCTTGGAATATCTTTATAGCTGATTTACCTTCATTAAATCTTATTGCTGGTAAATATCTTTGTATGCTATATTATTCATCAAATGTTTATTGATTCTATGAATGTTTAAGTTGATCTTCTCTCTTTCCATTAACTTGTGTTTGACACTTTGACTGTTGCTATATTTTTGGACATGTTTTTGGTATTGTATAACACAGACACACTGATTTTTTTTTTAAATTTAAGTCCTTCCTAAATGACAATCTAATAAATAGGAGAAGAATTTATAGAAATAATTTGAGCATTTCTCTTAAAGTAATGTATTGATAGGGCTTGTTTTCTGTGTAAGTATATTTCTAAGAGGGTTTCTGTGTCATTTTAATCCTTTACTCCAATGATCATTCTGTTTCTTTCATTTTTATGCTCTTAATCTTTAATTTTTTGCGATTTAAAGTTAAAATTTCATATCCCACCTATACTTTAAGCAATCTGTTTATTCCATTCAAACACGCCTATCCCATATATGTAAATCAATGGCAAAACCCATATCATATTCCCTCTTTTTCTGATATTGAGATTTATTGTTGCCAAGAATGATAGCACAAGGAACAGTTGTCTATTTCTGCTGACCATCCTTCAATTTCTGAAACAAAGACAAAACCTTCAGGTGTTCAAATCTCTAAGATAGCGCCAACAAAGCCTCAAGCGGGACTGGACATGAGTATGTTGGAGGTGACATGCTCGAGCCAAGAGAAGCTGATCTACCTGCTCTCTTTCTGGTCTTCGTTGTACTCCCTCTCGTTACTTACATCTTACTTGGGATTTGTAATGAGGCCACAAAAAAGAAGGAGCGAGTAAGCATGCTTGCTCAAATGGCAGCTGAAGAGGCTTTCAGAGCGGAAGCGTCATCTACTGCCAGAATTATCCCTCTTGTTCCTCCTCCAAAGCCCAGGATTTTTGAGTGTGCCAGATGCTTTGCCCCAGCCACGACTCGCTGTTCCAGATGCAAATCCGTTAGATACTGGTATGACTTTTTGATCTTTCATGAAATCAAGGGTGCGTTTGTGTACAGGAAAGTGGAGGAAAATAAGGGAAAGATAAATTGTTCCCTTTGACCGCTAAAAAAAACTAGTATTTTTGCCAAATAAGAGAAATAAAAAATTCTTTCATTTTCCCTTACCTATTTTGTTTATTAGGATAGAGGAAAATTTTTCCCCTCTATAGCATTGAATCGAGGAAAAGATCATTTTTCATCACATGCACAAACAACACAAAAATTGGTCAAATGGAAAATAAGTTACTTTCCATCGCTTTCTTTTTAACCTTGATTCCTTCTATTTCTTTCATTTTCCCTCCAATATTGTGCACAAATACAATCCCCCCCCCCCCAAAAAAAAAAAAAAATGTTTCTTCTGGTATCTATGCTTGAAGGTCCATGCGGTTTTGACATGCTTCCATCTCTGCTGTTACGAGCTTCTATAAGTGATGTTGTGCTTATTTTGGTGATATAACTACTGGTTTTACTTTCCCTTGATTAATAAAAAAAGTATATGAGTTTTGAGAAATACATACATCTTTTTTTGTTTTATGAAATGGCTAGATACCCAATCAGTGAACATATTGTTGAAATTCTCTCTTATTTTACCTGGCACTATGATTTTATGCATGCAAACTGGAATATCATCCCACAATTCCAATATAGGACTCTATTTTCAGAAGACATTATTTAGGTCAACTTTTAAAAAACTGTTAGGCCAGTTTAATTATTTTGCAATCTACTGTATTATCAGGATGCCAGGTAATAAAAGTCTTTAAAATTACTGTTTCAACTTTCGACTTGCAAAACAGTCTCATTAAGTTTTCTATTGCATTTGAAATAAGGTGAAATTGCCACCCAATTTATTGAAACTGGTAAACATCCAAGAAGATGGGAGACAATGTCTTCCCAGATTACAATCAAATCAAATCTACTCTATTTATATTTTTCTCTGTTTCTTCTTCATTTTGCTGTCCATTTCTTTCAAGAAAGGATGGTGGGTTTGATAGAATGCGTGATAATCTGATCAATGTTTTTTATGAAATCTGGTAATAAAGTTATTGGTGTCACTAATCAAATCACTATCTTATGAGGTTTTATCCCAATTTTTTATTTTGTTCATAATTTATAAATTCATTGCCCATTTACAGTTCTGGAAAGTGCCAAATCATTCACTGGAGGCAAGGGCACAAACAAGAATGCCAAGAAGCAGATGCTGCAATTTCAAATTTGTCAGCTAATCTTGCCTCATCAGAGTCTGCTTATAGGAGGGGTCAATTAGATGAGAAAGGCCAGATGCTTAACGATGTTCCCTTGAATGTATCAGATGACCCTACTATTGGGTTTACTGGTACTGCAAGCAGCCCAGTGAGTAACTTGTCACAAATCTTCTTATTGGAAAGATAAACATCTAATAAATTGAAAAGAGGAACCCCAACAAGTGATGATGTTGTTTCATATACTTACGAAACCTTCAGCCGTGCAACCTCCAATTCAGTTAATTTATCTATAGTTTTAGTACTTAAGATAGATTCTCTTTTTCTTTTCACTTTGACTTCTGCTTATTCATGATCTGACCATCATTCACCTTCCTCTATGGATTCAGTCGAGAAACGACATCAACAATCCCTCGACGTTTATCCATGGACAGGGTACTCAAAGATACTCCAAGCATGAATCTCATAATTTATCAGACCACAATAGAAGTTTTTCGAAACCAGATAACTCTTCTGGTATACCGCTTTCATCATATTCAGAAAAAAATTGTGCAAGACTTGAGGCGAAGTTCACTTCAGAGGACAGTGATGTCCTACTTGGGGAGTCTTCTAGTAGTGATACTTTTGAATTCAGCCCCCCAATTGAAAAGAAAAAAATCTGGGAAAGCACAAAGTTGGTGAAACCGCCATACACAATAGATCCCACGGTTTCCACATCTCCGAGGTCGGTTTTAAAAGCATCGAGGAATCCAGGACAAGAGAAGAAAGCTTTTGTCGAAAAAGAATCCAGTAGGTCACCTAGGGTTGAGAATTATTGAGGAGAGAATTCACCATCTTTTGGTACTACAAACAATTAATATTTGATCATGCAGGCATCTCTCAAACAAGTGCTCGCGCAGCTCTACCAATGCAAGGTGGCAGTGACATGCTACACATGGATGATAAAAGGAAGGCAGGTCTGAGAAAAGCCCCAAAAATTCCTAAAAGAAATGTTTTAGGCTCAAGTGATAGTCCTAAAAAAATAAAGGTGCAGTGCACAACTGTATCTCAGTTGTAACTTTTGATTCATCTTGCGACATGATTTCTAATGTTTTGATTTTGGAAATTTCAGGCTTTGTTTCCTTATGAAGATCTTGTGAAATTTTTTCAATGTGAAATTTGGGACTTCTCTCCTAGGGGGCTTTTAAACTGTGGGAACAGGTATATATAACATATCCAATTAATTCTTACTGTCTATTTTGCATACACACATGACCCTGTAAATCAGCATGTTAGTTGAGCATTCAATGCAGCCAAGCTTTAAATTAGACACTAGATAAAGTTCAGCTTTTCTTTTGGCTTTAAATGTTAATGCTATGACCATCTCTCTTTTGGGATTTGCCAGATGCATTCGACCTTATCTTTTCCTTTTTAACGGGAAACAAAAATTTATTTCCAGTTGCCCCTGTCGTTAGGCTTATATTATGTTCATCTTAATTTCTCCTTACGCAATTCCATCTGATGAATCATATCTCTCTCTGTGCTTTCATCATATTGCTTCTCATTTAGCATGTGCATGTGGATTACCTCACAGATGTTTCATCTTGACCTCCAATGTTAACTGCGTCCTGCAGTGCAATTAGGTTATTGAAATGTTTAATTTGGTTTATTAGCATTTTTTGGCCCCAAATCCATCTTAAAGCCATTAGATATACATATTCTGTGGTGGAACTATTTTCCTGTGCAAATAGAGTTGAAAGTCCAACAAGACTAGTTGTGTATGATCATCATAATGTCTCCTTAGATATGGTTGATCCTTCAGTGATCAATATTATGTGTGAGTTTCTCTGGAATTTTATTAAGCTACCCAGATCCTTATTTAAGACTGACAGGTTTATATCTATGAGGTAGATTAATTGAGCTGGCCTTATGTGACCAGAGCGATCTGCAGAATCCGAAGGATGGAAGCAAATGAAAAACTGCTAATAATTCAAAAGTGACCAATGAACTGAGTCCCTAACCCGTGTTACAAATGATTTAGACTTATTCTTACCTGTATAATTTCTTCCCCATGTTCCTTTGGTTCTGTTTGAGGGTTTTTTTTCCCTGAATAGTTGAAGAATATAATTGCATTTAATGAAAAAGATGTTGCATTTTGTAAAAACTCATGAGATCTGAGTTCATATGAAGAAAATAAGCTGAAAAAACTTGGTATGATAGATTTCCCCTTTCCGCCACTTCATACAAACTTCGCTCTACTTCTGCTTCTATATCTTGTTTAAAAATGTCTCTTTATTGCAAACTATCCTGGTCTTCTACTACCTCATCCATCGCCCTTGAATCAAGGTGATTAACCTGTGATCATGATGTCGAAGATAGTCATGTGAAAATACAAAGGTTGGAGCATATAAAATCTTAACCATCTATCCCAGATATCCAAGATTTTCTTTATCCAGCCAGCCAGTCTCCATGGAAACTTCTTATTTATCAACATATCACTGTATTTAAATAATGTCTCGAAGCATATCACACCATCTATAACATTTGAAGCTTCCTCAACACATTGAAGCAGTGACTTTCCTCCATGAATCAAACCACCTCTTAGCAGGTTGGTAGAGGTATACCCTCTTCACTGAGGGGTCCTTGGTCGAGTCTTGTTCTTGCTGATACGAGAAGATTTAACTAAGAAAATAAAAAAAACAACAAATATTACCTGCCAATTTTTTTTCCCCTCCTGTAGCATCCACAAAATATATATTAATGGAGAAAGGGATGACTTTTAACTTCAACAAGAATTTCTCCCAGGTCCTTTCCACTTGCAGAACAATTCTTCTTCTGATTGAACCTGAATTCCACTCTATATGCTGTTTAAAAGATGCTTACAGCAAGAAGAAACAATTATATCTTCTTTTTTTTTCATTCCATAATAAATATTGGTGATAATGGACATGGAGAAATTTAAAATATATAAGGCCTGGTTACATTCATTTTAATTAGTAAAACAAACAGTATTTATATTTAATGTCATCCTCCTCTCCTTATATACTGTTTGTTTTTGTAAATTAACTAATTCATATGTTTGTGAATCTCAATTTTGCAGTTGCTATGCAAATGCTGTATTACAGTGTTTGATGAGCACAAAGCCTCTCAGCATTTACCTGCAGCGAAGACTACATTCAAGAACATGTATTTCTCTGATTCTTGCAAATGTATCTTATCTACATATTGCATTTGCTGTGATGTACAGACACACACATATGGTTAACTTGTATCAGTTAACTGACACCTGGATCTCTAATCCCTGACTTACTGAATGCTCCTTAGACATGTTTCGGCTAATAGTATCATATAATTTGTATACCATCATCTGCTGTGTTATGCTGAAAATTTAATGTAAATCAAGAGGTGTAATATGTTAAAAAAACAACATGAAGGGATTTAAAAGTGATGAAAATGTAATTACAGTAACATATCTTGTTTTCTAACTGTTTGGGTGCTTCAAGAATCCTACTATGCTTTTAGGCTGTGCTCAAATATATTTCATCTTCATGGCTTTGCTGGTCCCAAGCCAGGATAAGATTGAAAGCTAGCATAAGATATTGTCATAACTATGAATAAACCCTAATATGAATATGTGCAATAGGTTTGCCATATGTAAATATATGCTTAATGGTCAGTCTGTATCAGTGTATCTATATCCATCTCTTTTCCCTGCAATCCATATCCGTCTCTATATATATACGTCTGGGAATCATAGCACATATGCTGAATTATTTGGATTTGTGCAACCATTTCTTGATTTAGGTGGTGTGAGAGGTTGGTGCCTTTTGTGTGAACTTGAGCAGCATGTTACAATGTTGCTGGAAGGTGGAGGCCCGTTGTCTCCTAGCAGATTACTTTCAAACATGCGAAATATTGGATGTAGAATGGGTGGAGGTAACCAGGAAGATGCTCATGAATTCTTAAGGTGTGTAACAATGAATATTTTGGTGTAGTCTATTATTCTTTATACATTTTTTTTTGTCAATGAAGTGCTCTAAGAGATCTATGTGGAATTTTCCATTCATGAAACTGCTAAGTTCATTACTGCTATTTGACTCAGATGTTTCCTTCACATGTTGTGAGGTGACAGGCTTCTACTAATGTCTATGCAAACTATATGCCTCGAGGGTCTGGGTGGTGAGAACCAAGTTGATTCGAGAGTACAAGAAACTACACTAATACAACAGATCTTTGGCGGCCGCCTGAGATCAAAGGTGATTTGCATTTTGTTTTTCTTTCCCAATGTCTATTTCTAATGACAATATTTTATATGGCTTGCTATTTTTCAAATTGTTTGTATACTCACTTGCCAGTTCAACATCTGAGTAGGTGAAATGCCTTAGATGCCATCATGAGTCTGAGTGCTATGAAAACATTATGGATCTTACACTGGAAATTCTTGATTGGGTTGAGTCCTTGGAGGATGCTCTAGCCCAGTTCACAGCCGCTGAGGATTTGGATGGGGAAAACATGTATAGATGTGGAAGGTCTGATGCACATTTTATTGGCCTGTAGATTTGCATTAGCTGACAACTGATTTGGTACTATGCAACTAGCAAATTATTCCTAGTTCCAATATCTTTTCTTTTCTATGATCAAAGGTGTGCCACATATGTTAGAGCGCGAAAGCAGTTGAGTGTGCATGAAGCCCCAAATATCCTGACGATCGTCCTGAAGAGATTCCAGGTAATGCTTCTAAGTTACTGTAACCTGTTATCCTTAGTCAAGTTAATCTTTCCTCATGGATTTATCATTTTATGTTTTTTACTAATATGTTTCCTCATGGATGATACATAGTATAAAGTTGATCTTTCTGTATTAGTCCATTCCTTTATTATTTTTTATCTACACAAATAAACAATTGATTAGGAAGTGATTCTTTATTTGTATGATCTGCATGCATCACTGACTATATTTGACTGAGTTGTTTATTGATGCGTTCTGTCATGTACAATGTTAATGTAAAGCTGATAACATGTAAAAGCTATAGCCTGCCTGACTTCTGAACTTGTTACTAACAAAAGATCACCAATCTGGACCAGTGGTGAAAAATATTCCTTATTGATGATCTTTGTGTCCTGTAAATATGGTTAAAGTACTGTGATTTTGTGACCATCATAGTTGCCCTTAACTTCTCTGATTATTGATGATGTGATCAGATTGGTGGACTTGTCTTACTACAAGAATAAGTTGGCCTGGCCATTGATGTATTCATCCATCAATGTGTGGGTTTCATATTTGTGGGTTTGGTAGCCATGACTTACTACAACTACTGTCAATATCTTATTATTGACAGTGTGCACATTAACTGACTTATACAATTTCAATTTCAATATGTAATCTAGCTACATGATTGTATTTTAGTTTGAGTTCAATGCAAACCTTAATAAATTTCGAACATGGTTCATTCGTATATGTACTACATGCATATGTCGATCGGTCAAATCATCTTATTCTAATTGAATGTCATATCATGTTTTTGATAGTGTTGACTTCAAATATAGCAGTTGTCACCAGTCAATGTTTAATTCTTTATGGGATGAAGTTTTGTTTGAAAACTCTCTCTCTCCTTTGCTTTTATTAAGTTATTTCTACTTCATGTGGTCTAAATTAAATGATGCAGGATTAAAAAATGCACATAGAAAAACACGTGTAAGATGTTAAGATTATCTTATGCTTTCTCCATTGGACCAATTTTCTATGTGCATAAACTGATCAACTTTAATCAAGCAGTTTTCTTTTGTTTTCTAAAATTTGATTTCTTTATTGTGTTTCACTTGTTCCTACTGATCAATTTATTGCCGTGATGCACTACCAATCAGGGAAATATGGAAAAATCACTAAATGTGTCAATTTTTCCGACATGTTAGACATGATACCATTCATGACTGGGACTGGTGATAGCCCTCCCCTGTACATGTTGTATGCTGTGGTCGTGCACTTGGACACATTCAATGCATCATTTTCTGGGCATTACGTGTCATATGTGAAAGATTTGCAAGGCACATGGTTCAAGATAGATGACACCGAGGTAAAACACACTAAACTTTCCTAGACAGCATTGCACAGAATTCTTGTCAGTGTTGCTTTCAATGGTTATTTACTTGTCCATTCTTTGGCTTTTGGTAAATTTTTGTAGTACATGGTGTTTTAGTAAGAGTATTATTGAGATTTTACTAGAAACTAATTTTCCACTGATTCCCCATGCCGGACAAATGCTTACATGATATCATTTTATCTGACTACCATTAATTGTTGGACCTCCTGCTTGTTAATCAGGTGCAACCAGTTCCAATGAGCCAGGTGATGTCGGAAGGTGCATATATCTTGTTTTACTCCAGGTAGAATTCATTATTGGATTTGTGATTAGAATTCATGTCATTGCGCTTTATCTTTCTTAGACCCTCTTTGGGACCAATTATTTGGCAGATTATGCTTCTGCAGCATCCATTTTCCCAAAACAGTAAAACACTTTCAATCAATTTTTTTTTTATATATATTTTTATTTTAGGGTGAGGATTGGGTTAAGCTTATAGTTTTATATTTTGACTTTTGTGTGCAATATCTTTTATTTTTGGGAAAAGCTGATGAAAGAGAGCTTTTCAAGGAATCAATTCCTTCAATTGATTTTCCAAATAATTGATTTTTGATAACTGGTTCCAAATGGGGCCTTAGTCGACTAATGATCTACAACTCCCTCAATTTTTTTTTGTATCTTCCATTCCTTGCTCTTCCCTTTTCTCATTCCAACAAATAACATCATATTTAAATTGTATATATTCTTGTTCAGGTCCTACCCTCGTCCTCCAAGAATATACAATGGCAAAGTTGTCCCATCACAAGCTCCAATGAA
Organism: Acorus gramineus; assembly: GCA_030737835.1. Taxonomy (NCBI): domain Eukaryota; kingdom Viridiplantae; phylum Streptophyta; class Magnoliopsida; order Acorales; family Acoraceae; genus Acorus; species Acorus gramineus. Next base: position 4,002,873 of record JAUJYN010000013.1, on the reverse strand, counting down.
GCACTACAGTTTCAAAATCCAAAAAACTTCAAACCATGGACAAAACAAGTCCCCAGTTCCATCTTTCGAGCCAGAAGCTCCTCCCTATGAATATGATCGAGAATGGGAAGGTCGTGACCAATTTTTAAGACCTGGAACAAACAGAGGAGAATATGGTGAGTCGGCCTGGATGGACCTCTCTGACTCTACATCGAGTGACTGGTCCCTTTTCACGAGTTCCGATGAGGCGTCCTTTACTACTGAGAGCACTAGAGACTCATTCAGTACAGCTGATTGTGCCGATGCCACAAACTTCGATTCGATTTCATCAATCTTTAGTTCCTTCTATGGGCCAGAATATCCTCCCAACAGCACCATCTCCTGCAAAAAGTGCTGGCCTTGCAAGTCGCAGACCAGATTCTTCAAGGAGACAAATGGTTTTGTTTCGGATTCATCGTTGGTAGATGGAAAGCTCGACAGTGTACATACACAAGCAAGTGTTCCCTTGAGTAAATAACCGTAGTATGTTTGTTTCAGATACGGGAGCAATCCCAAAGATAGTTTCCGATCAGATTTCTTTTGTAGTAGCTCAACCCATTTAAGGGGTTTTGATTTCTGATGCCAAAACCAGCAATGCCTCGTTTTTTTAGTGAATGGGGCGATAGTTAATGTCAAACAATGCTAGTTCTATATGAGAAAATATGTGGAATCATATGTGCTACTTTCTAATTCACAATTTATTGCTTATATATATATGATTTATACAGTTCATATGTTGCAGGCCATGGAAGTACAAAAGCTTAGTTGATAGTGATATGCAGCTCTTAAATAGAACTTTAACTGAACCTCTGAGATTCGGTTAGTCTTCATTGGTTTGGTTTCGGTCTGTTTATAAGGTTTCCATTTGAAAGTAAAAACCCAATTCAAGAGAAAATGAATTGGGCATTGGTCATAGTGATTTGAGAAGAGCAGGGACAATCCTCAAGCCTGGTTTGGCAAGGGAATTAAGGATAAATTATCATAATTTTAAGAAATAATAAAGCTCTATTTTTTCTTTTTGTGCATTTGTTAAAATCAAGATAAAGAGGGAATGAAAGTTGTTTCACCTATTATTTTGATTCAAATGGAGACAATTATTAGCATTTTATCCCGATTTTTTTAATCATAATGTACGGGATAAGTTATTCCAAAATCCTTTATCCTATTATTTATCCTCTTGTCTTGACACTTAATCATTATGCTAATTTAGGCATAAAAGGCTTGGCGGGATAGTAATTCAGGGTGTTTTTTGTGTTTTTGTACTAGAATGCATTTTTTAATCCCATGATCTTTATTTTGTCTATTCTATTTTGTATTATAATGAGTTAATTATAATTTGGGGTGGATAAATAGTGATAACTCTCCCTCCAATTGGTTTTTACGATTACTATTGGAATATGTCGTGTTTTTTTTTTGCGGTCACTTTTTTGCAAACCATACACGTTCTAATTTTTTGATACTTGTATGAATTGATTACATATATTTTTGTATTTTTATAATTAAATATATACTAACATAGTATAATATATAATGCTTTTAACAAATTTGAACTGAACATGATGGAAGAAGTCAAAAAAAGAGGGGTAATCAGATTGAATTGGAAGTTGATGTAGGGCAAATTCTTTATTTCTATGGTAATTCTTAGGCAATTTAAAGTATAATTTTATCCATTTCTAATTCCCTTCGATTCTATTTGGACCACAATTATTACAGTGACAATGTCACATTCGTAGAAAATCTAAATCTAAGATAAATATAAAAGATAATGTAGAGAAGAGTAGAGAAAGAAGAGAAACACAAAAATATTGAAAGACTACATCTTAAATATTCTGGATAATCAGAATTAAAGAGATTACAATGATACTATTTTATAGATAAGATGTTATATATGTGTCACTTTTAACCTGCTGGTAACCGTTGGAGCGTTTTGGCAGTTTTTCATTTTTTTTTTCGGTTTTCGATCGGAACCGCTAATTTTTAGACTGTTAGCTATCGTCCTGAGTTAGAGGACTCCGATTGAAAATCTAACTGCATATTTGGTGTCCTGGTGCCATTTTAGGCCTCTCACGAAAATTTCATCGAATTCCGGTAACGTTTTCGAAATTTTGCAGTTCCGGGGCGTATCCGGGTATTTTAAGTGACTTGCTTTATAAGTGAAAGCTAAAATTAGATTGGCACTATTCATCTTCTTCCTCCTTGAGCTCCCTCTCTCCCCTTCTCCATTTTTCTTGGTTTTGAGCCCCTTGGAGGGCTTGAAACTAAAAACCCAAAGCATAGAAAGTGTAGATCGGGTCCCGATCTACACCCCGGTGCTTTCAAATCCGGATTTTGAGAAGTTTGGCCCCTCCATCCCCCCCTCTCTTCTCCTCTGTTTTGGGCCATTTCGGAGGCCAAGAGAGATCCGGGCGTTGGAAGCCTTTGGGGAAAGGTTTCGGTGCGCGGAGAGCAACCGGACTTCCCTTCCTCCCCTTGGTAAGCCCTTTTTCCTCTCTTTTCATGCTTAGATGTATGTTAGGAGGTTGGTTTTGGGGTTGGGTGGTGGTCGGCGGCTGTGGGTGGCCGTTGGCGGCGGTGGGGTGGTGGTCGGAGGCCATTGGTGGCCGGAGGTGGGTGGTAGAGGTGCTCGGCCATGGGGGTTGCAGTCCCGGGCAGCAGGCAGCACAGGCGGTGCTCAGGCAGGCGCAGCAGGCGTGCAGCGGCAGGGCGCGCACGCGCGTGCGCGCGGGCGTGCGCTCGGGTTGGCGCTGGGCGTGCCGGGTGCTGGGCGTGTGGGGCGCGCAGGGTAGACTAGCAGGGCTAGCTCGGGTAGGATGGCTGCGGGCTGTGCGAGCAGGGCAGGCCGGCTGGGCAGGCCATGCTCGGGCAGCTGGCAGGGGGCGCTCGGGCATCAGGCGGGCAGTGCACAGGCGTACAGGCGAGAGGTGCTCGGGCCACTCGGCGATGCGCGCAGGCAGGCAGCGCGGGCAGGCTGGCAGGCGCGCTGGGCGCGTGCTGCCAGGCGCGCTGGGCACGTGTTGCGCGGGCGTGCGCGTGGGCGCTGGGTGAGGGTCCCGAGTGCTGGGCGTTGGGAGCTGGTCGCGGATGCTGGGTGTTGAGCGCTGGGCGTTGGGAGCTGGTCGCGGATGCTGGGTGTTGAGCGCTGGGCGCTGGGCACTGCAGAGGCGCGGAGTGCGCGCGGGGCGGAGCTGGTGGTGCGCGCGGGGCGTGCGGTGTGCTCGCGGGGTACGCGCGGGTGCGTGCGGGGTGCGCGCGGGCTGCTGCGGCGGGGCGCAGTGGGCGCGCGGTGCACCCGGGTGGCTCGGCAGGCTGTCCGGGCGTGCGGGCTGAGTTCGGCAGGGCGCCTTGGCGCGCGGGCCGGGACTCGGCTGTGCGCCCGAGGCGGGTGGCCGTGCGTGCGGCTGCCCGGTGGGTTCGGGAGTGAGTCGGGATGCTCGGATACGCGTGCGTACGGGCCGTATGTACGTTTGTCCGAGTGTTGAGTATTTTAGAGTATTTTGATGTATTTATGTATTTTAACTCACCGTATAAATGTCTGTCTTGCAGATCTTGACGGGCGGTCGCGCGACGACCCGGATTCCGGTGAGTGGGACAATCCAACCCAGTAGAAAGGCGTTATACGCATTTGGGCGTATACCGACCTCTCCTGGGGCACCATGGATTTATATTAACCGGTTGTAAAGTGTATTTCATGCGAGCATGATTTAAATGTAGAATGCATGTTACCCTAGACTTGTATGTTAGGGACTTGCACCCTTAGGATATGTGTATGAGCCATGCATCATGTCCCCCTGTTCTCATGCTAGGAAGCCTTGGCCTGTGTCCTACTAGTTTATTTATTAAATTAAATGCTAGTATATGTTAATTGCATGCTTTAGATAATATTATAGGGAGGGGCCTTGCGAGGTCAACATTGAGACCCGGGTTAGGGTGCTCCGTGTTCCTTGTTTGGTTGTCGGGATGTCCTGTATCGGGACCTCATGCTGCCCTCCCAAGGTTCTTGTCCCAATAATACTACACCTCTAATTGTTAAATAATGGTTTACCCCCCCCCCCCTTGTACGATTATTAGCATCTTAGTGAATATTATAGGGGAGGGGCCTCGCGAGGACAGCGGTGAGACCCGGGCTAGGATACACCGTGTTCCTTGTTTGGTTGTCGGGGCGTCCTATATCGGGAACTCACACTGCCCTCCCAAGTTCCTTTCCCCCACTGATATTACAACCTTGCTATTATTGTACACGTTCCCCGCATCCTGGTTATGCGCCCTGGAGGAATTCTGAGGAATTCAGGACATTAGAATTGTAGAGATGCGTAGTCGGCGGATCCGAGTGGATCATATGCGTATGGATAGGCTGTTCGGTTTCTCTTCGTTGGATCCGGTAGAGACTGCCCCAACGTTAGAAAGGCCGTCCCTTCCAAGGGTTCCCATCAGTAGGCGCCTCCCGATATTTGTGACGGACTGTGCTAAAGTTGTGGGGTGAGGGCTCCCATCAGTAGGCGCCTCCCGATATTTGTGACGGACTGTGCTGAAGTTGTGGGTGAAAGCCAAGCGGCCTACGGAGTGGAGGAGAGACTATCGGTGGACCAAGGGTGACCAACAGCCTAGTCAGTCCCAAAATCCTATGTCACCCATTGTAGGGTGAGGGTGAGGGTGTAGTGGGTTGGCGATGAGCGACCCACTGGAGTTGTGATTGGATGATTATCAGTCCCAAAATCCTATGTCACCCGTTGTAGGGTGAGGGTCTAGTGGGTTGGCGATTGAGCGACCCACTGGTTTGACTATTTGTTACCATTTTGTGGTTGTTAATAAGAGATTGTGGATTATAAAGATTGAATTGTGGTCAATATTGTCTGTGATGCATGGGTTGTGCTGTTCACTGAGCGTGTGGCTCACCCCTCGCATATGTTTTCCCCAGTTGTCACTGAGCCGGAGCCAGAGCAGCAGTTGGAGCTTTCCGAGGGATTCCTTCAGTAGCGGAGCAGCGCTACGTTCCGCGAGTGCCAGAGGCTATCAGCATCCCTTCTTGACTGTATGTATTTTATTTCCGTGCTTGGCACGCGTTTGTATATATTCAGTTGTATTTGTGTATATTGGCTCTCACAGGACAGATGATTGAGTATCGAGTCTGTAGTATGTTTATTTACAGATTCAGTCTTTTGCTTCCGCATTTGGTGTATATATCATGTCAGCCTCTTTGTTGTCTGTGTGTCATTCTGGTTGTTTGTGTATGATATATTATTGACTTCCTGTGTAGTTTCTGATATTATATATACACTTGCCGCGTCCCGGGGACGGCCGCCCTGGGGCGTGACATAAGATGACTTAAATTTGTATAGAGTCAAATTTCAATAGAGTTTGTTAATTAAATCATTTAATTGAGATTTGATCTTATCCAATACAACTCTATCAAATTCAATACAATTCAGTCAAACTCTTATTCTTAATAACATTATCAAAAGTATTGTATCAACAACGTGTACTTTTTTGTATACTTTTTGAGTTGATCTTTATTCAAAATACTAGTAATTGAATGAAACCCTGTATGTGCTGTTAGGTTTAATTATATGGGAAGGAAGTTTCATAACCACCTCATGCATTTCCTAGGAGAATGAAAGCAACAACTTCCCCAACAGCTTCCTCAAGGTAGGGCTGCAACTTGGGTTGGGTTGAACCCGAATCCGACGGGTTGAATCCGATTTTTACATGGATTGGGTTGACCAAATCGGGTTCGGGTTCGTCAATTCGGTTGACTCACAAATCGGGTAAACTAATAGTTAAAAAAAAAGATCATGGCCGTTCATTCTTTAGCTTCTAATTTGGGTAGTCCAAATTTTCGGTAAAACTAGTTAATCTTACGGGTTGGGTCGGGTTGATTTATTTAATTTGCACATTCTGTTAGAAATTCGGGTTGGATCGGGTTGATCCAATTTGGGTTGAAAATCGGGTTGGGTCGGGTTGATCCAATTCGGGTTGGGTCGGGTTGGTTTATTTAATTACGGGTTGGGTTCGGGTTGGTCTAATTCTAGTTGAAAATCGGGTTGGGTCGGGTTAGGGCTGAGTAGTTTAAAATTCGGGTTGGGTCGGGTTAGGGCTGAGTAGTTTAAAATTCGGGTTGGGTTCGGGTTGGGGTCAACCTGAACCCAACCGCCCGAGTTGCAACCTTACCCCAAGAGTTCATCATTAAATAATGAAAACGAAAGCAACAACTTCCAGAAAAACGAAAATGAAAAGGGCGTTGTTACACTTAGTTTTTTTTACAGTTTAAAATATATTCTTACATATCTCGTCAAACGATGTACATACCTCATTAAATATTTTCTTACATTTACTAAAAATGGTTTCATATCAGTCAAAATGAAACGATATACACTTTTAATCAACGCATATACCTTATTTGATGATGTTTATTATTATTTTTAAAATAAAAACATGTGTGGTATGCGTTTTAGTTGGTTGATAAAAAATGACTGAGTCTAAAATTTTCTTAATGAAAAATGAGCGCTGATACACTCAAGTCTGTTTTGCAGCCCCATATAAGATAATAGCTTAGTGTGTATATATACTATGCTATTATAGCGTATGGAGTATACATTTTTTTCATTATTTTCAAAGAGAAAAAATATACTATTGTATTTTACTATATACTTTAATTTATATAACAATATATATTTTAATGGAAGAGTGCATATTTTTTTTGGGTTTTTTATTTTTAAGTACCCACAAACTATAGGATTTAGTGATCGATCCCTCACTTTTTCATATTTTGGTTTTAGTCCACAAATTTAAAGAATATGTTCCTTTTTAATCCCTGGGAGGGACATATTCTTAAATTATTTGATTTTTTTTAGTTCTTGGGAGGGACTAAAAAGGAAAATATTTTTTAAATCTGAGGACTAAAACTAAAATATGAAGAAGTGAAGGATCGATCACTAAATCCTATATTTTATGGGGACTTAAAAATAAAAAATCATATATTTTTTTTATAAAAAAACTGTGGACGGCAAATGTCGCTGCACAGGAGACTCTAGACATATCATTTTCCTTTGTCATTCTATTTGTTTTGAGCACTCTGATACACTCAATATATACTTAAATGGGTTACTATATATACTTAAAAAAAAAGGGATTCTTATTTTTAAGTCCCCATAAACCATAGGATTTAGTGATCGATCCCTCAATTCTTTATATTTTGGTTTTAGTCCCTAAATTTAAAGGATATGTTCCTTTTTAGTCCCTGGGAGGGACCTATCCCTAAATTATTTGGTTTTGTTTTTAGTCTCTAAGAGGGACTATAAATGAACATATCCTTTAAATCTAGGGACTAAAATCAAAATATGAAGAAGTAAGGGATCGATCCCTAAATAGATATGTTTACAGGGACTAAAAACTAAAAAACCCTAAAAAAAAAAAGGGTGAAACTGCACACCGACATCATTTTCAATTTGTTTTTAGAAAGACCCGGAGGAAAAAAGCTTTGTTAATACTTGGGGTCCTGGATTCCTGGATTAAAAGAAAAGCATCCCCATAAAGGTCAAAAGTTAAATTCATCTTAAAAAGCAGCTTTATTCCAAAAGCTACTTTTCAATCTGTGTTTCCAAACGGACCCTTGATTTTTTGTATAGTCTTAAATGCAGCCTCTTAGGGCCGTTTGGTTCAGCGGATAGCTGATTTTAAGTCCTGATTTATAAGTGCAGATTGTATAAGTTCTGATAAGTTTTAATCAGTTCAGAAGAAAAACTGTTTGGTTCAGCGGAAATTATAAGCACTTATTGCAATAAGTGTGTTTGGTTCAGTACTGAAGAGTAGAGCTTATGACAAGGGTGTTTTGGTCCATTTAATAAGTGCTGAATGTAATTTGGTGTTTGGTTGAAAACTTGCTTATTTTTCCTTTTATTAAAAAAAATCAATTTATTAAATGTCTAATTAATAAATGGCTAGATACTACAGATTCATTACTTATTAGAACCCTATACAAGCTTATATAGATTTACAAAAAATTAACTCAAGACATAATGACTTTTAAGAAGGGTTGTAAATATGCAATCTATATTTACCAATTTTGAAATGATCCCTTATAATCACATACCTGAATAATTTTTTTTACAACTCTCACCTAGAACCTGATACAAAGTGGCATATCCTGTCATGCTACACATTATAAATACAAGAGAATAATATTGCCACTATATGATTCAGAAATAAAAACCTGTAGATCATCAAATTTCTAAACCATCAAAAGGTAATACTCATGCTACATATGTTTTTCATTCTACAATAGATAGCCACATGAGTATGTTACAACATTCTCAAATAAAAGACAAAGTCCAAGATCAGTAAATATTTACATTACAGTGCTGGTTTCATAATCCAACTTCTACAGTCATTTGATGGCCAAGAGTACAAGCAAAAAAAAGATCACAAACACCATCAATATGATACATATGCATGAACAACATCCAAAGATGAGTATCCCTATAGGGCGTTGAACTGCGACGGCCTTCTCAACCTTCTCCTGAGCTGGCACCTGGTAAGCCTCTGGTCCGTGCGCCCGACGCACTTCATCAACCCACACAAAGCATTGTGGGTGTTCCTGATTACATGAATGACAACATTAGTATATCACACATTAAACAACACAAGCATGTTTAAATACATAATTAGCAATTCAAGAGGTTTACATTGTTGAAAAACTTACCAATCTTGCTGGGCACCTCAAAAACCATCGGCCATAGTTCTTGGAAGTCCTAGCCATCAAGAGGACCATCGGTCCTCGTCCACAGGCGCACTCAATCTCTGAATTTTCGTTCTTCATGCTATCAAAAATATTACAATATTATACAGGATTGTTACAAGAACTAATATTACAACAGGGCATAAACACGGGCGTGGATACAAGAAAAAAAAAACCCCTAGCGCCTAGCCATTAGTAGATCGGCTATCTGATCCCGGGTTCTATTCATTTCTATCTGATCTCTCTCCGGTTGGAATGGGGCATATAGTGTTTCAGCGCTACGGTCCTCATCTGTATTCGTGTTTTCGAATTCGCGAAAGAGGGTATCAGCCTGATTTTCCCTTCGAATATAATTATGGATAGCCATTGTTGCAATGACGATCCGTACCTGCATGTCAAAAGAATAAGATGCCATCTTCTTCAGTATGGGGAATCGCGCTTTCCACACTCCAAAAGTGCGTTCTATGACATTGCGCAATGAAGAGTGATAAAAATTGAATAGCTCCTCCTTATTTTGTGGTGCTGATCTGCCCCTATAATCACCCAACCAATACCTCACGTTCCGAAATGGTGTGAGGAATCCCCTATTGTTGCTATACCCTGCGTCAGCTACATAATATTTTCCTGGAGGTGGCATTGGAAAATTCCTTGAAGGGTCTCGGATGCATTCGGAAAGGATACGTGAATCGTGCGCCGTTCCTTCCCAACCAGCCTCAGCATAGGTGAACTGCATGTCGAAGGAGCAGATAGCAAGAACATTCTGCATGCATTCCCCCTTGCGCCCCCGGAATGGAACTTGACTCTCTGTCTCTATGATCGCGTGGACAAGAGTTCCATCTATAGCTCCAACACAATCCTACATATCAATGTTTAATTACCCATATGATTAAACTTCCAAACTAGAATATGAGGGATACGCAGTTGAAGTACATTCAAGAAAGGATAATGTTTATTACCTTGAACGCTGGGTAAAATCGATGATTGTTCAATATTTGGATGGGTGTCTTTGACAAATCGGGTGGATGAATAATCAACTTGCTTAATTTCAAGCATGCCGATAGGACCTCCCTAAACTGACGGGATATGGTCTCCCCAGAATGTTGAAAACGGTCCTGACAATATCTGTTTGTTGAATTGTGTCCAATGATAGTGAGGAATATAGCTAACTGTTCTTCGATCCACATGTTCCTTGTGTCCTCCAACCAACCTTCCCTCCTGAATAAATCTGCCAATCGTCGGAACACATGTTGATCCATGCGAAATAATTCTTGACATGGGTGTGGATGGCCCCTAAGTATTCCATCAACATAATCATGGCCACTTAGAACCCCATCACGCACTGCTCTTGGCACCCTACGTTGACCAAACTTGTGATGTATGTAATACACAATAAGGAGGAAGATGATGATATTCTGTGAAGTCCACATTCATAATACCTTAAAGAATACATTCACAAACAATATAAGCTTCGCATATATATAACAAATACGGCAAGCAAAAGTCAACATGACACATGCTCTTAAAAGATATTTCATGTACATCCCTTATATCAATATATAATTGACTATAATCAACATTAGTGATTATCAGCAGAAAGAGTCCCACATATTATCAACTCTAGTAAAGGTGCAAGGGACCCCAAGGAGCTCACTCACTTTCACCCACACTATAATCATAATAACATAATTAATATCCCTTCCCTATCCCTTCCCTATGAAGAGAAGCTCCTAACATTTGGTATGTCTTATGTCAATCCCCTAGTCTGTTTTTGTTTGATGGTTGTTGTAGCTGATGCTATAAACACAAATGAGGTGGTGAAGGTGGTGTTGGGTCCCTGCGCAGAGTACCATGGCTCGAATCATGTCTGGAGGCTTGTTATGAACTTTATGGAACCAGGAAGGCAGACTGCGAACCATCTAACCACATGTGCTGTTGCATATTTTCATGAGTGTATTCACACAATTATGTGCTAAGCCTCCAATAGTCCAATGGCTCTCTCTATTTTTGAGACATATAAATAACAATAAATTGTGTCTTTGTCATATTGAAACATAATAAAAATAAATGAGATCTTTATTATGTCTTTGTCATAATAAAAATAAATTGAGTCTCATCTTTAGAGATATGCAGAAAAGAAAGAGAAATATAACAACTAGAATATGAGTTGTAGTTGCATTGAAGAAATGATCCACAGTTTATAGAATTCCACTGAGTTTCAATATGATAAAGAATCTGATCTATGTGATAAAGAAGTTTTGAGATGCATCCCCTTCAAAAAAATGAACACACTTCCTTCTAAACTGGTCACTCTTGCCGATGCATAGGAGAATAACTGCATAAGCGGTTAGTCCTTAAAACAAATTTAAGCAATCACATATGTACCCTTAATGCACAAATTTCAGATTCCCAATTTGACTTGATCCCTTATAATTCTTGATATGTGTGGATTGAAGACTAATCACCATTTATTCAGCCAAAACAAAATCACAGCAAATTTGTCAATGTTTGAATAGAAATAGAGTAGTCCAATGTGCATCAGCAGAGGTTTGCTTGTCGGCTTAAAGAAATGCTGAAATATAATATGACTGGTGAATGGTCAAGCATGCAATTGATGTTTTTTTTAACTACTATCTCAGTCACACTTGACCATTCACTCTGGAAAGAGCTTTTTTTTTTTTTTACCCTGTTATATTTATTTCTATTGTTCTATGATGAAGAGAGATGAGCTTCAAGACCCTAATTACAGCAATTTTTTATGTTAGCTCATCCATTTGTTTCATTTAATAGCAATGATAGTTCATATAATTTATGCTTTTAAATTCAAAAAGATGTGATTATGCCTCAGATGTGGTGTAATCACATTGAATGGACCTAATGGAATCATAAGTGAGGTGAACACACATATTGATAGGATCTGCTAAATTCTATTTATTTGGGTTCTTAAATTTTTAATCTAGAAAGACTGGTGAATGATGGATCTGAATGCAGCCTTCCTATAAAGTAAAAGAAAAGTAAGAAATGCAAGAAAAGCAAAAACATTCATAATACATAATACACATTCATAATACAACCTAACAAACCGATGTTTCCACACATTAATCATATCCTAACCCAAACAAACACAAGCATCCACATTAATAGAGCATAATACATAAACCCAACAAACACATGTTTCCACACATTCATAATAATACCCACCTATGAAACAGAAAGCATCCATAGAACATTGTTCAAATACATAAACACATCATAAAGCTACCCTACATACTGAATAATAGAACATACATAGACTGTGTTCATAAAACATAAAAAACATACATATTAAGGACATTGTTTAGATAACATAGCTAATTCGGGACAAAGAGAAATCCGGAGACTCTAATCTTTGACAGAAGCCCGCACCAACATAGCCCTGGACTCTGGATCCTTCTCAAGCATCCAAAGCTCTCGATTCTCAGGAATGTTGATGTACCTCAGTGCGTTTATGTAGAGCGAGGTACCGGGCACAAACCCCGGGGTCTGTCGGAGGGATTCATAACAATCTGCAACGGTGGGTACTGAAGACACATGGAATGGTGCTTGACTAGTAGCGGAATTGACAATCTTATCTAACACCCCATCAAGCTTCTCCACAAAGGTGTCTGAACTGTTCCTTCTACGTCTACTGGGACACGGCCGTTTGTGTCGTATGTTAGACATACGGTCCTCGTAGTTTGCCTCAGCCTGAACATGATCAAGGTTGGGATCTTCTTGCCCTTCCCTTCCCGGTGGTGGAGTTGGGTCTTCGGGATTCGGTGTTGGGTTCTGGGACATGGATGGCCAGGTGTGTAAATCATCAAGAAGGTGATCATCATCAGTTGAATTAAATCTGTGTTCCCCCGTGGCTGTGACTCCCCCAAACAATTGTTCCATCTCATCGGCATGAGGAAGGGGTTTGTATCTAAACTGTTTGGCATCAGGATAAGCCTGTATTTAAAATAATTGAGGGGTTAATCAAATATATCTCAGTCTGTAGAAATTATAAATAATGAAATAGATTACCGTAATATGCTCATCCCATCTCTCCTGATCCATCTGGACAGTTTGGCCAGGGGCAACCTCTCCTATGCCAGTCAGGGAAATCAATCTCTTCCATGTATTCCATTGTTTCCTCAACATGTCCCAATAGTTCTTGAATTGTTTCTGTTCGTAGTTGACCAAGTTCCTCTGATTAAATTCCTCTCTCACCTTCTTCCATGCCGATGTTTTCAGGTTTGCTCCTGGCCGACCCCCTAATGTTACTTGTTCTAAGCATAGATCAATAAACATTTTTTTCATATCCGGACTCCATGTAGCCCTCCCACGGCTGCCTTCCATTATCTACCAACAACAATGAGGGAAGCAACTTGTCATACAAATGGATTTAACAAACTGGTTCATGTTAATATGATCAGATGGGTTTTGCATTGTGGAGTGGTGTGAAAAGCAGAATGAACTTTGTTGAATAAGATCTTGATGGTTTAGTTGTGTGTGTGCATTTTTTTTTGTGGCTGTTCATTGGTTCTCGTTGGATGCACATATACTAACATGCTTCATGGGAGTATAACACTTGCCAATAATAATAAAACTTCCATGCAATAGACAAGCAGAAATTATAACAAGGGTGTTCCCCAAGGAGCACTCAATTCAACCAAAGTGTCTGAAGGAAACCGTAATGTAATAATGTAATAATGTATTGGACTTCCTAAACAAGAACAACTTCTTCAAAGATCCTAAACCAGTGTCTTGTTTCACTGTCCCTATACCACCTCATTGAACTGGTAAAAAGACAACAATGCAACATGAATAAAATTAGACACGAAAGTTAATAAAAAATTGTCCTAACTAACCTCTCTCTCCTCGCCCCTCTTCAACTTCAAACCCATGAGAAAGTGGTCCACATGCAATTTTGAAATTTTCATCCCTGGCCATGTGACACTTTTGCTGCACCACATGACTCAATCCTCTTCACAGGTGATTAGAGCTAAACATTATAATGCTAAATATAAGGCACACTGGAGGACAACCATAATAACAACCATCTATAATCTGAGTTAACATTGTGAAGCATAAATTGATACTTCAGGATAAACAGTTCTGAATTGAAGAGATATTTGTTTTGTTGCATTTTTATTTAACAAAAAGGGTGTTTTTTTGCCTTGGTATCATTTAATAAAGTTTTAAATTGAGGTGAATAAGGTTAGATGATTTATTTTAGCTTTCAATTTAGGTGAATAAGGTTAGATGATTCATTTTAGCGCCGTTACTGGAATTTCCACATTTGGACTTACTGGATCATGTACAATTAAAAGAATTTATGAACATGCAACATATGGAAATTTTTTGAGAGCATTGATGCAGCCAGTCGAGTTTTGTATAGTAACTTTGATTACAATGCAACATTTTTAAAACACATATGCTTAAGTTCAACCTATGAGACCTAAAAACTTAAAAAATCCTCAGAAACCAGGGCATCACCAACCAATAAAGATCATAATCTATAGACAATTCGACTTCAACAATTAGGTATTGCATACAAAAGCTACCAATCACCTACATTGAACCTGATCTACCCTGCATGTCAAAAAAAACATAATCTACCCGACGATCCACACACATTTGTCACTATAGAAACCCTAAACAGTATAAAATCAATAGATCTGAAGCACAGAAGCATGCTGCGCAGAGATCTGCTCGGTTTTACCTTGATGGTTGGTTGGGGAGGATGTTTAAAAGAGACTATGTAAGTTCAACCTATGATTCCTCAAAACTTTAAAAAATCTGAACAAATCATGGCATCACCAACCAAAAGAGCAAATAATCTATGGTAGATTAGCTTATATAAAATTAGGTATTGCACAAAAAAGCTACCAAACACCTACATTGAACCTCATCTACCCACAATAGGTAAAAAAACTTAAGCCAAGACGACAGATCCACACACATTCGTCACTGCAGAAACCCTAAGCAGTATAATGAATAGATCTGAAGCACACAAGCACCTCACGAGCACACAAGCACCTCACGAGCACACAATAAGCAAAAATGAATATATCTGAAGCAGAGAAGCACCTCACGAGGAGATCTGCTCGGTTTTACCTTGATGAATGGTTGGGGAGGAGAGCCAAAGAGACTGTGTAGCAGAGACGCGCGTCGGATGGTTCGCCGAAGACGGTGAGACGGAGATCGGTGTGTATCCGACCCAAATCGTGAGGAAGAAGCAGATCGGAGTGTGAATCAGTCGACGAACATGACGATGTGGTCGAATGAGAACGTTGAACCCTAGATTTCAGAGTATTTTGGGTCTCCGGCGCACCGCATCAGAACAGGCCGCCGGTTGGGGTCGATTTTCGGAGGAAAATAGGTCGGTGGAGCTGCCGTTCGTGGTCTGCCTTCGTTGAAAAAAATGGAGGAGAGAGAGGACAGTCGACTGAAAAAGGGGTTAAATACCTCACGTAAATAATGCAATCAGTCAGGGGCATTTTCGTCTAAACACACCCACAAAAGAACCACTGAAGGCGTTATCCGAGTACATAAGTAACGTCGACGGAGCTTAATTTTTTGGGGTATAAATGGCTGAAGGAGGAGAAGATTCAGTGATTATAAGTTACCCAACCAAACAAGCTTTTAGCAGAAATTCAGCTTTAAGCAAAATAAGCTCAGTTTATAAGCTGAACCAAACAGCCCCTTAGACTAGTTCCTTTAGCTTATTGTAATAAAGTATATATCCCTTTGAAATTTTTTTAATATTTTTTACATATGATATAATTTAATTCATTTTTGAGTATATATTTATATTTAACATTTTATAAAAATATCTATCTTACTAGATGAGGTATATATGATTAAAAAAAATAAAAACATGTGTGGTCTGCTTGTTAACTGTAAAATGGACTGAGTGTAACATTTTCCCAAAGAAAAGATATTTCCAACCCTACGTGCATACGGAGCACTCACTATTTTTTTTAAAGACACAATCGTCTATTGAAATACAAATTGTTATAAAAAAATGTATATTGATATATATTAGTATATTTTTTTCGTTGTATAAGTATTAAAAATTTTAATTTTCATATACCGTTATAAACTTATAATACAATAATTACACACTATCGCAGTGTATAGGCCCAACATGTTCCTTAGTCGAGAAGTCACACCTATTTATAATTGAGAAAATGATACACTAAGTCACATTCATCGACCAAAACTCATACCTCACATGTTTCATTTTTTTAAAATGGTAACATCATCTACTGAGGTATATAAAAAGTGCATATCGCTTCATTTCGAGTTGAATGAATCATTTTTAGCACGTGTAAGAAAAAATTAGTAAAATATATACATCATCTAAAGAGATATGTGTTTTATTGAATCTCGCTATATAAGTGTATGTTTTGAACTGAAAAAAAAAACTGAGTGTAGCAGCCCTCAATTGTGCTGGAGTGGAGTGTACTAGGCCCAACATGTTCCTTAGTCGAGAAGTCACACGTACGATGCACGTGCATCCCCTCCACATAAACCAGAGAGAGAGAGAGAAAACAATAAAAAAAGTCATTCTTACTGGGCTTCTCGCTATCGATAATTCGGTGCCTCTCGCGTGTCTGCGCAAAAGAGAGAGTCCCTTCTCTCTCTCGACCCTCCGTTTTTTCTCCAATCTGACCACCGATCGATCTTCGATTCTCTCTCGTCTCCTGTTCTCTCTTCGCATCGACCGCTTCGTTCCGTGATCGTACGGCGTCTCTGGTTTCCGAGATCATCAGTTCCCGCGACGAATTCGATCCGTCGATGCCCTAATTTTTGGGGATTCGGTTCCACCGGCGACGATTGGTGGATCCCCTCGCATCGATCGAAACCCTAATCTTTTTATTTCGGGGTTTTGAGTCATCGGAGGCTCTTTCTGGCGGCGGCGAGGTGGTCTTCTCTCTCGATTCGGAGAGGGTCTTCTCTTTCGATTGGATCTCGGATTCTTGGCAAAGGCGGCCTTTTATTTATCGGATTTTGGATTCTTAGCGAAGGCGTTCTTGATCGGATGGCGGCGTTTCTTAAGATCTGCTTTTGAGAGAATAGTTTTACCTTGTAAACCACATCTGTTGTTGTTTGTTTGATTTGTTTCATTATTATTATTATTATTAGTTTCAGCCTTTCAGGCCTTCATTTTATTCTGGCCTTTGAATTGGATTTATTTCTGCTTATTTTATAGGTTCATTAGTTGTTATATTTGTCGCGGCATCTTAGAACGGAAAAAAAAAAGTAAATAAAAAATACGAAAATATGGCTGTGTATTTTAAGTTCAAGAGTGCGCGAGACTTCGATTCCGTGCCCATCGACGGGCATTTCATATCTGTTGGGAGCTTGAAAGAAAAAATCTTTGAGTCCAAGCATTTGGGCCGTGGAACTGATTTCGATCTCATGGTCTCTAATGCTCAAACAGATGAAGGTGGGTTGCTTTTCTTTTGCACAATGAGACCAAATGAATCCCCTTTGTGTTTGTTTTTTTTTTATGTTGTTAGGTGTTTTTTTTATTTGATATGGGTGCGAGGGGTCTGAATGCACACATTATCCATGGAAGTCCCTCTTCAAACAATCTCCTTTGTGGGTTGGTTATGGTGTTGTTGATTTAGGTGGAATAATCTGTACCCAATGCATGCTTGCTATTGAATTCAATATTCTTGGAAGGGATTGCGGAGGTAGCAGAAGAACAATCTCACAAGCCTGAGTTTTTGGTTTCTATGGGGATAATTGGTTGGGTTTGTGATTGATAATTAGTGTTTAAGTTTGGAACGTGCCCAGAGAGCTAGATTTCTAACTGGTGATAGTTGAAGGGGATTTTTCTTGGGTGCCATTTGTTTGAAATTGAGTGGTGGGTCATGCTAGAAAAATGTATGTGGGATATTTTGGAACTTTATGTTTTGTGCTGCTTGATTTCAGAGTATGCTGATGAATCAACTTTGATCCCAAAGAATACATCGGTGTTAGTTCGCCGGGTTCCTGGTCGGCCGCGGAAACCAATCGTCACTGAACCACCTGAGTACTATTTTGCAACTTGAATCTAGTATTTGCATTTTTGTTCTTGAAAACGTCGAGAGGAAGATAGTGTTGTTTTTTTTTATGTTGTTCCCTTGCATATGAGAGCCTAAATATGTTTTTTTAATCTCACAGCATATCATATGGGATTGTTTCTTGTTGTGTGTTGTATGTGTAGTCTGGATCTTGAGACTAGAAGTTGTGTTGCATATGCAGGTCTAAAGTTGATGATAAGATACAAGATGCTGTGCCATCTAGCAGTAGTTTGCCGGTTGTTGACTCATCCCTCACAAGATTTGTAAGCTCATGATTTTTGAACTTTTCTTTTTAAGATATCTAGTTATTAGTCTGGCTGTGAGAAACAGCAGGGAGCAGGAAGTAGGAACATAAGAATGACATTGTTTAATGGCTTTTGCAGCCTCCTGAAGAATCTGAGTGGGATGAATTTGGTAATGATTTGTATTCTATACCTGAAATGCACCCTGTTCAGCCCGTTAACCTGGTGCAGGATGCTGTTCTTTCCAACAAGGCTGATGAGGAGAGCAAGATTAAGGCTTTGATTGATACATCTGCTCTGGACTGGCAGAGGTGTGATTGATTGGCTGATGAACATTCAATTGTAGTGAGATGGGTTATGTTTTCAACTTTTCATCCTATCATCATTCAAGTTTGGCATTGCAGGCAAACACAAGATGGTTATGGCTCTGGAAGAGGATTTGGAAGGGGCATGGGTGGAAGGATGATGGCTGGGCGTGGGTTTGGTAAATTCTGTTACTTATTTTGGTCTTTGATTCACATTTTTGAACCTATGTATCACTATCTTTTGGCTTATATATATATATATATATATATGGATGGTTCATTTATTCAGCTTATCTTCCAAATGAGTAGCAGTTGCCACAAAGTTATGGGTCACACTGAGCAGTCAGCAAATGACTATTTTTCCTGTCATTATCTCATCTGTCAGTTGCTGCAGGCACAAATACTTTTTAAGTACATACTATTTTGGTTCAGGAACAATGGCCTATATATACGTACCAAGATATTTGTTTGATAAAAATTGCTTTCTTATTGTTGTGAGGGACTGAGATGTGCTCGTTTTAGCCAAGATGATCTTCTCTTTTCCCATCTTTTTCCCATAATTTGAACTATAGTAATTTATTCTAAGCCCCCCATATATATTTTTCTTTTGACTTATATCTGAAGGTCGTGGAGGGGGAGGTCTGGAGCGCAAGACACCTCCACATGGTTATGTCTGTCACAGATGCAAAGTGCCCGGTATGTTTATATTAGTCTTGTCATAGATTATCTTGTCTTTTTAAGCTATGGATAAAGAGAGAATGTGCTAATCATATATATGGTATATTAGGCCATTTTATTCAGCATTGTCCGACAAATGGTGATCCTACTTTTGACATAAAAAGGGTGAAGCCTCCAACTGGAATTCCAAGGTCAATGTTGATGGCAACACCTGATGGGTCATATGCATTACCCAGTGGAGCTGTTGCTGTTTTAAGGCCAAATGAGTAAGTTGTCTTCTTTTTGTACATCTTTGTTAACATTTTCTGTACTATTCCTGCTAATGATGACTGGCTGAGGATTTTTTTTTTTCAACTGTAAACAGAGCTGCTTTTGAGAAGGAGATTGAAGGGCTACCCACTACTCGTCCCATCACTGATCTCCCCCCAGAACTACGATGTCCACTATGTAAACAGGCAATGAGAGATGCTGTTTTAACTAGCAAGTGCTGTTGCAAAAGTTTCTGTGATAAATGTGAGTGTTTTTTTGTCTGATTTTACCAGCCATCAGATGGCTTGTCAGCATACGGTGGAAGTTTGTATTTTTGGTTCCAAATTTCGATAAATTTTGTCGTTGTGTGTATTTGTTCTTTTTATCGATTAAGATGCTTGTAATGTTTTGGACAGTATTCGATTTTGTACCCTTTGTTTTGGGCTTTTCAATTGAACCATTATTGTGTTTTCTATCGATTCGAATTACCAAATTTTCACTAAAGTATGCTACACTAACAGGCATCAGGGACCACATTCTTTCAAAATTAATGTGCATCTGTGGGGCTACTAATATACTTGCTGATGATCTTCTGCCAAACAAGACACTTAGAGACACTATCAACCGTATGCTGGAGTCAACTAGCAGTGCAGAAAATGGTGGAAGTTTACTACAAGTTCAAGGTATGAGAGAGTACTTTTGGTGGATTTAGAAATTGTAGTAATTTTAGTTTCAACAACTCATTTTTGCTCATATGTTTCAGATATGGAGTCTGCTCTTCCTAGGCAACCCAAAGCACCATCACCTACCCTCTCTGCCACCACAAAAGAAGAACAGATGCATGCACCTGAAGAACTTGCTCTGAATGCAAAGAAGAATGTGAGTGATGATGTCCCACTGCAGTCAGTCGAGAAGAAGGCAATCAATAGCATTGATCAATCTGAAGCGACACCAGATTCGATGAGTGCGAAGGATCGGACATCACAAGAAGGTGGTTTACCACCTGAGGAGGAGGATCAGCAAAAGTTGCTTGCTGTTGAACAAGGTCTCTGTCACTAATCCTTGCTCTTTATGATTTTTAATTTTTCATGTTGCCCATTGATTTTAAACATTTTGCCATTAAGCAATTCTGAAATATTTTACCCGAGGTGTATGATGTTCATACTGACTTCTGATGTGTACCTTGTCATTTTGCAGGAAAAAAGAAGAAGAAAAAGAAGACTTCTATTGTTCCTAATGGTTAGTTCCACGTTTGTAAAATATTTTTGTTCAAGAATGTACACTATTGTCCACCCATCTGGGAGAAATTACTTAGACTTTTGTAGTTTTTAAACATGAGAAAATGATATTTGTCATGATTAAATGGTCTTCAGTCGTCACAGACATAAATTTTTTGTGTTGTTTCTCATGTGCCAGAGAGCATTATTTGATCCTTGTTTTGTGCGGCAGTGGCATATTAGGAGAATTTTAATTTTCCGCGTCACCTAATAATTGTCATTTATTATACTTTTAATGCGTTGCAGCTGCTGACATGCAATGGAGAAACTTTCAAGATTTTGGAGCTGAAGCAATGCCTATGGGACCGAATGGCTATAATCCCTACTGGGGTGGCATGCAATGGGGTGGAATGGATCCATACATGACATACCAAGCTTCCATGCCTTTCATGGGTTACACCCCAGGTCCCTTTGATGTTCCCTTTGTTGGTGCTCTACCACAAGATCCCTTTAGAGGGCCGGGGTATATGTATCCTGTGCTTCCCCAAAGGTAGGATGATAGATGTTTCTGCTGGTGACATTGTTTTCTGATCATTTCATATTTTCAAATTCTGTCTTTAAATGTTTTTTTTTTTATGATATGGTTGCATAACCTGATTGATATATTCTTTCTAATGACAGGGACCTTGCAGAATTGGGTATGGGCAGTGTAAACTCAGGTCCAGTTCCCCCACGTATGAGTAGAGAGCATTTTGAGGCTCGAAAAATGGATCAGAGGAGAGGATTTGATGCTGAACGACATGGTGATAGGTAGCTTCTTAAAGCTTAATGCATAGAATTTTTTTTTTTAGTTAGACAATACCGGAAAAAATCATTTTTATTCCGATTTACAAGCCATTTTTTCAGATTTTAAGTTTAAATTGAGTTTTGTGGGGACTTAACCACATGGGTCACAAAACTACATCACTGATTATGAGAGTATTCTCTTTTCTCTAAAAAGCGGTTTGGAGATATAGAATATGCTCTGGAGCATCAGACCTTGTAATAAGTATGAGACCACTTAATGCTGTATGATATTACAGCTCCTTGGTAACAACCTGGTTCCTCCCAATCCAGAAATTTTCAATTTGTTTGAAGAGGATATATAATTCGATAAATATTCGCCTATCTTGATTCCTTTTATCCAGTGCTTAGGAAAACTATAACTAAATCTGTATTTTCTGGTCACCTGATAAAGTATTTTGCAGATGCTTACTTTTCGATAGACTGTGATTTATTTCTTAACTATCCTTGTAGGTATTGTTAACTGAATATAGGATTGCCTTTTATGACATGTTTGGCTATTTGTAAATCATATGGAGGGTGAACAAATGATTTCTAACTTTTATGTGAAATCAAATGACTTCCTAGCTTTTAACCGACTAAAATCTTTTTCACAGTATTGGTTAAAATAAAATGGATTTATTCTATCATTTTCACCTATACAAAGGAAGTATTTGGTTTGGACACTGCTCTAAGTCTTTTCAAAATTCTAACTCCATGTCAAATAAACCTAGACCGTCCATTTTAGAATCACAAATCTTTCCAAAACTATTTGATTTACTTGGCCATTAAATTTAAAATCTGGGTTATTCACCATGATAGAGTCATCAAACATCACAAACTGATAGCCATCATGAAATTAATAAACCATTTCTGAGTATGAGGATATTTTTCAATTTTTTTTTCTTTTTAAAATTTAATCTGTATGGTTATTTTTGTATATGAAATACAATAAAAGGCCCCTATTTGATTATGAATAGAAATATCAAAATTAAATGGCACAAAAATTGAATCTCGGCTAGGCTTAAAATTTTTATGGTGAGCAGTGCCATTTTTTTTCTAAGACTATATTATTACCTTCATATTCAGTTTGCGTGGATTTCCTTTGCAATATATTAGATTGATACTCAACTGTACTGGCTGTGTTTATCATTTTAGGGAGAGGTCAAGGTCAAGGGAGCGCCGAGTTGGTCGTGAAGTTGGTAATGGTGCTGATGTTTCTCCAATGAGATCAAAGATCGTATGTGTTTTTATCTATCACATCCATCCATTTATTTTTCTTTAGGCATAAGTTTATTGTGTGTTTGCTAAGTCTGCCACTAAAAAAGCAAATTGTTCATATACATCTGCAAAAAAAGAAAACACACTGCTGTGCAGAAGCTGGATCTTGCCAGCTCTTCTTTAGATGCAGCCCTCTCCGAACCACCACCAAAAGTGTGGCTGATTACTGTCTCCATTTGATGTCTTTGCATTTCGGATAATTTTTCGTTGTCATGATATGTGATGACAATTGCTTGATTTAAACAGAACATCCTATGCATACTGGTCCATCCATTGATGGTCTCTCTTTGCTTTGGTTGTGTCAGATTTATTTAACCAGAACCTCTATTCACAGCCAAAAGAGGTCAGGCACAAAATTTTCTGCACCGATATTGCAGGATTTAATGGTGTGTTAATTTTAATGGAAGGTTAGTTGTACAGATTGTGTGATGAGCATATGATCAACAATCTATTGCTCTGATGCTACTCAACTATGATCTTTCATTTGAGTTGGGCATGACCGTTTTGAATCCAAAATTTAATGTAGTCCATTAGGGTGCAATTTGTAAGAGAGAGCAAAAAAAGTACAATCAAGTTTTTTATGATAACCTATTGGGATTAGCATGTTAATCAGCTGTCTTTAACCGGGGTTTATTTGCTTGGATGCAGAGGCTGACACACCGAACCTCCGAGAGGCCTCCAAGCCCATCCCGGGAAAGACTTTGTGAACGTGAACTGGAATCCAGCCGCCATTCCCCTCCACCAACCCGCACTGGTAAACGAAAGGCAGAACAGGAGGACGTCGCGGCCCATGAAGCAAAGCAGCTTGACCAGAAGCATAAGGGGAGCGTGTTCTCGCGCATCAGCTTCCCGGCTGAGGGCGCCAGCAAGAAGAAGACCACGTCTTCTGCCGCAGAAAGGAGCAGTTCCAAGGACCGTGATCGTGAACACCACCACCACCACCGTGACTCAGTGTCGCGCTCGTCGAACGGGCACAAGGAAGAGAATAAGCCCTTGAAAAGTGGTGGTGGATCATCGAGTGGAGGACGGAAGGGCGGGGGCAGTGGCGGGGGAAGTGCGGCGGCGTATGAGAACGAATCTAGTGATGATGAGAGGCATTTTAAGAGGAGGCGACCTTCCACGGTGGAGAGGGAGCGGGAGCATGAGCGAGAGCGCAGGCATCGATGATGGCCGCCGATTGAGTGATGAGTGGTGGACTTTGCCGGTGTGTTTGTGCTGTTGGGTGGGCTTTGAGAGGCTGAGAGGAGGTGAGGGGGGGAGTTGGTGACATTGATGAACTGTGTATGTATATATATATAATACCTATTATTGAGAGAGTGCCGTTTCGGGCAATAATTGATATGAATGAAATTGTTGTTCCAAGATGAATGATTTCTTTGAAAAATTATGATTTTGCTAATAAGGCGTTGTTTATGTTCAATCTCAGCATAATTTCGAGAAAATCAGCTAGGACCCTCTTTTCTCGTAAGATGTTAAAAGATCAAATCCAGAGTAAATAGAGTTTCTTTGAATTGTTTCTATAAAAGCTGATCTCTTCAATATTTTGTCAATTTAACCCCTGCATGAATTACAACATACATATAAACTCCTCGAAAATCAATATATCCATATAATAACCCTATGCAAAGTTCCACAGTTAATCGTCTATCCCGGTTAACTTTGAATAACATATACCTAGATAGTCCATACATATTGTACTTACGCCTTGTGTCACTATCATTATATCATATACATTGTTTAATCCAGTCGTATAAAATAAACTCCTTTGGTTTCATTCCCTGGTCAGGTCAGAACGGCCAATTCTGGTCAAGCCGCACCCACAGGCCGGTTTCAAAAAAACTCTGCTACCTGTTTTGAAGCTTAAATTCTGGCTGGTCAATGATAAAATCCAGAAGTCAAAGGTCCACAACACGGTTTGCCGTCCCCTGTAAATTAGTGTACCAGGCAAGTCAACAGAGGGAAGACTTTCATATGAAAGCATTAACATTTAACAGTTCCATATCCCATTATTATTAGTAGTATAAATGCTCCTTCTATCCCACCTCACAATCCATCATTTCACTTCACTTGTTCTTCCATCCAAAACTCTTCTTTCCCTTAATTTCCTGTTCATCACTTCATTTTGTTCAGAATTTTGACTGATAGTATATATGGCATCTCAAGCCATAGACAGTCACCGTGCCAACGCAGAGGTCATCCATGGAGACCTCCCATGCAAGAAGAGGATCGCCGAGCTGCTCGAGGAGCTCTACCTCCCAAAGGGACTCTTCCCACTCGACGACATTGAAGAGTTTGGCTATGATCGATCATCGGGGTTCATGTGGCTGATACATACAAAGAAGAAGGACCATGTGTTCAAGAAGATCAAACAGACTGTATCTTACGCGACAGAGGTCACCGCCATCGTTGAGAAGCAGAGGATGAAGAAGATGAGTGGGGTGAAGACAAGGGAGATGCTCCTGTGGCTCACCATCACCGATGTCTACATAGAGGATCCGTCGTCGGGGAAGATCACGTTCAAGACCGGGACTGGTCTCTCCGAAAGCTTCCCCACTTCAGCTTTCGAGCTCGAGTAGAGAAAATTTGTTTCATATGAAAGAAGACTTGCTGTTGTTGGATTTGTTGTTAGTGTTACCTTGTTATATATATATATATATATGTGGTGATTGTGTTGTTTGCGTTAGTGTAGTCAGTTTTTTGTGTTTGGAATAAAGAGGACCGTTTGCTTGGAAATATGTGCCATAGCTTTAGATTCGAAGGATCTGTCATGAGCTTATAATGCATTGAATAATCAAATATTAATCAATAATGATTTTTTAGCCTAATTGGTAGAACCCATTCCAAGCCCCATGAAGTTAAGCTTGTTAATTATCCAAAAAAAATTAGAATCCGTATCCGAAAAATAAAAAAATATCCGATATTCGAAGATTCAGAGTGCAGATATGGATATCAGTCTATCCGATCCGAAAAATATCCGTATCCGACATATATTATAAAAATATATATATTTGAATTATATATTATCCATATTGTTATTTTGTATGATTAAACACAATGATAAAATATTATAATATTATTAAATTTTTAATGTATAATGTCTAAAAGAGAGAATAAGCTTCAAAAATCTCAATTTTAATTTTGACATCTCTTTAAAATATCACTCGATTATCTAAATTAATGTCAATATTTAAACATATCAATTATCCAAAAAATATTCGTTTCTGATCCATATCTGAAGGAATCCGAATCCAAAAATTAACATCTGCATCCAAATCCGAAAGTTTAGGATATGGATATTAGCATATCCGATCCGTATCCATCCGATTGACATGCTTGCTTACATGAGGTGGCAAGATTGAAATCCCCAATATACTCTTCAATGTAATTTATGCTTTTCATACGATAACAGACCCCTTAATTTATGAGGTGGTTGCGATTTGGTTTGTTCTTTCTTTTTTAAAAAACAATCAATTCAATTGGATTAAAGGAATGGGGTTCATGTACCATAAGGATAGAAATTCTATGGCTCGTGAAATAAGTAATGGAGATAGATGTTCATCTAATGTCCGACTCGAACATGGGACGGCTATGCCAAATGATAGACGTTTTATGGCCGGCTCTTGTTGTATTATTGTTATTTCACTTCTACCATCTGAGATGCATAAATACTTTGCAGCATCAAAGACAATTGCTTCCTCTATCCGTCATTTCTTTTTTTTTGTTTCATCTATCAGTCATTTCGTTTGTAGGGAAATTATGAAGAAGATATAAAAACTCTTCTCTTGAATTTCAAATTTATTAGGCTTTCATGTTAGGCTATTTCGATCTAAATAAAACATTTTGATCTGAGTCGATATATATAAATTCAGATTTTTTACATTCATTTTTGAATCCTTATGTACATTTGTGAGATCAGATTTTTTAATATAAATTCAGATACATGTCCGCTGTATCTGGATTTTATATGCATTTTTTGTTTAGGTATGATTTGTATAATCGTTTATGTTGTTGTTTATGTGTATAATTATGCATATTGAATCCTTTAGTATATTTTAATCTTGCATAATCATTTTTCAACTCATATACATTTGTCTAATGTAAATTTTTTAATGGCTATTCCAAATACACGTAATGTATATCTGAATAATTTATCCAGCCCAATGTGTTGTATGTCATATTTGTTCTGATGATTTGATTAATGTGTATCTGAATAATATTTAATTGTGTTTGTCATGTATATTTAAAGATATTTATTAATCATATACATGTTTGTAAATCACTTTTCTCATATACAAAAATGAACAATGTGCATAAGATACCTATATATGAAAATTTTGAGATACATTATATCTGAAAAACTAAACTAATATAGGACTACATCCAAATCTGTATAAGTATCTGAAAAAACTAATATACTCATATGTATCTGAAACTGTAATATATTCTCTGTATTTGTAGCTGTATCTGAAAAAAAGTGACGGTAAAGGTCGGAGGAGGTGGAGGCCGGACGAGGACTCAAAAGTTAGCCGATCCACCTCTCATATGATAGAGGGCGACGAGGGGAATCCAAGGGTAGTAATGCCGATCACCGGAGATAAGGAGGCCAGCCGAAATGAATTTTTGAAATGGCGGATGCATTAGATTTTTCAAAGGAGAGAGGGCTAGAAGACCGTTATACAATCCCTATAAATGAGGGATTGTTTTTTGGAGTAAAAAACTCAAATATAAAGAAATGGTAGTATAGTCTTTGCTCTTTTTAACTTTTTAAAAATTCAAACATGTAACCAATCAAGTAGTGATACTTATTGGGACTTCTCAATAGGGCTTAAATTTTGAAGCCCATGTAGCAAGACCCGATATTAATTTCTAATGATCTTAGATGAACTGGAGCTTATCTTTGTAGATCTTGGTGATAATTGGGGCACCCATGTCTGCGGGGTCACGAGTATCTATCTTGGTAATAATGGAATAAGAATTGTTGATTAGTGGTGTGATAACCCCAGCCTCTATCCAGGCTTAGATTATTCTTTTATATGTTTGGATTAATGGATAGCATAATGATATGTGTTATTTCATATTATTATTCATTTAGAGTGTATTAAGTTTATGTATGCTTAGGTTATACCTTAAGTTGCATGTTTGACATGATTCGGTTTTAATTTTATTAATGTCCAAGATCTCATATGCCCTTCCGCTGTTGTCTATTGTGCTTCAATCATTTATTCTTTATGATTTATTCTGATTATGATATACTTGATATTGTCCATGTGTCACCCCTTGGGAACGGTCACTCCTGGGGCATGACAAGTGGGGCTTGCACCATAAAGTTTGGATAGAAGCCTTTTCTATCCATCCCGTTATTGTGTTTTGTTTTGCATTTTTGTGTTCTTCTTTTCCCGTATAATCTAAAGGGTTTTTAGCATTTATATCATTCAAAAACACGCTTTAATTTTTTATGGTATAAAAATAAATATCATATTTTTGATGGTATACATGCAAAAAACTTTAATATAAATTTTATCGATTATTATTTAAACTATTTAAGTTTATTTACATAAATCATAAGATTTAATTTTAAAATCAGATTTCTGATAAATCATATCAATACATTGAAATTTTAATAAAGATAATATTCACTACATCTATTTTAATTCATTTCTATAAATTAGTTACATAATTATTTTTTACATATATGAAAAAATATAATAAATGAAATACATATTTATTATCCTAGAATGACCTTTTTCGATGGTTTACTACTGAC
Source organism: Acorus gramineus (assembly GCA_030737835.1). NCBI lineage: Eukaryota > Viridiplantae > Streptophyta > Magnoliopsida > Acorales > Acoraceae > Acorus > Acorus gramineus. Next base: position 3,974,489 of record JAUJYN010000013.1, on the reverse strand, counting down.
GTACAGAGACTATAGCTAATTATAGTTACATCTTATACATTTGAGTCCACGTTTATTTGACACGTGTGTAAAAGACTTCATATATTATACCACAATACTACATGGTGTGCAAGGGCGGAGCAACGTTGGGGTGAGTGGGGGCATTTTTTTTTTAAAATTTAATATGTACCAAAATACTTAAACATCCTCATGAATCTTTAAAAAAAACCAAAATATCATCAACTTTAAGAGACCCACCAAATATTTTGCTAATGGTGTTCCTAATCCAGCCGTCCGATATGATGCACCCAATCCCTCTCCTCCCCACTCAGTACCACCCCAATTACATATTCTCACTGTGTTCTTCATTTATCAATCCAAACATTTTGGTTGGGAACTCATATTTGATCCGTGAAAAGTGACTTTTAATCCATAAATTTTACTTGGAAACCAATTACAAGTTCCCAAATTTTACTTATAATTTCAGTTTAATTATGCATAAAAATTTGCATATAAAAATTTAATTAGTAATTTTGCATCTGAAAGAATGTTTTTTAAATAAAAAATTAATAATTTAAAATTAAAATTAAAATAATATTATTTAATCGTCGTACGCCTCGAAATATATTGAGCCAGCCTTGACCGCTGGCATTTATTAAAGTTTCAAAGTGTATCACTCTCTTTGCAAAATCAGTCAAAAGTCACGGTTAGATGTCTCTTTATTTATCAATATAAAAAGGACTACAACACATCTTTGGTAGATTTGCAGGACCAAAACAACATGCATGAATCAATGGCTAGGGCTGATCTTTTCAGCACCTTTTTGTCAGTCAACATATGTACACAAAATTGTTTGAACCTTGACTTTGTTTGCTTTCATATCAATCTACATAAAATCGTCCGGCCTTGGTCAAAAAAGTCTTGCATGCAACACCAAATCATGGCCACTACTATCAAACCACTGATGCTGCTACTTGTCAAAGAGAACAACTACATGTCTACACCAAGAAACCCCACATTTCCTATATAAAGACCCCTCCTCTATTGATCCCCTCTTACCAGTTACAATCTTTCTCTTTTATTTTTGAAACTCTCTCCTCTCCTGCAAAAAAATATATATAGATCATGGCATCTCAAGCCATAGACAGCCACCGTGCCAACGCAGAGGTCATCCATGGTGACCTCCCATGCAAGAATAGGATCATCGAACTCCTAGATGAGCTCTGCCTCCCAAAGGGACTCTTCCCACTAGACGACATTGAGGAGTTCGGATACGATCGATCATCGGGGTTCATGTGGTTGACACACAAGAAGAAGAAGGATCATGTGTTCAAGAAGATCAAACAGACTGTGTCCTACGCGACGGAGATCACCGCCATCATTGAGAAGCGGAGGATGAAGAAGATGATTGGGGTGAAGACAAGGGAGATGCTCCTGTGGCTCACCATCACTGATGTGTACATCGAGGACCCGTCATCGGGGAAGATCACGTTCAAGACCGGAACCGGTCTCTCCGAGAGCTTCCCCACTTCAGCCTTTGAGCTTGAGTAGAGTCTGTTATATATCCAATATATCATATATGCCTGTTGTAATAGAAAAATTGTTTGGGTGTCTGTGTGGTACTTGTTTCATGTGAGTTATATATATGTTTTTTTTTGAAGAGTTTTATATATGTTGGAATAAAAAGGGACGTTTGGTTGATCGAATATGTTTTGGATTAATTCTATACAGAGTACTTTACATCATGATGGATGGTTTGAATTTCGATTCGTTGTAAGAAAACTTGAAAAATGAGATGGCCATATCAATTTGTCACCAGGGGCATGCATGCAGCACATGAAGAAGCTTTATAAATAAAGAGACATGCATTTAGTTAGACTATCATATTCAATGAGAGTTTGTGACTTTTAGTGTTGCACAATCAGACAGACAATTATTGATATTTTGGAATTTCAACTGGATGAACATCTTCTGTTTTTTTGTTCTTTTACAATTACTTTCCAATTTTGATGCATTTTTTTCTTCCTCAAAATGTATGCCATTGAGATTGGATATTGAACGGTATATGTTCCACGAAATGCAATATAATCTGATCAGTAGGTTTTTTTTTTTTTATCAAGATCATAAAAATAGTGGATGTTTTTGTTTTTATGGATTCCTTTGTTAGGGCAGTTATCTAGTAGTTTTGTGCAAGTGAAAAAGCACGTAGTACACCATTCCATATTATACGTACATATATAAATAATCATAATGTATAAATATGCATTTAATGTGGAGATAAAAAATTATCCCAACTAAATCATCGAATTTGTTATTAATTTTAAATATATTAAAATTTGTTATTAATTTAACAGACAACGTAATTAATAATTGAGTTTTTTTTGATAAACCATAAATAAACTATAAAAAATATATGAATAAAATATAAATAAATAGTTATAAAAATTAAAAAAATGATTTGACATTTGAATACCCTGATTCATAAAAAATGATAATATGTGATTCTTTTTTATACGAGTAGAGAATATAATTGATAGAACAATACAATTCTAGAAGACCTTGAAACATAATATCACTTAAATTCCGTGTTATAGTTATATCCATCTAATTCATTAATTATAAACAAACAAAACTCATATTTCACGTCTATTCTTCTATCCCAACAGAAATTAAGTTTCCTGTGTACACAACCACACCTCCCAATTCATTTGACTATTTCTGATGCATTGTTTTGATCATCTAACCCAACCTTGTTCAATGTTCCAAAGTCAAGAGTCCTGCAACTAACTGAAACTCCGGGGCCGGCCTAATAAACTAATGTGCTGCTATGTATCCGTCAAAGAGAAGAATAATTCTCCAAGCTTTTTAATATATAAAAACCCATCCTACATTACCTATATCTCCTATATAAAGCCACCTCCATTCCCACCCTCCAAACACACTATCATTTCAAACTCCTCTTTCTACAACCGCTTTCACCACTCTTTTTCCTCCTCAAACTCATAATGACATCTCTAGCCATAGACAGCCATCGTGCCAACGCAGAAGTCATCCATGGAGACCTCCCATGCAAGAAGAGAATTGCTGAACTGCTCGAGGAGCTCTGCCTCCCAAAGGGTCTCTTCCCACTCGACGACATCGAGGAGTTTGGATACGATCGATCATCGGGGTTCATGTGGCTGACACATACAAAGAAGAAGGATCATGTGTTCAAGAAGATCAAACAGACTGTATCCTATGCGACAGAGGTCACCGCCATCGTTGAGAACCGTCGGTTGAAGAAGATGAGTGGGGTGAAGACAAGGGAGATGCTCCTGTGGCTCACTATCACCGATGTCTACATAGAGGACCCTTCGTCGGGGAAGATCACGTTCAAGACCGGAACCGGTCTCTCCGAAAGCTTCCCCACTACAGCTTTTGGAGCTTGAGTAGGGGATCATGTTGGACTGTCATATGTAATGTTTGAATGTGTTGCATGCTATTATGTGTTTGCTTTGTTTAAATGTTTAATCAATGGAATTTAATTTCTTGTTATGATTTTACCATCTGTAGATCAATTTAATACAAGCTGGCCACCAATGTTTCAAACAATTAAATTGGGATTGAAAAAAGCATGATCTCATTAGAAAATGTTCTTTCTGATGATGAGTTCTGTCTGGCGGACAGCAGAGAAGGTTTTTTTGAACTAAACTAAACAATTGATTGAGTCCATCAATTGATAAGGATATCTGACATTATATTAAGCAATGTTGTATCAGAACACATGAATTAGTTGAAATATGAGATTATACTGGAAGTGCATGTGTTTGCATACTGTCATACAGTCACGTTAACAAACACACCCCTTATGGGATTGATTTGACAGGCGGTTAAAATTTGGAGAATATATAATTATTCAGATTTTAAAAATAAAAAATTCATTAATTTTATTCACATTTACATTTGTTAAAATTATGATAAAAAGGATAAATCATATTTCAGCCTTTAGTTGGAATAAAATATCTTTATTTTCATTTTAAAATTTGGACAACTATCCGCAGTTTATCTCTATAATTTTTTTATATCAAATGGGGACAAGCTGTCATTTCACTCACTTATCCCATAATTACCCCCACCCTTACCAAGTCAGCTCTTAGAGCTATTTGGCAATGGGTTAAAGTTTCAGGGATAAGTTGTTCTAATTTTAAAGGATAAAAAATCTATCAAATTTGTTCATATTTATATTTGTTAAAATTGAGACTAAAAGTTAGGATAAATGCTATCCCAGTCTTTATATGAAAAAAATATATTTATTTTCATTTCAAAATTAGGACAACTGTCCGCAATTTATCATGATTATTTTTTATCCCAAACATGAATAAGTTGTCATCCCACTCATTTATCCCCATAATTATCAATTATCCCACCACTTATCTCTTTGCCAAGCCAGCCCTTTACTACCCCCCCCCCGTATGGCGTGAGAAATAAGCCTAGAATAAGAAATAATACAAAAGAATAGTAAAAAAAAGTTGTTTGTTTTGACATAATAAACCCCGATAGTTATGTCTGGATAAGGTAGGATAAGGCCTGATAACTATTCTAAGGAAATGTTGGAATTGCTTATCAGGCCTTATCCATGCCAATGGATAAAAATACCCTTCTCTGTCATTTTAAAAAATTTATCTCACCTAACAGTCTCACACAGTTTTCAAAAACTGTCACATCTATCAAATCAATCATGCATTTCTCACACTATTCCCCGGGGTATAGTTGTCATTTAAAAAGTCATAAACTCTTATTCATTCTTTATCAACTATTTATCACATTTTATCCAAGATAAATCAAACAACAAAAAAATCATTTTTTCAATGTGAATAACAAAAAATGTAACCAAACAAAAAATTACTTATTCAGTCTAAATTGTTATCTATCCTAATATAATTATTAAGACTGAATAACCTAATATCACACCTCATACTGGGGGGGTTAGACTGTACGTATATATAAATTGGTCCGTCGAACAATTTCGCCAACGGGGTAGTTTGGTAAATTCACGCCGGTCATTAATGCATTTCGTCGATCATTCATGCATTCATCTGATTTGCAAACTTTTTTATTTTATTTATTTATTGGGTTATAACATGTGATAATCGCTGGGATTGAGAGGATATGAAAGTATTTATCATATAGATCGATTTTTTTTAGTACTGTTATACATAGTTTTTTTTCATATCCTAATTTATAATTTCATATCTTTTGATAAAAAATTTATTAAAACATATATTCATGTTAACAAGATATATGTTTTAATTAAAAAAATTTATATTTTTTTTTAAATATATCTACGTAAATCATTAGAGTATATGCTTCAGTAGATGATGTATATAATTTTTAAAAACATGTATCTCATTAAATATGATACACAATTTTTTAAAACTTTCATATTTCCTATAAAAACATGTATATCATTAGATAATGTATATAATTAAAAAATTCGAAACACATATAGACCAGAATTTGGGATGGAAAAAGGCTATACGTAATATTATCCATTTTTTTAATTGCATAATTCTTTTGCATATTCGTGGATTTGTGATTGTGACTTGTGAGTTTGGTTCATAATCAAATTTTTAAGACTTTGATTTTGATGTGGTTTCGTATTTAAAGTTATTTCATTATATCCTTGTGATCATATGTAAAATTTATAATTTGTGGCTTTGATGATTCTTCAAGCTTTACTTTACAGTTACATGAAAATTAAAAGAAAGTCCACCACAAACAACATTAATGACACCTAGCAGTTATTTTATCTACTAATCATTTTGATATACCTTTTTGTGTAAAGAATTATGAAGTTATATCCATACATTTTTTTTTAAAAAAAACCTCTATATTAGTCTTTTGAAGTTCTATCTATCACTTATTTATTAGACTGTTAGATGTTCATAATTTTCATTAAAAAATTTGTTACTTCATGAAAATATATTTAAAGTATAATAAATAACACGCACAAGTGCGTGTACGCATGACTAGTATTTTATTATATAAAAATATATGTTTAGTTACATAAATTATATGTACATTAAAAAAATATGATAGCACGTGAGAATTACAAGTGAGACGACCGTATGCACCTTTCAAAAACATAATTGTAAATTATGAATGCGCAAAATGTAGTTTGATACATCCGCAAACAACCTCTTTAATAATTGTAAATGTGAAAAATGTTCAACATGAAATTTATAGTTGGATACAAATATAATGAGTATAATGTTTGGAAAATTAGCTAATTCTCATGGATTGAGATAATCTGATTGAGTGCTTTATAGATATGCACCTATATATACTTCAAGTTGTAAATGAGAAACATATCATCTTGTGACGGAAGCTGTATTAATAGTTCATTTCGTAGAACAGGTGGACCTATGTTTGTCAATTTTTCTATTTTTAGTAAGGAGGAAATAATATTTAACTTTTTTTAATGTTGAATAAAAAAAACTATTGATGTATAAAATCAACTTGATGCAGGAACATATACTCTACTAAAATGACACTAAAGGATTGACTAAGTGATTGTTGACTTGCTCACATTCTCTTTGGTAGTTGATGTATTTGTAGAGTTAGGCATTTCTAAATTTTATAAGTTTTTTTTTTACTGGAATGTGGTCATTTCTATTTCATTTAGAATAGTAATGTTTGAATGGGAGTGAGATTACATAATATATAAAAGGAAAACATAAATACAAAAACCTATGTTTTATAAGTTGTGTTATTAAGTCTTTGTGTTAAAGTTTTTAGTTTGTTACAGTTTTTAGTTTTGTAAGTATGTTTTATTTTTCCATTTCCAATTCCAATCAAGGACCTGGAAGTTGTATTTCTCCATTTTCAGACACACCCCAAATTTAGTCACACAACAATTAAAATATGTTGTATCTGATAAGGATAAAGTTATATCTAGCCTCATTTTCATCCTCAATTCCAGTTTACATGTGGTTTGCATTTTTTAAAATAGTATATCTTATCTAATAAGGTACTGTTGTGAATATAGTGGATAACCACCACTCCTCCTAGCCATAACCTCCCCCACTCTTCTATTCCATAACACTCCCATTATTGCCCCACTATCTCCCCCTCACCTCTATAGACTTGTAACTCCCCACCTTTGGGATTCCTCTATGCACTCTATAAATAGAGGGGTTTCTCTTGTATTCCACCAACCAACAAATAGTGAATAAGAATCTCTCTCTACTTCTCTTCTATATGCTTGTGTGCTTTGTTTATATACTCTTATATATCATATTCTATTTAGTTTACAACACATTATCAGCACGAGAAGCTCTTTGTTAAAGAGAAAGGTTTGTATTCGGTGGGTTCTTAATGATCTATATAAAAAATATACTCCCCCTTGATGTTATGTATTTTTATGTAAATCATCTACTACATACATATGATTAATTTTTTTTTCAATATGCATGGAACCGTATGCAAATCATGTGTAGAACCCGTATACATCTATCTTTTATTTTCATCTGATGTACTGCATACATCTATCTTTTATTTTCCATGCATGCAATCCCCGTGAAAATTTTCCATACATATGTTATGATATGATTAATTTATGAAAACTAGTATGCAATTTTCCCATGCAACAGTATGCGGCATCTATCATTTGATTATTTATTTTTCATGTAACTATTCCATGTTTGTCATCTTTTATTAAAATTTAAATATTATACATCTATGTGTAGAACCAGAAGTTCTCACAAATATCAATTAATTTGATATTTATATTTGATTTGAAATTCATTTTAATGTTACAATGTCATATGTCCCTATAGGATCATACAAAAATTGTAATTACATGGATCCCTGAAGGACCATGTAGAAGTTATGAATAATGTGTTCGAATAAGACCATGCAAATTTTATTCTATCCCTGAAGGACTACAAAAATTATTACATGGATCCTTGGAGGATCATGTGAAAGATATGATTAGAATGTGTCTCTGAAGGACTGTATAATTTTTATCCCTGAAGGATATATATACACAAATCATGATTGCTCATGTCCCTGTAGGACCAAACAAAAGTTATATGATATATTTTTCGGGTCCTTGAAGGACCAAATAATAAAAAAAAAGATCCATGTATCCCAGCAGGAACATGTAAATTATGATTAGATTTCACCATCATCATCAAAATGAAGAGGATTTAAAGATTAATACCTCATTGACAAAGGTCCACCGGCCATTATGCCTCAAATATGCTCCAGTTGTAGCAATATTGAGAGCATCAATTTTATATATTCTCGTTGCCGAACAACGATTTTTTTAAAATATCATATAACTCAACTCAATGGCATAGCATCATTACCCGAAGTAAATGCATTTTATTTTATGTTCGCCATGGAAGTTGTGGTCATGAATGATGAGATCATGATTTATATAGTTGAAAGCACAACAATCATAAATTTGTAAAATATCTCAAATCACTAGAAGTGATTTGCTATTAAACAAAAGCATAATTGAAGGGAAAAGGGTTGCAGAACAAACCCCTAACACAAGGAAAATGATTGTTATGTATTTGGTGCTTTAAAAATATGGTCACGTACCTGATGTACGATCAGACTTTTATAATTTTTATAATTATAATTTTTCTTTGTTATCTAAAATCCATTTTTCTTATTTTTATATTTATCTTATTTATTTCATTTTTTTTTTTACAAGAATGGCTATGGTTGGTGACATTTGTCTAGCAGACAGCGCTACAACACATACGATCCTACGAAATAAACAATATTTCTCGACATTGACATTAATCAATGCAAATGTTAATACCATTTCTGGTACTACGAAATTAATTGAAGGCTCCGGAAGAGCAAATATAATATTACCAGGAGGTACAAAATTTTGTATTAATGATGCATTATATTCAGCAAGATCCAGAAGAAATCTGCTAAGTTTTAAGGATATCCGTCTTAATGGATATCATATTGAGACTATCAATGAAAACAATATGGAGTATTTATGCATTACTTCAATTGTTTCAGGCCAAAAACATGTATTAGAGAAACTTCATGCTTTCTCATCTGGGTTGTATTATACAACCATAAAAACAATCGAATCATATGCTGTAATGAACCAGAAGTTCTATGATTCAGATATTTTTACACTTTGGCATGATCGTCTCGGGCATCCAGGATCTACAATGATGCGTCGAATAATTGATAATTCATTTGGGCATTCGTTAAAGAACCAGAAGATTCTTTTACCTAATCACTATCAATGCACTTCGTGCTCACAAGGAAAATTGATAGTTAGACCATCCCCTACAAAAGTCAATGTTGAGTCACCAACATTTTTGCAAAGAATCCAAGGGGATATATGTGGCCCAATCCACCCCCCATGTGGACCATTCAAGTATTTTATGGTATTGATAGACGCATCTGCTAGATGGTCGCATGTTTGTCTATTATCCACTCGGAATGCTGCATTTGCAAGACTACTTGCTCAGATAATCCGATTACAGTCTCATTTTCGGATTATCCTATAAAGTCAATACGCTTGATGGAGCTGGTGAATTCACATCGAAAACTTTTAACGACTATTGTATGTCGCATGGCATCGATGTTGAACACCCTGTTGCTCATGTGCACACCCAAAATGGATTAGCTGAATCATTTATTAAGCATCTTCAGCTAATTGCACGTCCTATGCTTTTGAGGACAAAATTACCCGTTTCAGCTTGGGGTCACGCTATATTGCATGCAGCAGCATTAGTTCGCCTTCGGCCAACTGCTTATCATCAATATTCCCCTTTACAGCTCGTACTGGGTCATCAACCAAATATTTCACATCTTCGAATTTTTGGTTGTGCTGTACAAGTTCCTATTGCCCCTACACAACGAACTAAAATGGGCCCTCAACGTCGATTGGGAATTTATGTAGGCTTTGATTCTCCTCTATTATAAGATATCTTGAACCATTGACAGGGGATGTTTTTACCGCTCGATTTGCGGATTGTCATTTTGATGAGACAATATTCCCGTCGTTAGGGGGAGAAAATCCGTCGCCAGAAGAACGACGTGAACTTACATGGAAAACTCCATCTTTGTCTCATCTTGATCCTCGCACTAATCAATGTGAAACTGAAGTGCAAAGAATCACCATCTTCAAAGAATTGCGCATCAATTGCCAGATGCATTCAATGATGCAGCAAAAGTGATGAAATCACATATTCCAGCTGCTAATACTCCAGCTCGAATTAATGTTCCAATAGGAAAAACTGTTAATATGCCGGCTAATGAATCAACAAAAACACGCCTGAAGCGTGGAAGACCTATAGGCTCAAAAGATTCAGCTCCCCGAAGGAGAAAAACAATGAAGAATAATTCTCTAGAAGAGTATGAAACACTTGAAAGACCCACAATAATAACTCCTACAGAGGAAGAAGTCCCTGAAGTGACACAAGTCCCTGAAGAGACTGACGTCCCTGAAGTGACGCCCGTGCATGAAGAACAAGTACATGGAAATGAAGAAATTTCCATAAATTATGCAAATTCACAAATATTGTGGGATCGAAAGCAAGTGCTTGTTGATGATATATTCTCATTTGCAGTAGCTACAGAAATCATTTCAGATAATGATTTAGAACCACGTTCAGTGGATGAATGCAGACGAAAAAATTGTTGGCCACAATGGAAAGCTGCTATTCAAACAGAATTGGATTCACTTGCAAAACACCAAGTATTTGGACCAGTAGTCCTAACCCCTGAAGGTGTTAAACCAGTAGGATGTAAATGGGTGTTTGCGAGAAAACGAAATGAAAGAAACGAGATTGTTAGATACAAAGCTCGTCTTGTGGCACAGGGTTTCCTGCAGAGACCTGGGATAGATTTTGAAGAGACATATTCTCCTGTGATGGACACAATCACATTTCGGTATTTAATTAGTCTTGTAGTCTCAGAAGGACTTGACATGCAGCTAATGGATGTGGTTACTGCATATTTATATGGAAAATTAGATACCGACATTTATATGAAAGTTCCTGAAGGACTAAAATTGCCTGAAGCAAAACCACGAAACATGTACTCAATCAAGCTAAGACGATCCTTGTATGGATTAAAGCAATCTGGACGAATGTGGTATAACCGTCTTAGTGAGTACTTAATAAAAGAAGGATATGTCAATGATCCAATATGCCCCTGTGTATTTATAAAGAAAAGAAGACTCGGATCTGCCATTATTGCAGTGTATGTTGATGATATTAATCTAATTGGGACTCTTGAAGAGCTCAAAAAGGCTTCTGAATATCTGAAAAAGGAGTTTGAAATGAAAGATCTTGGAAAAACAAGATATTGTCTCGGCTTGCAAATTGAGCAAAGTTCAAATGGGATACTTGTTCATCAAACAATATATGTTGAAAAAATCCTGAAGCGTTTTAATATGGACAAATGTCATCCATTAAGTACTCCAATGGTAGTAAGGTTACTTGACCCAAAAAAGGACCCTTTTCATCCAAAAGAAAATACTGAAAATCTTCTTGGTCCTGAAGTACCATATCTTAGTGCAATTGGTGCCTTATTATATTTGGCCCAATGCACTAGACCTGACATTGCATTTTCAGTTAATTTATTGGCCAGATTTAGCTCTGCACCAACTCGAAGGCATTGGAATGGTGTGAAGCACATTTTTCGTTATCTTCGTGGAACGTCAGACATGGGTCTATTCTATGCAAAGGATTCCAATAATGGTGCACAACTAAAGGGTTATGCAGATTCAGGATATCTTTCAGATCCTCACAAGGCTCGCTCACAAACAGGCTATGTATTCACTTGCGGTGGCACAGCAATCTCTTGGCGATCTACGAAACAGACTTTGGTCGCCACGTCTTCTAACCACTCTGAGATTCTTGCACTCCACGAAGCAAGCCGGGAATGCGTGTGGATAAGGTCTTTGGTTCATCATATTCGTACTGCATGCGGACTATCTCTCATTACAGATGTTCCAACAACTATATATGAAGACAATGCAGCATGCATTGCTCAAATCAAAGGGGGATATATCAAGGGTGATAGAACGAAGTATATTTCTCCAAAATTCTTTTACACTCATGAGCTCCAGCAGAGACATGAAATTGATGTTCAACAAATTCAGTCAAAGGACAATCTTGCAGATTTGTTTACTAAAGCTTTGTCGACATCAACATTCAAGAAGCTGGTGTATGAAATCGGGATGCGACGAGTTTGCGACCAAAATTCTTGAAATCTTGTACTTATGAGGGGGAGTAATTTTTATGACATTTTGCGAACTGTACTCTTTTTCCTTCGCCTAGGTTTTGTCCCATTGGGTTTTCCTGGCAAGGTTTTAATGAGGCAGTGTCAAACGCATACACTATTATACGATTAAGTTACATTGTACTCTTTTTCCTTCGCTTTGGTTTTTTCCCATTGGGTTTTCCAAGCAAGGTTTTAATGAGGCAATTTTCTTAGCGTGGTGGTCATCCAAGGGGGAGTGTTGTGAATATAGTGGATAACCACCACTCCTCCTAGCCATAACCTCCCCCACTCTTCTATTCCATAACACTCCCATTATTGCCCCACTATCTCCCCCTCACCTCTATAGACTTGTAACTCCCACCTTTGGGATTCCTCTATGCACCCTATAAATAGAGGGGTTTCTCTTGTATTCCACCAACCAACAAATAGTAAATAAGAATCTCTCTCTACTTCTCTTCTTATATGCTTGTGTGCTTTGTTTATATACTCTTATATATCATATTCTATTTAGTTTACAGCAGGTACATGTTTTTATAAAAAATGAAGCATATATTTCAATGAATTGCTTGGATGCATTTATAAAAAATTAAATTTTTTTTTCAAAACATATGCTTTGTTAATGTGAGCATATGCATCGATAGAAATCTATCGACGCATATAAAATTATAATTGGGGTTGAAAATGGATTTGGTGTAATAACACCTATCAGATAAACATACCTTTTCAATCATATTTCTTTATCAACAAACATTGAAGTGGTGTTTTATTATAAAGAACAATAACAAGTCATATTGGGTAGCCGCCGCATTAAATGGAAGTGAAACATAAAAGGCAGAACTTTTTTCTTTTTTGTTTTTCCTGAACCAATTTTATTTCTGTAACTTTTTATTTACATCGGAGTCCCAATCAGACCAAATACCTTAAAACATACACAAGAAATAAAAACAGAGGTAAATAAATGCACCAACTAAAAGACACAAACAAGGTCACTCACTTGACAAGAATTCGACTCTCCGCAAACTCCTTTTGATTTAGTCCATACATTTGTCATGACTTCAACACCAGATTTTGGCATGATGGGCCCTCCTCATAAAAGTCAGACTTTGAACTTATTCATCCTTTGAAAACTCAATTATTAGTCATCCTCGTTGATACTGCAGTCTATATTACACAGCTTTTGAAAGTCTATTCAAAGTACCATATAATAAGCCAATAAAAAAGACAAAGTCAATAGAAGGATCCCCTCTTGTGTTCATTCTCTCAAAGTCTATATAAACCTTCCACATCTCTCTCAATCCCCACCACCACCCCAGCCTGAAGAGCTCATATCCTTCTATAACCTTCAAATCTCTCCTCATCATCTCTTATAACATATACAAATGGCCTCCCAAGCAATCCAGGCTCACAGAGAGAATGCTGAGGTTTACCATGGCAACTCTCCATGCATCAAGAACATCCAACAATTGCTCGATGAGCTCTCCCTCCCAAAGGGACTCTTCCCACTCGACGACATCGAGGAGTTCGGATACAATCGATCATCGGGGTTCATGTGGCTGACACACAAGAAGAAGAAGGACCATGTGTTCAAGAAGATCAAACAGACTGTATCCTACGCGACGGAGGTCACTGCCTTCGTTGAGAAGCATAGGATGAAGAAGATGAGTGGGGTGAAGACAAGGGAGCTACTCCTTTGGCTCACCATCACTGATGTGTACATAGAGGACCCTTCAACGGGGAAGATCACTTTCAAGACTGGAACCGGATTGTCTGAGAGCTTCCCCACTTCAGCTTTTGAACTCGAGTAGGGACTTTTGAAAACTGGAAATGTTGGTAATTATATATTTGGATTTGTGGTTTATTTGGCTTCCTCATTCAGAGTTTGTATTGTCTATTCTTTCTTTTTTTGGTTTTCCTCTATATGTGGTGTTGTTGGAGTAAGAAGAGATTGTTTGTTTGGATTGTATATTTGTATTGTTGATCAATGTGAGCATGTATCACTGTATCAGTAGATGATAAATTGTAATGATATATATAATTCTTTTTTACCCGGGTCTTTTGGTTCTTTATTTTGGTTTTGCTTGATTTTTATGTTTCTGTTCATGTATTTCTTTCATCCCTTTTGAACATTGTTTATTTTTATACTGATTGTTAAAATAGGAATGTCTATAACTCTCTTCAATTTTTTTTTATTTATAGAATTCTTATATAAAATCCACTCTTTCATCATTCACATCTTGTATTGAATCTGAGGAAGACATACTGTATTAGCAGAGTTCTGTCCTGTCAGGCGCGCTGACAAAAGAATACAATTGATTAAATCCATCAAATTAATAAGGATGGCATTATATTAATTAAGCAATGTTGCACCAGAACAAATGAACCTCAAGATGTTCTTCAAATTGAATAAGGTGAAACATTAGAATACATTATATATGGTCCATGGTACTGTTGCACAGTCACATTTACAACCCGAGTATGTACTCCCATTAAAATAAATTTTCACTTCTTACAGATTCATACTATTTCACTTGGATAATATACCTTATTTTGTGAATATATATATATGTGTTGTTACATAAAGTATACACATTTTTAAAAAATGAAAGCACGTGGAAACTGTAAGTGAGGCTAACCATAGTTAGACATAACATTATCCTAGTGTGCTTTCTTACACCAGAGGAGTGAGTGAGATCTATTCTCCGGATTGCACGAGGAGAACAACCCGGTTCTCTATTCGAGAAGTCTCGCTCGGGAAACCTTGCTCGTGAGGTCCTATTTGGGGAATGCCTTCTCACCAGGGTAGGATAGCTCGGCAACCAGACCACCACTGCACCGAGGACAATCAAGACTAATCACTTACACAGAATACAATCGTTGGAGTGTCTTTAAGTCTAATCATCCTGACTTGTATTTGGATTCAGTCCTAACCATAGAAAAAGGGGATCACTGACACTGTAAGACAAGGCCAGGGCTGCTCTGCTCTACCGAATTGGTAGAGACATGCCCTAGCCCAGACAAGCCACCTGCCATTGCTCGTCAGAGTCATGGTTACGGCCAACAAGATTGCGCCACGTGGTCACGACATCATAACAAACCCCCACTCATATACCTCGTAGAACTTTCCATGTCAGAAGATTCCAACCGAGACAAAGGGACGTCTGGATAGGAAATGACGTGATCACTCACTCATTTTCACACATATTACATTCATTATGTTTGTATCCAACTAGACATTTTATGTTGAACAGTTTGCACATTTACAGTTATTAATAAAGTTTTTTCATGTGTCCCTGTTGATCTATTCCTCGACAAAGGATGGGTATGTTGATTAGGTTATAACTAAACACAAAGGCGAGAGATATAAATGATTGACAAACCATATAAATATCAGCTGATTGCATATAAAAATAAATAATGGCACATGAAATCCGTCGTACTTTGGACCAGGTCATACCACTCGTTACTGACAAGGACATGTGATGCCCTCAGAAAAAGCAGGAGTTTTTCGCTCTACAACCTATAATCCAAGTTGTATATGGGAAATACATGTGATGATAGTCACATGAAACATATTTTTTTGGGGTGGTAAAACATAAAACAGAGGTTGTCTGCATACACAACTTAAATAGTGTGTGGCTGCCTAATTTGACATCTTGTGATGGAAGGTGATTTAATAGGGCATTGGATGAGTTGGTGGATTTATGTTTATTCAATTTTTATAATTTTTTGGTAAGGAGGAACTCTAATAATATTATTTTTAATGTTAAAAAAAAACCTAAGGACGCACGAAATTAAACCACTATAATAAATATATGTGTATATTTTGTTACATAAAGTATACACATTTAGAGATGTTGCACAATAACTTTATTAGTTGTAGATCATTTACTTATTCTTTTGTTAGATTATGGGCGTAGTATAAAACTATGTTTAATTTTATAACTTTTTACGAATCGAGTTTTAGTTAAATCAACAAGCACTTTCTCTCTCTATGAATGAGATAAAAAATCCTAGGGAATACCATTTTTCAAAAAAAAATTATATTTTTTTATAACTTCTAATTAATAAAACATAAAAATGTCCCTGCGCCTTTGCAAAAAACTGGGTCGAGTAGTATTTTATGCCACAGACAATCACCATATCTCTGTGATCACCATATATCTGTGCACACACATATACATATCAATTTGGTCACACAACAATTAAATATATCGTATCAGATATTCATATCATTTAATTTCCACCATATTTCTTTATCAGCAAACATGGAAGTGGTGACTCTGACAATATGGTAGTAAATTTGATTACAAAGAACAATCACATGTCATTTTGAGTAGCATTACATGGAAGAGAATCATAAAAGGTTCAGCAGTTACTCTTTCTTTTGTTCTGCCTAAAACCAATTTTATAGTTGTAACTTGTTCTGTACAAGTACATCAGAGTCCCAAACAAATCAAACAAATGTATGAAAAAACATTAACATAGAAATATCAGAAACGGATTAAATGCACCAACTAGAAGACACAAATGCAGTCTCTTGTAGAGAACTCGATTCTACTCAAACTCCTTTTGATTCAGTCCATAAAGTTGTCTTGACTTCAACACCATATATCTCCTTGGTTTTTTATGTGATGGCCTCCTTTGAAAACTCAATTATTAGTCATCCTCGTTGATACTGCTGTTTGTATTACAGAGCTTTTGAAAGTCTATTCAAAACAGCATATAATATAAGCCAATTAATAACCAGACATAGTCAATTGAAAGATCCCCTTTAGTGTTCATTCTCTCAAAGTCTATATAAACCTTCCATACATCTCTCTTAATCCCCACGACCACCCCAGCCTCAAGAGCTCATATCCTTCTATAACCTTCAAATCTCTCCTCATCATATCTTCTAACATATACAAATGGCCTCCCAAGCAATTCAGGCTCACAGAGATAATGCTGAGGTTTACCATGGCAACTCCCCGTGCATCAAGAACATCGAACAATTGCTCGACGAGCTCTCCCTCCCAAAGGGTCTCTTCCCACTCGACGACATCAAGGAATTTGGATACGATCGATCATCGGGGTTCATGTGGCTGACACACAAGAAGAAGAAGGACCATGTGTTCAAGAAGATCAAACAGACGGTGTCCTACGAGATGGAGGTCACCGCCTTCGTTGAGAATTGGAGGATGAAGAAAATGAGTGGGGTGAAGACTAAGGAGCTCCTTCTGTGGCTCACCATCACAGATGTCTATATAGAGAATCCGTCATCGGGAAAGGTTACGTTCAAGACTGGAACCGGCTTGTCTGAGAGCTTCCCCACTTCAGCTTTTGAACTCAGAGTAGAGGCATTTGAACTTTGGAAATGGTGGCGGTTTATCTATATATGGATTGGTGGTTGGTTTTGTCTTTCTCTTATGAGTTTGTAATGGTTATGTTTTCTTTTTGGGTTTCCGTTTGTGTTGTATTGTTGGAGTACAGGAAGAGATTATTAATTTGTTGTTTTGGATTGTATTGTTGAAATATGATTAATTGAGTAATGATACAATTCCTATAAAATCCATTTGTTGATGTCTAACTTATCCGTCGCAAAAGATGTAGGGTCCGTTTGAAAGTGAAGTAGTGTGCACCGCCAGATTCTAGAAACGTTGTGTTTGGACGTGGGGTGTCAAATTTCATGCGTTCAAATTCAGCTCCAAAACGCAAATGACATGTTCGGTAGTCAAGCCGGCGTCCAGTGTTGTAAATTCGACAGTTTACTGAAATACCCCTATGCTTATTAATGAGCTTACGTTGTCTGATACACTATCAATCACCGAATGCATGACATTTTTTTTTTTTTTGTGTGGAGGGTATCACATGATATGTTAAAATCAAAACAGAGCACACATGCATGACAATTTTTTTTTTTTTTTTATGGAGGGAATCGCATGACATTAAAATCAAAATAGAGCACATAATGTTTATACACAACAAAAGTATGTATAAAGAGTCATTCCAACATCCAGAAGGTTAAAAAAAAAAAAACTCAAAGATGATACAATACAGCCACCAAACATTGAAATATGGCAATCAAATACATTTTGATGTCAAACCATTAACATGTCAAATTTAAATATGTTATCATCAAAGTTTTGTGCTCAAATTCACCAACACCCCTGTAAACAAAAGTATGAAAATGCTGATCACTACCAATACTGATATGAATTGTCTGACTGACAATGAAACCACCTGCTAATCCATACATGAACACATAAAAGATCTCAACATCCTTCTAATGAAAAGTATAAACAAAACAATATGTAGAATATCTCAACATCCATAGCTCATTATGGAATTTCTCCAAGTTTGGATCCGTTAAAACTGCATTGGGTGTAACATTTATGCATTTTTCAACATTATATATTATTTTAAATATATAATGAAAATTTTAATTGAAATTAAGTTATTTCATTTTTTTTTTAGTTTTGGCGGTAGGCCAAATGGGTTCAATTTGATTTATAATTATGATAATTATAAATTGATTTTGAAATATTTATTTTGTATTTTTTCAGAGATCTTTATAGTCTCAAGATACTTTGGTTGAAATTTGATGAGATTTGGAGTTCGGAAAATTAGATTTTTAGGCTTAAGTGTCAAGTTATTGGGCCTAGGGATCTAGTTGCGAATCCAAAAAACCTTTTAATAGCCTTCAGCAATCGGTTTGTAAAACAGATAGGGCTCTGTTTGTAAATCAGATAGGGACCTAGTTGTAAACCTAGAATACTTAAGGGGTCGTTCTGTAATTGTTGTAAAACCCTCTTTAAATAGCACATTTGCATTAGGGTTTGCATCCGGTTTTCATAAGGGTGGTGATGACTTAACTCTATCCCATCGAAGACCACAAGAGACGATGACGGTGGGTGTTGTAACCAATCTAAAGTGAGATATCATTCTATATTGATTTTGTTGTTTAGTATTTCAGTTTATTTTTGGTTAAGGGATGATTGTGTCAAACGATTGTTTGGGGAAGAAGGTTGATGGATTAGGGTTAGGGTTGATTGATTTTAATTAGATGATTATTTGATTAGATTTCAATGGATCTCAAAGGATTTCTTAAGATCAAATTAGATTTATTGGTTTTGGGATTAAAGGGTTATTTTCGGGTTGATTATATTCCTTGACGTTAAATTGTGTTTTTGACTATGATAGAGTCGTTTATGGGAAAAATGTATTTCACAAAAAGAAATAGGGTTTGAAAAGATCTTTCCAACGAATCATGAATCGTCCAATTCGGAGTTACGGGTAGAAAGTTATGATTTTTCAAAGATTTCTGTACAATTTCTTAGAATTCAAATATTTAGCGTCATGATCAAGTTTGATGAATTTTAGAGATTAAAGGGATCCCAAATGGATGTTTAATGAGTATAATTTGATTTGTGGGTTTTGATGATTTTATTGATCTTGGTGACTCAAATTGGATAATTTGGTTTAGTGTGATCAAGTAATATTAATTGGATATTATTGTTATTTAGATGTAAATTGATTGGATTGAGTTATTTGGATAATTGGAGTTGTAGTGGAGCCATATTGGATTTGTCTAAATTTTTATTCTAGGATTGATCGATTTTGTGGGCCTTATGAATTAAATGGATACTGATTATCTGATCATTGTGAGTATATGAATATTTTAATATTTATTCGGAGTTGAGATTTTTGTTAGGCCTTTGAGGTGAGTTGCGGATTGTGAGTCTGTTAGGTATGGGCTCTTGGGATTATTGGGCCAAGTGCTGTTGTAAGTTAGTTACCAGTTGTTTGGGTCATGATCGAATGGTTTCTGATTTATTATTGCATAATTGTTATGCTAGGTTATCCACGTGCGAGTGTGTATCGTTCATGCATGTGGATCAGTTTGTATTGCGTGGACTGGAGGTGAGTGGGCCTAGTCTCTTATGTAGTTTTCAAACTAGTTATATAGTATATCATTCCGCATCATGGTTACTTTAAAATATACAACTGTTATTCACGGTATGGTGTATTTGAGCATGTCATCATGATAGACATGAGGTGGTTATTTTATATATGTCTCATATGATTTTGGATATTATATTATATTATATTATATTATATTGCATGGTGGAGCAGTTAGAGTGTGAGTAGTTGATCATGCATGCATATCATCTGTCTGCGTGACCCTGTCTGCGTGACATTGCCTGCGTGACGCCGGTTTGCATGACCACGGTCCAGTGGGACCCTGTCTGGGTGACACCGGTCTACGTGACCAGGCTCTAGATGGAGCACCTCTTTGGCTGCGTGCCGTGCGGGCATGCGTGTCCATTGCATCATACACATGAGGTAGTATAGTGCTTGTGAATTTTATGGTTATTCTTCTAAAGAGATGCATTGTTATTTTACAAGTATAGTACGACTTACATATGTTTTTCTTATTATGATATATTATGTTCTGCATGACTCAGATTCTATAACTCTATTATTTTCAAAGTTATTATTAACGGGACGCCATAGGTCCATTCACTGAGAGTGTGGTTGCTCACCCCTCCTTATTTTCCCTTTTCAGATTAAAGGCTTAGAGTGGTGGATCTCATGTAGCTGTGGATGAGATCATGTTTTCTAGAAGGCTAGACTTTGCATAGAAGGTGTTGGTCTTTTTTTTGGCATGTAGAGGACCCGAATGTATGATAGTATGGTGATATTTAGAGTTCATTTGTTCCTGATGTATAGGGGTGCAACTTAGGCGGGTTGAACCCGACCCAACCCGGTTCATGGGCGGGTTTGGGTTGAGGTTTTTCTCTGCCGGGTTCAACCGGACCCGAACCCGAACTAACCCGAACCCAATTCGGGTCGGGTTCGGGTTGGGGGTTCGGGTTATGCGCACTCAACCCGAACCCGAATTGGTGAAGGTTTTTTTTTTTATATATTTTTGTTGAAAAGCGATGAAGCTATGTTTAGCTTAATTAAAATTTAGAATATGTATTCATAAACTATTTGGATTTTGTAAGTTTTTTGTGGTAAATATACATTTAATTAATTAGAGTTTATTGTGTTGTTTATTAAATAATTTTTATGATCTTTTAAGTATTAAACCAGAGCTCGACCCGAGCCTGAATTCAACCTGAACCCGACCCGAACCCACGAGTTGAGGTCGGTAATGTTTAAAGCATTTTGATATGAGTCGATAATGTTTAAATTTTTACATTCATTTTTAAATCCTTATGTACATTTGTGAGATCAGATTTTTTAATATAAATTCAGATACATGTCCGCTGTATCTGGATTTTATATGCATTTTTTGTTTAGGTATGATTTGTATAATCGTTTATGTTGTTGTTTATGTGTATAATTATGCATATTGAATCCTTCCGCATATTTTAGTCTTGCATGATCATTTTTCAACTCATATACATTTTTCTAATGTAAATTTTTTAATGGCTATTCCAAATACACGTAATGTATATCTAGCCAATGTGTTGTATGTTATGTTTGTTCTTATGATTTGATTAATGTGTATCTGAATAATATTTAATTATTTTTGTCATGTATATTTAAAGATATTTATTAATCATATACATGTTTGTAAATCACTTTTCTCATATACAAAAATGAACAATGTACATAAGATATCTCTGACGATTGCATCCGTATCTGAAATTATTTAGATACATATGTATCTGAAAAACTAAACTAATATAGGATTGTATCCAAATCTGTATATGTATCCGAAAAAACTAATATGCCAATATGTATCTGAAACTCTAAAATATTCTCTGTACTTCTAGTTGTATCAGAAAAAAAAAGTGACGGTAAAGGTCAGAGGAGGTGGAGGTAGAAAGAGAACTCAAAAGTTAGCCGATCCACCTCTCATGTGATAGAGGGCGACGAGGGGAATCCAAGGGTAGTAATGCCGGTCACCAGAGATAAGGAGGCCAGCCGAAATGAATTTTTGAAATGGCGGATGCATTAGATTTTTCAAATGAGAGAGGGCTAGGAGACAGTTATACAATCCCTATTAACGAGGAATTGATTTTTAAAGTAAGAAAACTCAAATATAAATGAAAGGTAAAATATAAAGGAATGTTAGTATAGTCTTTGCTCTTTTTAACTTTTTAAAAATTCAAACATGTAAC
This sequence comes from Acorus gramineus, assembly GCA_030737835.1. Lineage (NCBI taxonomy): Eukaryota > Viridiplantae > Streptophyta > Magnoliopsida > Acorales > Acoraceae > Acorus > Acorus gramineus. The sequence goes on along the minus strand of JAUJYN010000013.1, from coordinate 3,952,143 downwards.
CAATCAAATAATGACATCTATTGGGGCTTCTCAATGGGGTTTAAATTTTAGGGCCCATGTAGCAAGACCCAATATTAATTTCTAATGATCTAAGATGAACTGGAGCTTGTCTTTGTAGATCTTGGTGATAATTGGGGCACCCATGTTTGTGGGGTCACGAGTATCTATCTTGGTAATAATGGAATAAGAATTGTTGATTAGTGGTGTGATAACCCCAACCTCTATCCAGACTTATATTATTCTTTTATATGTTTGGATTAATAGATAGCATAATGATATGTGTTATTTCATATTATTATTCATTTAGAGTGTATTAGGTTTATGTATGCTTAGGTTATACCCTAAGTTGCATGTTTGACATGATTCGGTTTTAATTTTGTTAATGTCCAAGATGATGATTTACTCATATGTCCTTCCGCTGTTGTCTACTGTGCTTCAATCATTTATTCTTTATGATTTATTTTGATTATGATATACTCGGTATTGTCTATGTGTCACCCCTTGGGAACGGTCGCTCCTAGGGCGTGAAAAGTGGGGCTTGCACCACAGGATTTCGATAGAAGTTTTTTCTATCATTCCGTTATTGTGTTTTGTTTTGCATTTTTGTGTTCTTCTTTTCCCGTATAATCTAAAGGGTTTTTAGCATTTATATCATTCAAAAACACGCTTTAATTTTTTATGGTATAAAAATAAATATCATATTTTTGATGGTATACATGCAAAAAACTTTAATATAAATTTTATCGATTATTATTTAAACTATTTAAGTTTATTTACATAAATCATAAGATTTAATTTTAAAATCAGATTTCTGATAAATCATATCAATACATTGAAATTTTAATAAAGATAATATTCACTACATCTATTTTAATTCATTTCTATAAATTAGTTACATAATTATTTTTTACATATATGAAAAAATATAATAAATGAAATACATATTTATTATCCTAGAATGACCTTTTTCGATGGTTTACTACTGACGTACAGAGACTATAGCTAATTATAGTTACATCTTATACATTTGAGTCCACGTTTATTTGACACGTGTGTAAAAGAAGTATATATGCATAAAAGACTTCATATATTATACCACAATACTACATGGTGTGCAAGGGCGGAGCAACGTTGGGGTGAGTGGGGGCATTTTTTTTTTAAAATTTAATATGTACCAAAATACTTAAACATCCTCATGAATCTTTAGAAAAACCAAAATATCATCAACTTTAAGTGAGTCCACTGTCCACCAAATATTTTGCTAATGGTGTTCCTAATCCAGCTGTCCGATATGATGCGCCCAATCCCTCTCCTCCCCACTCAGTACCACCCCAATTACATATTCTCATTGTGTTCTTCATTTATCAATCCAAACATTTTGGTTGGGAACTCATATTTGACTCGTGAAAAGTGGCTTTTAATCTATAAATTTTACTTGGAAACCAATTACAAGTTTTCAAATTTTACTTATAATTTCAGTTTAATTATGCATAAAAATTTGCATATAAAAATTTAATTAGTAATTTTGCATCTCAAAGAATGTTTTTTAAGTAAAAAATTAATAATTAATAATTTAAAATTAAAATAATATTATTTAATCGTCGTACGCCTCGAAATATATTGAGCCAGCCTTGACCGCTGGCATTTATTAAAGTTTCAAAGTGTATCACTCTCTTTGCAAAATCAGTCAAAAGTCACGGTTAGATGTCTCTTTATTTATCAATATAAAAAGGACTACAACACATCTTTGGTAGATTTGCAGGACCAAAACAACATGCATGAATCAATGGCTAGGGCTGATCTTTTCAGCACCTTTTTGTCAGTCAACATATGTACACAAAATTGTTTGAACCTTGACTTTGTTTGCTTTCATATCAATCTACATAAAATCGTCCGGCCTTGGTCAAAAAAGTCTTGCATGCAACACCAAATCATGGCCACTACTATCAAACCACTGATGCTGCTACTTGTCAAAGAGAACAACTACATGTCTACACCAAGAAACCCCACATTTCCTATATAAAGACCCCTCCTCTATTGATCCCCTCTTACCAGTTACAATCTTTCTCTTTTATTTTTGAAACTCTCTCCTCTCCTGCAAAAAAAAATATATAGATCATGGCATCTCAAGCCATAGACAGCCACCGTGCTAACGCAAAGGTTATCCATGGTGACCTTCCATACAAGAATAGGATCATCGAACTCCTAGATGAGCTCTGCCTCCCAAAGGGACTCTTCCCACTAGACGACATTGAGGAGTTCGGATACGATCGATCATCGGGGTTCATGTGGTTGACACACAAGAAGAAGAAGGATCATGTGTTCAAGAAGATCAAACAGACTGTGTCCTACGCGACGGAGATCACCGCCATCGTTGAGAACCGTCGGATGAAGAAGATGATTGGGGTGAAGACAAGGGAGATGCTCCTGTGGCTCACCATCACTGATGTGTACATCGAGGACCCGTCATCGGGGAAGATCACGTTCAAGACCGGAACCGGTCTCTCCGAGAGCTTCCCCACTTCAGCCTTTGAGCTTGAGTAGAGTCTGTTATATATCCAATATATCATATATGCCTGTTGTAATAGAAAAATTGTTTGGGTGTCTGTGTGGTACTTGTTTCATGTGAGTTATATATATGTTTTTTTTGAAGAGTTTTATATATGTTGGAATAAAAAGGGACGTTTGGTTGATCGAGTATGTTTTGGATTAATTCTATACAGAGTACTTTAGATCATGATGGATGGTTTGAATTTCGATTCGTTGTAAGAAAACTTGAAAAATGAGATGGCCATATCAATTTGTCACCAGGGGCATGCATGCATTCAGATTGGATATTGAACGGTATATATTCCACGAAATGCAATATAATCTGATCAGTAGGTCTTTTTTTTTTTATCAAGATCATAAAAATAGGGGATGTTTTTGTTTTTATGGATTCCTTTGTTAGGGCAGTTATCTAGTAGTTTTGTGCAAGTGAAAAAGCACGTAGTACACCATTCCATATTATACGTACATATATAAAATAATCATAATGTATAAATATACATTTAATGTGGAGATAAAAAATTATCTCGACTAAATCATAGAATTTGTTATTAATTTAACAGACAACGTAATTAATAATTGAGTTTTTTTTGATAAACCATAAATAAACTATAAAAAATATATGAATAAAATATAAATAAATAGTTATAAAAATTAAAAAAATGATTTGACATCTGAATACCCCTGATTCATAAAAAGTGATAATATGTGATTCTTTTTTATACGAGTAGAGAATATAATTGATAGAAATTCTAGAAAACCTTGAAACATAATATCAGTTAAATTCCGTGTCATAGTTATATCCATCTAATTCCTTAATTATAAACAAACAAAACTCATATTTCACATTATTTCACGTCTATTCTTCTATCCCAACAGAAATCAAGTTTCCTGTGTACACAACCAGACCTCCCAATTCATTTGACTATTTCTGATGCATTGTTTTGATCATCTAACCCAAAACCATGGACCCCTTGTTCAATGTTCCAAAGTCAAGAGTCCTGCAACTAACTGAAACTCCGGGGCCGGCCTAATAAACTAATGTGCTGATCTTGTATGTGTTTATAATCTGAATAACTCCTTTTCTTTTATTAAAATTAAATATGTGTGGTATCTTGAAAAAAAATTCAAAAGTAAATGTTAAACAATCCAATTTTTAAACCACATGTAAAGAAAATTAAAAAAAAAATGAGAAAAATCCATATAACCCCCTGTAATCTGCCATAAATCCATATAACCCCCTACCCCGTTAAAACGGAATTTAGACGGAAGGGGTTTTATGGATATAGAGGGGTGATTATAGGGGTTATATGGATTTATGAAATTGTAGGGGGTTATATGGATTTTTCCCTTTTTGTAAATATATCTATGTAAATCATTAGAGTATATGCTTCAGTAGTTGAGGTATATAATTTTTAAAAACATGTATCTCATTAGATAGGATACACAATTTTTTAAAACTTTCATATTTTCTATAAAAACATGTATATAGTTAGATAATGTATATGATTAAAAAATTCGGAACACATGTAGACCGGAATTTGGGGTGGAAAAAGGCTATCTGTAACATTATCCATTTTTTTAATTCCATAATTCTTTTGCATATTTGTGGATTTGTGGTTGTGACTTGTGAGTTTGGTTCAGAATCAAATTTTTAAGACTTTGGTTTTGATGTAATTTCGTATTTAAAGTTATTTCATTATATCCTTATCATATGTAAAAATTATAATTTGTGGCTTTGATGATTCTTCATGCTTTGCTTTACAGTTACATGAAAATTAAGAGAAAGTCCACCACAAAAAACGTTAATGACACCTAGCAGCCATTTTGTCTACTAATCATTTTGATATACCTTTTTGTGTAAAGAATTAAGAAGTTATATCCATACATTTTTTTAAAAAAAAACCTCTATATCAGTCTTTTGAAGTTCTATCTATCACTTATTTATTAGACTGTTAGATGTTCATAATTTTCATTAAAAAATTTGTTACTTCATGAAAATATATCTAAAGTATAATAAATCACACGCACAAGTGCGTGTACACATTACTAGTATCTTATTATATGAAAATATATGTTTAGTTACATAAATTATATGTACATTAAAAAAATATGATAGCACGTGAGAATTACAAGTGAGACGACCGTATGCACCTTTCAAAAACATAATTGTAAATTATGAATGCGCAAAATGTAGTTTGATACATCCGCAAACAACCTCTTTAATAATTGTAAATGTGAAAAATGTTCAACATGAAATTTATAGTTGGATACAAATATAATGAGTATAATGTTTGGAAAATTAGCTAATGCTCATGGATTGAGATAATCTGATTGAGTGCTATATAGATATGCACCTATATATACTTCAAGTTGTAAATGGGAAACATATCATCTTGTGACGGAAGCTGTATTAATAGTTCATTTGGTAGAACAGGTGGACCTATGTTTGTCAATTTTTCTATTTTTAGTAAGGAGGAAATAATATTTATAGGGTAATTAGCACTTTTAACCCTCGAAAATTGAAAATTTACAAAAATAGCCCCGCCACCCGAATATTTGCAAAAACTAGACCCGGTGATATTTTACACTGGAGACGGATTATATATAACCCATCTCCAGTGTTGCAATCCATTAAGGGGGCCCATTTACACTGGAGACGGATTATATATAATCCGTCTCCTTTGTAAATGGGCCCCTATATGGATTTACACTGGAGACGGGTCCTGAAGACAAATTGTATATAATCCGTCTCCTGGAGACGGATTATATACAACCCGTCTTCAGTGTTTATTTTTTTATTTTTGGATTGTATACAACTTTGACTATCTCACCTGTATAAAAATTACTGCTTGAACATGCATAAATATAATAAAAATGCATTGATATTTACATAAATCCATTATAATCACTTGACTCCTGTTTCTAAACACCAATGAAAATACATAAATACAATACACAGAAATGAAAATGCATGAATATAATAAAAATGTTTTACATCCAACAGAAATACAATCATCCAAATATTCTCATAAGTCCTTTCTTTTTGGCTTTTCTCGGAGCAGGAGGTGCTGATGAAGAGGGTACGTCAGTTGCTGTGGATGGCGGCACACCTGATTGTGGTGGAGTGGTAAATTGTTCGCCCGATCCCCGACTGGCAGTAGTAGAAGTACACCAAACCCTGCGTGGTCCACGAGTATATGTCTGGAGTGTCATCTGTGGAGCTCGATCAGGAGCTGGGGCTGGTTGTTGTGGTTGCTCATCGATCTCTGCATCGAGTCGTACATCATTGAAGAACTCATCAATGGTGAATTCGGTGTGAGCGAAACTATCATCTACCACATCCTCAGAATCATCAGCATCTGTAGATGCACTAGGGGAACTCGAAGGTTGTCCCCTGTCTCCCATCATCGCATCTGCATAGTCCCGTGCCACACGACTATACGATCCCACTCACCGCAGTTGGGGTATAAGACCAACCCCCTTGCAAGCACCTCGGTAATGTTCTGTGTAACTCCCCCCTGTTAACAAAAGTTTCAATATGATAAGTAATATAAAATCATTTATCACTATCTAAAAATGTAACACGCATTTAAAATTCTTACCGAATTTGGTGCGACATAGCCTGGATGGTACTGTGGGGGTGGTGGTGTGATATGTCTGACTGTTCTCTCCCAGTACCACTCCATATATCTCCTCGAACTCCGGGTATGAGAGAATTGGTGGATGTGATCCAATCGTTGGTCCCAACGCTCGATATAAGTCTGGTGAAAAACTATCCAATTCACATCCTGTCTACCTCGTCTGTTTACCCGGTCGATGGCCTCTACATCAGATGGAATGTCCTGATGCCATCCAAATTGACGTGCGACTCGATCCGGCACGTGCATCTCCACAATGTCAAAGCAAATCAGTGGGACCCTAGCCGTCCACAACTCCATATGATCCATACATGCAGGTGGTAGTGTCTCATATGTCCCAGAATAAGGCTGCCATATAACCTACCAAAAACCAAATATATAATTAGTATGACAATTAACGTAGAATATATCATTTGTGAAATATATGGCTAATTGTATAGTCACCTGCGACTGAAGCTGATAGTCCAGTTGTGCTCTATAGTATATCAGAACACGCGAATTTTCATCAAACCTCTGAGTCACCTTCCACCTGAAATATCGAATTTAATGATATATGATCTTCTATGAATTGACAAAAGAAGATGAAAATATTGACATTACCTTGCTCCCAAAGGTCGATCTCCAAGAATAAAATCCGGATCATGCAATGACGGTCGTCCCACATGTAATCTCTCCCACGACCATAGCTGCATTGGAACAAAATCTTTAGTAACACAGGAAAAAAAACAAATTTAGTATGTATGGATGAAAATTGAGGTTTGCATATTACCTGTAGCAAAGAATAAAAACCATGAGATCCTGCCGACATCCTCTCTCCAAGCACACTACCTCTGTACAATGCTCTATATAAGTGGGCCAACGCAGCTGCACCCCATGAATATCGACCAGCATCCTCAAAATCTCTGAATAAATGAAGGTAGCACGCATGTATCTTATTTCCTGTGCCATCGGCGAAGATTGTTGATCCAAGCACAAATAAGATGTATGCACGTGCATACTGCTGGAGGATATCGTCGTCCAATTCAACATCTGGTACGATGCTGAAGGTTTCTTTAAGCCACGAGAGAAAAATTCTTCCACCCTTGATCTTATCTGCAGGGGGCCAACACCTAACAGCTCCTCACAAACGCTGGCCCAATCATCGTGGTCTGTGATACCAGTCACGGCTTGCCATCAATGGGTAGTCCAGTCAGAATAGCAACGTCCTGAAGTGTAATTGTCATCTCGCCATGTCGCAGATGAAATGTGTTGGTCTCTGGTCTCCATCTCTCAGTCAGTGCTTGTAGAAGTCGATGATCTGATCTGGTATATCCCATCTCTGTCAAATAATACAACCCCGATGCCCTCACGTATGGCTCGATGCGTGGATCCATGACCCAGTGACGCAATGCCACCATGTGGATCGTAAACTTGGAAGAGTCGGTCTGTTTAAGGAAATTATATATTCAAGTAAGAAAAAAATCATATATGAAGAATAACATTAGAGAAAAACACATCATTTGTCATACCTTGCCCTGGAATCCATGATGAGACCTATGAGATCCCTGAAAATACAGCAAATCATCCACGACGGGTCCATGCCACTCACGGATGTCCATCACCTGTAATTTGAACACAAGTTAATATCTACTCAAACAATTGAACATTCATCATCATATCACAATCATATTTAACATCAATTACCAGCATTTGTATTTCTACGTGGACATTTATTTTTTCTATGGCCTTTCTCATGACATATTGAACATGTATATCTCAGACTTGGATCCTGGAGTCCATATGCATACGTCGGCGAGTTGATACAGGGCGCCCCGCTTGTCTCCTAACATTTGGTGGGATGAAGATGGGATCGTTTTCCGTAGGAATCGGCCAACGACTTTTATCATCAACGGAGTGGAATCGGGGTTCATAAGTGTGTCTATATGACTCTGAGGAAAGCCAATGTGACACATATCTCCCAGGACTAATACGAGCATACCCACAGGCCGCTATGACATGTGCACATGGATAGTGAAACAACTTCGGAACATGACATTGACATTCTGCATTGTCAGAATATAGGAAAACAATGTACATAACCGCATTCTTGTCTTGGACATTGAATTCTGATCTATCAAGCCTTCTTACTAACATCGCCCTTGCATCATGTGCAGTTCTCTCCAAATGTTGCTGCATAGATGGCACATGTTCACCTGACATGCTCTCGGCCGATTCACGCCTTGTATAAAAATACTCTGACACTCGTATGAATGTCTGTTGTAATATGGCAGTGATTGGCAACCCTCTTACACCTTTCAAGACACTGTTCATGCTTTCTGCTCTATTGGTGGTCATCGTGCCATGACGACGGCCATCGTCATAACAAAGGGCCCATGTTTGTGGAGGGACTTGATCAAGCCATGTGCGAGCTTGTGAGGAGGCACTAAGAATCTTTCGCATTTCATCAGCAAATTGATTTGGACATTTCAAGGTGGCAGCCCTCCACACCTGGTCACTCAACTCCTTTGATTTTACATGTTTTTTGAAGTTGTCTATCATGTCTCATACAGAAACGATGGTGCCATGTTACATTGCTTGATTCCTCAATATCCTTCATGCCTGCTATGATGCCCAAGTGCCGATCAGATATGACACACAAATTGTTTATACCACCAACAGAAAAGAACAAGTTCCAAAGGAAGAAGGTCCAACTGCTTCTGTTCTCAGATTCAACTATAGCAAAGGCTATCGGAAGCAAACCATTTTCTGCATCGCAAGCAGTGGCTATCAGGAGATTTCCTTTATACTTTCCATACAGATGTGTTCCATCGATGCAAACCAATGGACGACAATGTTTGAAAGCCTCTAAGGCTGGTCCGAATGCCCAAAAAACACGTTCAAACTGTCGGATCGGTCTGCCCATGTTATTCTCTTGTATGACAGGGCCTTCGAAGAACACAGTTGTTCCTGGATTAGACCTCCTCAAGGCATCAACATATAGAGGCAACTCAGCATATGATTCCTCCCAATTTCCAAATATCCTCTCCATAGCCTTCCATTTGGCACGGTTTGCCTTTGAATATGAAATTGTGTAGTGATGATCAGCACGTATCCTGTCCATTATCTCAGTAGCACTGATTCTCAAATTATGACGAATCGTTGGCATAATCAGCTGTGAGATATAATCAGAACTAAATTGTCTGTGATTTGAACTGAGAAGAGGATCCAAGCATGTATGAGGAACTCTCAGAGTGGAAATCTTGAACATTTCTGAACCACCGACCCTCCTCGCATATAATCTCCAATTACATTCATCATTTATGCACTTAACGGCGTATTTTTCTGCATTTGATTTCACCACATGACATTGTGCGCATTTCTTTATGCTCCAGGTTCGGACAGCATTAATGAGTGACTTCTTATTCGCGAAAAGCTGACCAACCTCAAGTTCATTACACGAAGAAGATCCGATTTCATAAATGCATGGATGGACATTTTCAGCCACCGCCTGCTCCATAAGCTCACGTGTAGGAAACATTTGAGGAACACCATATTCACTGATGGCAGTTCTCCTCACATCATGGTCCTCCTCACTATCAGGTTCCTCACTATCAGGTTCCTCTGCTTCTTCTTCTTCTTCGGTATCTTCATCATCATCCTCTTCTTCTTCTTCCCCTTCTTGATCTTCTTCTTCTCCCAATCTTGATCTTCTTCTTCTCCCCCTTCTTGATCTTCTTCTCCTTCATTGTTCACTTCAATTCCTTCACGAATATCGTCCCAACCCATGTCATGAAATGGGGACCTATAAATGCAAACACAATATACTTACATATATGAATACACCCACCAAAAACATCCTATAAATTCACAATACTTACAAATGTGGTATATTCACACTCCCATAGGCATTGGTCGGTGTTGCATCAATCATATTCTCTTGGGTGCACGGAACAAACGACGACGATGAAGGTTGATATGGTTCACGAACAATGGAAGGATATGAATCTTCTGCATCATAATTCATCGCGCCACGGCCTCTTTGTATGATCTCTTCCTTCTCTAACCATATTTGAATGATATGCGCGTGCTTTGGGTACATCATTATCATAACTTTCACCCCCATATCATCTTCGAGAGGGGCACCCAAACACTTTCCGTCGTGAGTTGGATGCACAGCAGTCATGGACAATTTGTAAAGACTTGGATCGGTCCCCGTCAAATGGTACATCATTTGGAGTAAATCGACATAAGAGATCTTCTTATTTATGATGGTGGTTTTCATGGTACCACCTTCATAAAATGAACTACCTTCGCGTTGAACAATCCTCCCGTTAAAAGAGTACATTAACGGGACATCGGATTTCTTTACCATCTAAACCATAAATTATTCAACTTAGTAAATATATTTCTAAATTCATAATAATAAAATCCATCCAACACATACACATTAAACACAAAAAACATTCATGCAACACATACAAAGCATATTTCCTAAAAATAGCCTTTAATTTTTTAAAATGTTTACTAAGAGGCCATTGAATTATTTCCTAAGGCCATACAATTTTTAAAAAAAATTTCAAATTTTTTTAAGATTTAAAAGTTTATTTTGACAAATAAGACATTTTAAAATAACCAAAACCCTAAAAAAATTCGCATTTCACTTAACAAAACATCATACAATCAACATTCCAATAATAAATAAATTCAACATTCAACATTTAGGATTTTTTTATAAAAACCCTAATTTAATCAATAAAATCAAAACAATTGACAAATAAATAATAAAATTCAAGAACATTTAGGGTTTTGATGTTTACCTTCGGATTCAAACTTGTTTTTGATGATTTTTCGGGGTTGGCAACGGGTGGGTGGGTGAAAGAGGGACAAAACGGGTGAAATTTTTGGTGTTTTAGGGCTTGGCAGCGGGGACGGCATATATATATGCCGTCCCTGGAGACGGCATATATATATACCGTCTCCAGGAGACGGCATATATATATGCCGTCTCCAGTATACACACTTGGTTATTTTTTATGGGGGGGCTATTTTTGCAACATTGGGTTGCAACACTGGAAACGGATCTCCAGTGTAAAATGTCACCGGGGCTAGTTTTTGCAAATATTCGGGTGGGGGGGCTATTTTTGTAAATATTGAATTTTCAGGGGCTAAAAATGCTAATTACCCTAATATTTAACTTTTTTTAATGTTGAATAAAAAAAACTATTGATGTATAAAATCAACTTGATGCAGGAACATATACTCTACTGAAATGACACTAAAGGATTGACTAAGTGATTGTTGACTTGACCACATTCTCTTTGGTAGTTGATGTATTTGTAGAGTTAGGCATTTCTAAATTTTATAAGTTTTTTTTTACTAGAATGTGATCATTTTTCATTTAGAATAGTAATGTTCGAATGGGAGTGAGATTACATAATATATAAAAGGAAAACATAAATACAAAAACCTATGTTTTATAAGTTGTGTTATTAAGTCTTTGTGTTAAAGTTTTTAGTTTGTTAAAGTTTTTAGTTTTGTAAGTATGTTTTATTTTTCCATTTCCAATTCCAATCAAGGACCTGGAAGTTGTATTTCTCCATTTTCAGACACACCCCAAATTTAGTCACACAACAATTAAAATATGTTGTATCTGATAAGGATAAAGTTATATCTAGCCTCATTTTCATTCTCAATTCCAGTCTACATGTGGTTTGCATTTTTTAAAATAGTATATCTTATCTAATAAGGTACATGTTGTTAATATAGTGAATAACCACCACTTCTTCTAGCCATAACCTCCCCCACTCTTCTATTCCATAACACTCCCATTATTGCCCCACTATCTCCCCCTCACCTCTATAGACTTGTAACTCCCCACCTTTGGGATTCCTCTATGCACCCTATAAATAGAGGGGTTTCTCTTGTATTCCACCAACCAACAAATAGTGAATAAGAATCTCTCTTTACTTCTCTTTTATATGCTTGTGTGCTTTGTTTATATACTCTTATATATCATATTCTATTTAGTTTACAACACGTTATCAGCACGAGAAGCTCTTTGTTAAAGAGAAAGGTTTGTATTCGGTGGGTTCTTAATGATCTATATAAAAAATATACTCCCCCTTGATGTTATGTATTTTTATGTAAATCATCTACTACATACATATGATTAATTTTTTTTTCAATATGCATGGAACCGTATGCAATGAATTGCATGGATGCATTTATAAAAAATATAAATTTTTTTTTTCAAAACATATGCCTTGTTAATGTGAGCATATGCATCGATAGAAATCTATCGACGCATATAAAATTATAATTGGGGTTGAAAATGGATTTGGTGTAATAACACCTATCAGATAAACATACCCTTTCAACCAACCATATTTCTTTATCAACAAACATTGAAGTGGTGTTTTATTATAAAGAACAATAACAAGTCATATTGGGTAGCCGCCGCATTAAATGGAAGTGAAACATAAAAGGCAGAAATTTTTTCTTTTTTGTTTTTCCTGAACCAATTTTATTTCTGTAACTTTTTATTTACATCGGAGTCCCAATCAGACCAAACACCTTACTTTGTATAAAAAACATACACAAGAAATAAAAACAGAGGTAAATAAATGCACCAACTAAAAGACACAAATAAGGTCACTCACTTGACAAGAATTCGACTCTCCGCAAACTCCTTTTGATTTAGTCCATACATTTGTCATGACTTCAACACCAGATTTTGGCATGATGGGCCCTCCTCATAAAAGTCAGACTTTGAACTTATTCATCCTTTGAAAACTCAATTATTAGTCATCCTCGTTGATACTGCAGTCTATATTACACAGCTTTTGAAAGTCTATTCAAAGTACCATATAATAAGCCAATAAAAAAGACAAAGTCAATAGAAGGATCCCCTCTTGTGTTCATTCTCTCAAAGTCTATATAAACCTTCCACATCTCTCTCAATCCCCACCACCACCCCACCCTGAAGAGCTCATATCCTTCTATAACCTTCAAATCTCTCCTCATCATCTCTTATAACATATACAAATGGCCTCCCAAGCAATCCAGGCTCACAGAGAGAATGCTGAGGTTTACCAGGGCAACTCCCCATGCATCAAGAACATCCAACAATTGCTCGATGAGCTCTCCCTCCCAAATGGACTCTTCCCACTCGACGACATCGAGGAGTTCGGATACAATCGATCATCGGGGTTCATATGGCTGACACACAAGAAGAAGAAGGACCATGTGTTCAAGAAGACCAAACAGACTGTATCCTACGCGACGGAGGTCACCGCCTTCGTTGAGAAGCATAGGATGAAGAAGATGAGTGGGGTGAAGACAAGAGAGATGCTTCTGTGGCTCACCATCACTGATGTGTACATAGAGGACCCTTCGACGAGGAAGATCACTTTCAAGACTGGAACCGGATTGTCTGAGAGCTTCCCCACTTCAGCTTTTGAACTCGAGTAGGGACTTTTGAAAACTGGAAATGTTGGTAATTATATATTTGGACTTGTGGTTTATTTGGCTTCCTCATTCAGAGTTTGAAATTTTTTATTTATTTATAGAATTCTTATATAAAATCCACTCTTTCATCATTCACATCTTGTATTGAATCTGAGGAAGACATACTGTATTAGCAGAGTTCTGTCCTGTCAGGCGCGCTGACAAAAGAATACAATTGATTAAATCCATCAAATTAATAAGGATGGCATTATATTAATTAAGCAATGTTGCACCAGAACAAATGAACCTCAAGATGTTCTTCAAATTGAATAAGGTGAAACATTAGAATACATTATATATGGTCCATGGTACTGTTGCACAGTCACATTTACAACCCGAGTATGTACTCCCATTAAAATAAATTTTCACTTCTTACAGATTCATACTATTTCACTTGGATAATATACCTTATTTTGTGAAAGTATATATATGTATTGTTACATAAAGTATACACATTTTTAAAAAATGAAAGCACGTGGAAACTGTAAGTGAGGCTAACCATAGTTAGACATAACATTATCCTAGTGTGCTTTCTTACACCAGAGGAGTGAGTGAGATCTATTCTCCGGATTGCACGAGGAGAACAACCCAGTTCTCTATTCGAGAAGTCTCGCTCGGGAAATCCTGCTCATGAGGTCCTGTTTGGGGAATGCCTTCTCACCAGGGTAGGATAGCTCGGCAACCAGACCACCACTGCACCGAGGACAATCAAGACTAATCACTTACACAGAATACAATCGTTGGAGTGTCCTTAAGTCTAATCATCCTGACTTGGATTTGGATTCAGTCCTAACCACAGAAGAAGGGGGATCGCTGACACTGCAAGACAAGGCCAGGGCTGCTCTGCTCTATCGAATTGGTAGAGACATGCCCTAGCCCAGACAAGCCACCTGCCATTGCTCGTCAGAGTCATGGTTACGGCCAACAAGATTGCGCCACGTGGTCACGACATCATAACAAACCCCCACTCATATACCTCGTAGAACTTTCCATGTCAGAAGATTCCAACCGAGACAAAGGGACGTCTGGATAGGAAATGACGTGATCACTCACTCATTTTCACACATATTACATTCATTATGTTTGTATCCAACTAGACATTTTATGTTGAACAGTTTGCACATTTGCAGTTATTAATAAAGTTTTTTCATGTGTCCCTGTTGATCTATTCCTCGACAAAGGATGGGTATGTTGATTAGGTTATAACTAAACACAAAGGCGAGAGATATAAATGATTGACAAACCATATAAATATCAGCTGATTGCATATAAAAAAATAATAATGGCACATGAAATCCGTCGTACTTTGGACCAGGTCATACCACTCATTACTGACAAGGACACGTGGCACCCTCAGAAAGAGCGGGAGTTTTTCGCTCTACAACCTATAATCCAAGTTGTATATGGGAAATATATGTGATAATAGTCACATGAAACATATTTTTTTGGGGTGGTAAAACATAAAACAGAGGTTGTCTGCATACACAACTTAAATAGTGTGTGGCTGCCTAATTTGACATCTTGTGATGGAAGGTGATTTAATAGTGCATTGGATGAGTTGGTGGATTTATGTTTATTCAATTTTTATAATTTTTTGGTAAGGAGGAACTCTAATAATATTATTTTTAATGTTAAAAAAAAACCTAAGGACGCACGAAATTAAACCACTCTAATAAATATATGTGTATATTTTGTTACATAAAGTATACACCTTTAGAGATGTTGCACAATAACTTTATTAGTTGTAGATCACCTACTGATATTTTTGTTAGATTATGGGCGTAGTATAAAACTATGTTTAATTTTATAACTTTTTAGGAACCGAGTTTTAGTTAAATCGACAAGCACTTTCTCTTTCTATGAATGAGATAAAAAATCCTAGGGAATACCATTTTTCAAAAAAAAAATTATATTTTTTTATAACTTCTAATTAATAAAACATAAAAATGTCCCTGCGCCTTTGCAAAAAACTGGGTCGAGTAGTATTTTATGCCACAGACAATCACCATATCTCTGTGATCACCATATATCTGTGCACACACATATACATATCAATTTGGTCACACAACAATTAAATATATCGTATCAGATATTCATATCATTTAATTTCCACCATATTTCTTTATCAGCAAACATGGAAGTGGTGACTCTGACAATATGGTAGTAAATTTGATTACAAAGAACAATCACATGTCATTTTGAGTAGCATTACATGGAAGAGAATCATAAAAGGTTCAGCAGTAACTCTTTCTTTTGTTCTGCCTAAAACCAATTTTATAGTTGTAACTTGTTCTGTACAAGTACATCAGAGTCCCAAACAAATCAAACAAATGTATGAAAAAACATTAACATAGAAATATCAGAAACGGATTAAATGCACCAACTAGAAGACACAAATGCAGTCTCTTGTAGAGAACTCGATTCTACTCAAACTCCTTTTGATTCAGTCCATAAAGTTGTCTTGACTTCAACACCATATATCTCCTTGGTTTTTTATGTGATGACCTCCTTTGAAAACTCAATTATTAGTCATCCTCGTTGATACTGCTGTTTGTATTACAGAGCTTTTGAAAGTCTATTCAAAACAGCATATAATATAAGCCAATTAATAACCAGACATAGTCAATTGAAAGATCCCCTTTAGTGTTCATTCTCTCAAAGTCTATATAAACCTTCCATACATCTCTCTTAATCCCCACGATCACCCCAGCCTCAAGAGCTCATATCCTTCTATAACTTTCAAATCTCTCCTCATCATATCTTCTAACATTTACAAATGGCCTCCCAAGCAATTCAGGCTCACAGAGATAATGCTGAGGTTTACCATGGCAACTCCCCGTGCATCAAGAACATCGAACAATTGCTCGACGAGCTCTCCCTCCCAAAGGGTCTCTTCCCACTCGACGACATCAAGGAATTTGGATACGATCGATCATCGGGGTTCATGTGGCTGACACACAAGAAGAAGAAGGACCATGTGTTCAAGAAGATCAAACAGACGGTGTCCTACGCGATGGAGGTCACCGCCTTCGTTGAGAATCGGAGGATGAAGAAAATGAGTGGGGTGAAGACTAAGGAGCTCCTTCTGTGGCTCACCATCACAGATGTCTATATAGAGAATCCGTCATCGGGAAAGGTTACGTTCAAGACTGGAACCGGCTTGTCTGAGAGCTTCCCCACTTCAGCTTTTGAACTCAGAGTAGAGGCATTTGAACTTTGGAAATGGTGGCGGTTTATCTATATATGGATTGGTGGTTGGTTTTGTCTTTCTCTTATGAGTTTGTAATGGTTATGTTTTCTTTTTGGGTTTCCGTTTGTGTTGTATTGTTGGAGTACAGGAAGAGATTATTAATTTGTTGTTTTGGATTGTATTGTTGAAATATGATTAATTGAGTAATGATACAATTCCTATAAAATCCATTTGTTGATGTCTAACTTATCCGTCGCAAAAGATGTAGGGTCAGTTTGAAAGTGAAGTAGTGTGCACCGTCAGATTCTAGAAACGTTGTGTTTGGACGTGGGGTGTCAAATTTCATGCGTTCAAATTCAGCTCCAAAACGCAAATGACATGTTCGGTGGTCAAGCCGGCGTCCAGTGTTAATTGTTTATACACAACAAAAGTTTTTTTTTTTTTTTTTATGGAGGGAATCGCATGACATTAAAATCAAAATAGAGCACATAATGTTTATACACAACAAAAGTATGTATAAAGAGTCATTCCAACATCCAGAAGGATAAAAAAAAATACTCAAATACAATACAGCCACCAAACATTGAAATATGGCAATCAAATACATTTTGATGTCAAACCATTAGCATGACAAATGTAAAAATGTTATCATCAAAGTTTTGTGCTCAAATTCACCAACACCTCTGTAAACAAAAGTATGAAAATGTTGATCATCAGCAATACTAATATGAACTGTTTGACCGACAATGAAACCACCTGCTAATCCATACATGAACACATAAAAGATCTCAACATCCTTCTAATGAAAAGTATAAACAAAACAATATGTAGAATATCTCAACATCCATAGCTCATTATGGAATTTCTCCAAGTTTGGATCAGTGTGTAACATTTCTGCATTTTTCAACATTATATATTATTCTGAATATATAATGAAAATTTTAATTGAAATTAAGTTATTTCATTTTTTTTTTAGTTTTGGCGGTAGGCTAAATGGGTTCAATTTGATTTATAATTATGATAATTATAAATTGATGTTGAAATATTTATTTTGTATTTTTTCAGAGATCTTTGTAGTCTCAAGATACTTTTGTTGAAATTTGGTGAGATTCGGAGTTCGGAAAATTAGATTTTTAGGCTTAAGTGTCAAGTTATTGGGCCTAGGGATCTAGTTGCGAATCCAGAAAACCTTTTAATAGCCTTCAGTAATCTGATAGGGACCTAGTTGTAAACCTAGAATACTTAAGGGGTCGTTCTGTAATTGTTGTAAAACCCTCTTTAAATAGCACATTTGCATTAGGGTTTGCATCCGGTTTTCATAAGGGTGGTGATGACCTAACCCTGTCCATCGACGATAACGGTGGGTGTTGTGACCAATCAAAGGTGAGATATCATTCTATATTAATTTTGTTGTTTAGTATTTCAATTTATTTTTGGTTAGGAGATGATTGTGTCAAACGATTTTTTGGGGAAGAAGGTTGATGGATTAGGGTTAGGGTTGATTGATTTTAATTAGATGATTATTTGATTAGATTTCAATGGATCTCAAAGGATTTCTTAAGATCGAATTAGATTTATTGGTTTTGGGATTAAAGGGTTATTTTCGGGTTGATTATATTCCTGGACGTTAAATTGTGTTACTGACTATGATAGAGTCGTTTCTAAGAAAAATGTATTTCAGAAACATAAATAGGTTTTGAAAAGATCTTTCCAACGAATCATGAATTGTCCAATTCGGAGTTACGGGTAGAAAGTTATAATTTTTCAAAGATGTCTGTGCAGTTTCTTAGAATTCAAATATTTAGCTTTATGATCAAGTTTGATGAATTTTAGAGATTAAAGGGATCCCAAATGGATGTTTAATGAGTATAATTTGATTTATGGGTTTTGATGATTTTATTAATCTTGGTGACTCAAATTGGATAATTTGGTTTAGTGTGATATAGTAATATTAATTGGATAGTATTATTATTTGGATGTAAATTGATTAGATTCAGTTATTTGGATCATTGGAGTTGTAGTAGAGCCTTATTGGATTTGTCAAAATTTTTATATGAAGATTGATCGATTTTGTGGGCCTTATGAATTAAATGGATACTGATTATCAGATCATTGTGAGTATATGAATATTTTAATATTTATTCGGAGTTGGGATTTTTGTTAGGCCTTTGAGGTGAGTTGCGGATTGTGAGTCTATGACGTATGGGCTCTTGGGATTATTGAGTCAAGTGTTGTTGTAAGTTAGTTGTCAGTTGTTTGGGTCATGATTGAATGATTTCTGATTTATTATTGCATAATTGTTATGCTAGGTTATCCACGTTCATGAACGTGATTAGTTTGTATTGCGTGGACTGGAGGTGAGTGGGCCTAGTCTCTTATGTAGTTTTCAAACTAGTTATATAGTATATCATTCCGCATCATGGTTACTTTAAAATATACAACTGCTATTCGAGGTATGGTGTATTTAAGCCTGTCATCATGATAGATTTGAGGTGGTTATTTTATATATGTCTCATATGATTTTGGACATTATATTATATTATATTATATTATATTATATTATATTATATTGTGGAGCAGTTGGACTGTGAGTAGTTGATCATGCATGCATACCATCTGTTTGCGTAACATCCCTTGCGTGATGCCGGTCTGCGTGACCAGGCTCTAGATAGAGCACCTCTTTGGCTGCATGCCGTACGGGAATGCGTGCTCGTTGCATCATACGTATCATGTAGTATAATGCTTGTGAATTTTATGATTATTCTTCTAAAGAGATGCATTGTTATTTTACAAGTTTAGTACGACTTACATATGTTTTCCTTATTATGATATATTATGTTCTGCGTGACTCAGATTCTATAACTCTATTATTTTCAAAGTTATTATTAACGGGACGCCATAGGTCCATTCACTGAGCGTGTGGTTGCTCACCCCTCCTTATTTCTCATTTTCAGATTAAAGGCTTAGAGTGGTGGATCTAGCTGTGGACGAGATCATGTTTTTTAGAAGGCTAAACTTTGCATAGAAGGTGTTGGTCTTTTCTTTGGCATTTAGAGAACCCGAATGTATGATAGTATGGTGATATTTAGAGTTCAATTGTTCCCGATGTATAGGGGTGCAACTTGGGCGGGTTGAACCCGACCCAACCCGGTTCATGGGCGGGTTTGGGTTGAGGTTTTTCTCTGCCGGGTTCAACCCGACCCGAACCCGAACTAACCCGAACCCAATTCGGGTCAGGTTCGGGTTGGGAGGTTGGGTTATGCGCGCTCAACCCGAACCCGAATTGATGAAGGTTTTTTTTATATTTTTGTTGAAAAGCGATGAAGCTATGTTTAGCTTAATTAAAATTTAGAATATGTATTCATAAACTATTTGGATTTTGTAAGTTTTTTTTGTGGTGAATATACATTTAATTAATTAGAGTTTATTGTGTTGTTTATTAAATTATTTTTATGATATATCTTTTAAGTATTAAATCCGAGCCCGACCCAAGCCCGAATTCAACCCGAACCCGTGGGTTGAGGTCGGGTTCGGGTTCGGGTTGAACCCTTCGGGTTGAGGTCGGGTTCAGGCTTGGGCTCATGTTCGGGTTAGGCTCTGTGCTATGTGGGTTAAAGTCGAAACCAACCCAACCTGCTTGAGTTGCACCCCTACCGATGTATATTGAAATTTTGTTAGATTTTAGCATTGACAATTGATGTATAAATATGGTGATGTTTTTTTTATATTCTTTACAATAAAAGAATATTAGTACTCTGAGATTTTGAGAAATTAAGTTAACACAACCGGATTTCATTCTATAAAGGAGTCGGGGAGCCGGAGGCGTTACATTGGGCCACTCTTATGCATACATGCAAACCAAATTGAAGCATAATAATAATCAGTTCAGACTTGCAGTAAAGTTTGCATTAAGCAAGAATGATGTGATGGTTAGAATAGGGTTATATGTACTCTTCTCGATTATTCAACGGTTCAATCTACGTGCAAGAGCAATTTGGTCCCGAATTGAATCGCGTTCTACTGACATTGCTATGTCATCTGATCCCTCGGATGAATCAGCATCACCTTCACCATTCACTGAATGTTGCCCATTCACATTATCACCATTGAATTCGTTGAGCACCTCATCAGTTATGTGTTGTTCAATAATGAAATTGTGAAGCAATGGTCGCAATGACAGTTTTGACTTGAGTTTTGTAACTGTAATTTGACATCTTCTCCAAGATGGGCCACCTCTTCTTCATAACCCCCAAAAGACCGCTCGATAATGTTTCTCAAAGATGAGTGCAAGTTGTTAAAATGTTCTTCAGGACCCCTCCGTGTGCCACGCTGGAAATCAGGAATGTGATATCTTACGTTGCAATATGGTGAAAGGAATCCCTTTATGTTGGGATAACCTGCATCCACAACATAATATTTATTTGTAGAAGACCACCATAATGAATTTCAATGATATATAGAAAGGTATGAATAAGATTTACTGATTTTGGATAGAACGAACCTCCAGGGGATATGAAAGTTATGAATAGGGTTATATGCTGCATGTGCCAAGACTTTCGAATCATGTGCTGTTCCTTTCCATCCGGCCGACACAAATGTGAAATGCATATTGAAATCACAAACCCCCATGACATTTTGAGTGGTTGTTTTGGATCTACCATTACCTTATGCCATCTATCAATCAGTAGGGATAGTGGCATGGACATGGGTCCCATGTAGTGCTCCTACACAGCTTTTGAAGAAAGGGTAATTAATACTTTTCACCTCCGTATTCAAGTATATGTTTTGGGATAGAGATTTTTATTTTTAAGTTTTCATAGATCATAGAATTTAGTGATCGATCCCTCAATTCTTCATATTTTGGTTTTAGTCCCTAGATTTAAAGGATATGTTCATTTTTAGTCCCTATGAGGGACCTATCCCTAAATTATTTGGTTTTGTTTTTAGTCATTAGGAGGGACTAAAAAGGAACATATCATTTAAATCTAGGGACTAAAACCAAAATATGAAGAAGTGAGGGATCGATCCCTAAATATGTATGTTTACAAGGACTGAAAACTAAAAACCCCTTTGGGATATTGTGTAGAGGTTCTTTTGGGACTGCTGAAAGACCTATCCATATATACAGACAAATGTGGAATACAATCCAATAACAATGTATTCAAACCATATAAATAGTATATAGTTCAGTAATACATTGATATATGAATGAATGAACAAAGATTATCAACCGAATGCCCTAGTAAATAAATAAAAAAAATTCTAGGTCGACAGAGGAACACCAACACATCCAATTATTGTCTAGAAAAAAAAAAAAAAAAAAAACTATATACACACAACCACTATAGCTGGGAATTAGAGTATTTCATAAGAATTAGAGTTAGAATAAGAAACAAAAAAGGGTAGCCACTGCGCCAAGTTATTAAAATCACAACTTATAAAATAATAACATTGATTATAAAATTATATTTAAAAATAAAAAAATCTGCACTGATCATGAAAACACAAATACTTAATAAACACACAAGATGGTCAAAACATTCAACAAATCAGAACCACTATTGAGGGAGAGACTTTGATGAGACCTTCTCGGGCAGCCATTCGACCTTCCTCTGCAGCTGATTATCCGACAATGGGAGGTCCACCGCGTAGGACCCTAAACCCGTCTCCTAAGATCGACACCGTCACTAACTGAAACATGGGACCACATTCAAATTCATATAATAAAAAAACATTACACAATGTTGGTCAGACATCGATGGGAGTTGAAAAAAATACCTGAACAAAGCTAAAAAATAATGGATTGTGTAGTGATGTAACGTACGAATACGCTCTTCTACGGATTCGATCAAAGAAATGAAATCGATAGGCTCTAGTGGCACTGTTGATTCTTCAAAAAGAATACTAGGGGCGTTGGTCTTCAATAATCTGTTGATTTATTCAGAAATACCAGATGATTGGAAATTATATGTACATGTTAATCCTCCTAGGATAACAAAATACAATAGATAAAAATAATAAACTCAAATAATCAATGCTTATTAATCAATTGGTTTACAAGTCTATTTATAGAGTAGACAATCTTTAACATATTAGGATCTCAACTAATTATCTAAATCTATAAACTATGATCCTAACAGATTATCTAAATTTGAATAATAACAAATACATCTTTATTTAATCATAACTAAGCAAATTTGAATTTAAATTCAAAATTCAAATCCTAACTAAAAATATAAAAAAAATCATATCTAAATGATATATGAATATTAACTAATCCTAATTATCTAGAAAAGGTATGATAAATCTAACAAATAAAACTAAAATAATAAAAAATGCAAATAATTCATAATCCTCCACTTGGTGGTCCTTAGCATTGATCGAATGGTCCATGATTGGGTAGTCTGTTGGGGGAACCTAGAGGAGGGTCTTATGTGATTTATTCAATGGCGGCGAGTGAAAAAAAAATGAAAGATGAAAATTGGGTAGGGTGTTTTTTGGTCCAGGGCATTGTTTGATATTTGCAAAAATGCCAGGGGATAGTGTAGTAATTTTCGCCTCAATTCAGTGGTTTTCAAGGCCCTTGTTTCAAAAAACAGTGTTTAATTGCGTTAGAAAGTGGGACCAATTAATACGTACAACACCAGACTTCAATTTTAGTTTTGCCAACACAATAATTTGTTTGGATGAGCGAAATGTGTTTTTTGGTGTTTCACAACGCAAACATGGGTGTATCGCGGATCCAAATGGACCCGTAGTTTATACGGCTTTGTAAAAAGTAAGCTTTTGTGATAGCTTATTTGCGACGGCAGAAAAATTGCTACAAAATCGCTGCAAATATCCAAAATACCTTTTGCGATGGCGTTTGATATGGCAGAACTCAAACCATCACAGAACTGTTACAATTTGCGAATCTGGTGCATGCAAAATATCACAACACTTCTCTCAAAGAGAATAAATTCAATATTATTGATAAAAATATGATATTTCATGAAGTTAAAAATCATGTTTATAATATAGAATCAATTAAATCAAATTAGGAATCACATTAAATATGATTACATAATTTACTAAAAAAAATATTAACGAATTTAATAAGCACTTAATTCATGATGCATGTAATTCCTTCGTTAAATTTTAAAACATGTGAGAGGGTATCTCAACCAACTTGTCATGAGGTGGTTCGCTAATATACTTAGATTTTATATACACTAACTTTTATATGTCTAGATAAGTTTTTGTATTTTTTATTATTTGTCTTTTTTTTATCGGCTAAGGGTCCATTGGGCTAGGAGTTTGTAGTGCGTTTGTAGTGGGAAAAATGGTGGAACGCGACCATGAAACCAAAGCGTTTGCGTTTTTAGTCTCGCGAAAGTGGTAAATGGCCATTTTTTTCCGTGTTTACGAACGGGTTAAAACAATGCTTATGCGTTTCACTTTAGCTTTCCCTGACAATGGCCCTAGACGCCCACCCAAATGAAGCCTAAGAAAGGGTCAAACACGGGGCCGATAATTGAATATTGTTTTGTTAATGAAACAGACATATGTTTGGGTGAGAGCAGTACTAGGATAGGTTATCTCCTGAAAATTCTTCCTGTTGCACTCTCTAAATCTTTTCAGTCATGGAAGGTCCTTCCGATACTAAAATAATAATAATAATAATAATAATAATAATAATAATAATAATAAGGGGGAATTGCGCAAATACCCCTGGACTAATAACCCAATATTTTGTTTTGCCCCTAACTTTTCATAATACCTTAAGTATCCTTTAAAAACAGAGTTACAGAAATACAAAAATATAATGTGATACATACAGAGACCAGACACATAGTTACAAATATTTAATGGTTACTTACAAAGAGCATTCAACGTACACAAAAAATGTTTAAACACAAAATAGTTATAGATAAATACATTTTTAGTGTCATTACAATAGATTAAAGAACTATATATCTAATCTTTATCATATGTAAATGCATTCAAAATACTCAAAATGATTATAGATACATTCCCAAAGTGTTATTAAAATAGATAAATCAAATGTTTGAATTACAATGTTGTTTTCCAATCCTAATGAAATCAGCTGCTGCCTCCCCCTTATCATCTTCATTAGGCCTGTCAACGGGTCGGGTCCGTGTCCAACCTGGACCCGACCCGTGGCAAGACCTGGCGGGTCCAGGTCCAACCCAGGACTCGGCGGGTCCGGGAAAATGTGGACCCGAACCCGGACCCGTTGGACCCGGGTTGGGTCCGGGTCTGACCCGACCCGGATGGTTGGTAAAAAAAAAAGAAAAAGAAGAGCTCATGTATTTATTTGCCTTATCATTCTATTTGAAATTTTTTGTAATAAAACATTATTATTAATGAGACTATGTTTGAATATAATTTTATACAATTCAAAAGAAGTAAATGAATTATTAAGCAACATCCAAAACAAGAATCACTAACATAAAAACCATATTAACCTAAATAATAAACATAACTAATTATACAAACATTCAAAACAATATTAACCTAAACAACATTCAAAACAATAAACACTAACATATTAACCTAAATAATAAACATAAATTATGCAACAAACTAATTAATCATACAAATTCAAAAGCTAATAACTTAATTGTCCAAAACAAACCGACGACAATACATTACTAAGTTTATTACATATTAAACAATCAAGTTCTTGCAAGTTGTAACATCAACACAACAAAAAAAATGTTATGATTATGACTTATGATTTATGAGCTTGTTATGATTATGATTTATGAACTTGTGGATACAAAAATAAGTTAAGTAAGAAATAAAATTATATATCAACTAATACTAATGATCTTATAATATATGAGTATATTTCAATAAAACAATTAGGTCTCGGGTCCAACGGGTCGGGGTGGACCCGAACCTGACCCGTTTGTTTGTTCGGGTCCGCCGGGTCGGGTCCAACTCGGGTCGGGTCCAAATCGGGTCGGGTATATTACACGTGTAATCGGGTCCAGGTCGGGTCGGGTCCGGGTCTGGACCCGACCCATTGACAGGCCTAATCTTCATGTCCTCTTAAGTGAATGAAACTCACTGAAAGGCCTTTGAACTAGACATTCCACGTACTTCATAACGAAGAACGTTAACGTGCTGTCTTAAATATTCAACAATTAGTCAAACACCTAAAATCACAATTAAAAAAATTACCAATGGAATAAAATTAAGGACATAGAATTTTACAGAAATGTAATAAGTCATTACAGTAATATAATATTAATTTATAGATATGTGAATGACCAATTACAATAACTTTATAAACAATTACATAATGTGATTCACAAAACAACAACTGCAATAGAAATTAGAAATGTAATGTCTAATGACATAAATTATCATTTACAAAACAGAAATATAATGCTATCTATCATTCACATACCAACTACAATAGAAATTATAAAAACTACCAATTACAAAAACTACTATTTACAAAATAGAAATGTAATATAATCTATGAAATTAAACTAAGAACGTATAAAGTTACGGAAAAGTAATAACTAATGACAGAAAATGTAATACCAATTTACAGATATGTAATTGAGGGTGTCGGGGAGAGCGGGTTGTGGTTTCGCTGGGCAGAGAGAAGGACACGGGGGTCGGTGGGGATCTAGAAAGTCGAGGGGGTTGCCGGAAGTTCTAATGGAGAGGGAAGGTCGGGTACAGATGGTTGGAGAGAGAGAGAGGTTGCGGTTGCCATTTCGCTTGGGAGAGAGAACATTAGGAAGAAGGTTGCGAGAGTCACCGTGAAGAGAGAATGTCGCAGAGATAGCCGGAGAGATAGAACGTTGCAGGGGCTGTTGGGGAGAGAAAACGTTATGAAGAGAGTAAGCCTGTCAATTATCTGAAAAAACTCCGAATCCGATCCAAACCCGTATCTGAAAAATCAGAAATATCCGATATTCGAAGATCCGAAGTGCGGATATAGATATCAGTCTATCCGATCTGAAAAATATCCGTATCCGACATATCTTATATATATATATATATTTGTATTATATATTGTTCATATTGTTATCTTGATGATTAATCATAATGATAATATATTATAATACTATTAAATTTTCAATGTAAGATATTTGAAAGAAATAATAAGCTTTAAAATCTTAATTTTAATTTTTATATCTCTGTAAAATATTATTTGATTATTCAAATTAATGTTAATATTCAAACATGTCAATTATTTGAAAAATATCCGTATCTGATCCGTATCCGAAGGGATCTGAATCCAAAAATTAATATCCGTATCCGAATCCAAAAGTTAAGATACGTATATTAAACATATCCGATCTGTATCCGTCCGATTGACAGGCTTAAAAGAGAGTTGTTTGGGAAGAGAGAGAGAGAGAGTTTTGGGGGAAGAGAGGGTGATTTTGGAGGGAAGAAAGTATTTTGGGAGGAGGAGAATGTTTATAGTGGAAAAAGAGGTTGTTGTTAGGTTTTGTATAAAATGATGAGATAGCATGGATGAAGAGTACAAAAAAAAAAAAAAAAAAACCGGATTTGAGGGGTAAATAAAAAATAAAAAAAATTTAAAAATAAAATAAAATTAGACAGTTGATAAAGGGATATTTGAACAATTTTATCTGATAATAATAAACGACAACACTTTCCC
The DNA here is from genome assembly GCA_030737835.1 of Acorus gramineus. Taxonomy (NCBI): domain Eukaryota; kingdom Viridiplantae; phylum Streptophyta; class Magnoliopsida; order Acorales; family Acoraceae; genus Acorus; species Acorus gramineus. The sequence continues at coordinate 3,924,629 of JAUJYN010000013.1, read as the reverse complement.
AACTTTCATCGGCCTCATAAAAAAAAGTGACACGTAATAGGGTCTTTTCAACTTTCAGTCCTTCACTTTCACTTGTCCCATTGGTTCGCAAATCACATCTCAAAGGTGCACCAAACGCCTTTAAAAACATTTATTATAAAAAAAATTTATATCATTTTTTTATTTTTTAATGAACTCTTTACTAGAGGTGATAAATGAGTCGAACGAATTGGGTTCTAACTTATTCAAGTTCAACTCGTTTAGTATCAGGTTTAGTTCGGGCTTCACTCGGTTTAGGACTGAACTTCATTTCTTGTTCAAGCTCGACTCGTGAAAAACTCGGTTGAAGCTCGACTCCGCTCGTTTATTAAACAAGCCAAGGTGAAATTCTAATCAAGGTTTGACTCAGACTCGTTTAGTTAAAAAAAATCTTGTTTAACATTTGAGAAGTAACATTTCACAAATCACAACACCTTATACATGTAAAAGTGACATAAGCTCAGGCTCGACTCGTTTCCTCTTTTTATGTTGAGTAAACGAGCTCGTTTAGGCTCTGGCTCAGTTCGTCTACATTGAGCTTTAAAAATTGTTCAAGCTCGGATCCTTTGTTTAATCGAACGAACCTGAACGAGCTTTAACCGAGTCAAACTCGAGCTACTAGGCTCGTTTACCAGCACTACTCTTTACATTATCTTTTTTACACTCTTTAAAGAAATATATACATTTTTTCTTAAGTACTATCATTGAATTCATTAGAGTGCATAATTCATATTTTATAAAAATATACATCTCAATAGATGAAATGTATAATTAAAATAAAAATAAAATTAAAAATATGTGGTTTGTGCTATGTTTTGAATTATAAAATAAAGAGATTTTTAGTTTTCAGTATCTGTAAACTATATGATTTAGTGATCAATCCCTCATTTCTTCATATTTTGGTTTAAGTCCCTAGTTTTTAAGGGTATGTTCCTTTTTAATCCCTCTCAAAGATTACAAAGAAAATAAAATAATTTAAGGATAGGTCCCTGAGAGGGATTAAAAAGGAACATACCCTTGAAATCTAGGGACTTAAACCAAAACATGAAGAAGTAAAAGATTAATCACTAAATCATACAGTTTACATATACTTAAAACTAACAATCCTTAAAATAAACTGAGTGTAATATTTTCCTTCTTTAATTTTTCATTTACACTTTAGGCTAAAATTTGATACTTATCTCTCTTATAATCACATCCTCACAATATTTGAATTTTTTTACAAAATATATATATTTATTTAATAAAACATATTTTAAGCAAAAATAAAATAAAATAAAAAGTAAAAAGTTGACGTTTCTTTTTGTGATGGATATGAATTACTATGTTGGTTAAAATTTATATCACAATATCATGATTTGATGAAATACATACATAAGCATTTTTATGTGTTTTTTTTATTATAATAGAATACACTTCTATTTTGAAAATCTTGCGCTTTTATTTTAAAAATATTTGAGAAACAAGGATTTGGGCACTTGCATTGGGAGGGTTGCTATGTGTTGTTTTGTATTTTTGTTGTCCTCTATTTTCATTCAATCTCCGATTGAAACACTATTTTAAATTGAAATAAAGAATCCCTCACCTCTAACAAAAAAAAAATATCTATTTTTATTACATTTATAATGTTATAAATATGAATAATCTCATATTAATCGGCGTAAAAGTTAGAGTTGACACACAATCCTTAAAAACTCACAAAAATCTAATTATCATTTTCATGTTAAAATTTCTTTTAAATTTAAAAATTTATTTGTATGACCATGTAATCATGTATCTATTATAGTTTTCATAAACAATTATAAAAATAAATTAATCTATACAAAGATCAAATTATCATTGTAAAACTTTTTATGTTTATTCATTTCATATATTGTTTGAAAATTCTAAATTTGATAATGACTTATTCAGAATTATACATGTTTGCAAACATTTGGAGGTCTTTAACCTATAATAATATTATTTAATTCACGGCCGAATAATAAAAAAAATTCCCATCACTCACGCAATCACACCACATTTTTTTTCGCACAGAATGCATAAAACTAATAATATTAACATGCAGTCAGTATTCATGCGTGTTATAATTTAATCTCTTTACATTTTTCAAATAAGTGAAAGCTTTTTGTCTACTTAATCAGAACTTTCACAAACCCATTAAAAGACGGCTCAAATCCACGCAACAAAATAGGGCTTCCAGATCAACAGCCGAGATTTTAATAAATAAAACGCGTCACTAATGAAGTTCAAATTGAAGGTAAAAAAGGTGACCCCACAAATCACCCCAATTTTTATAAATATATATAACGTAAGACTCCCTGAAAATGCTAATAAAAAGCGGATCACATCTTTGAAAGGATCATAACAAACCCCACCCCCTTTTATTCACAAACTTATCCACTTAAAATTACCAAATCGCCACTCCCCCTAAAAATCTCACTCCGCCGCCGCTGCCGCCGCCGCTGCGACCTCCATCTCCGCCGCTTCACCGATCCTCTTCACCTCCGCCTCCTCCACATCGAACGCCGTGACGGGGAAGCTCCGGAAGAGCCCGGTGGGGGTCTTGAACGTGATCTTCCCGGACGCCGGGTCGTCGATGTGGATCTCCGTCAGGGACACCCAGATCAGGAGCTCCCTCGTCTTGACGCCGGTGACCTTCTTCAACCGGCGTTCCTGGGCGAGGGCTGTGATCTCCGTCCCGTAGGAGGTGAGGCGGTTGATCTTCTTGAAGAGGTGGTTCTTCGCCTTCCTCTGCCGGAGCCAGACGAAGCCGGTGGAGCGGTTGTAGCCGACCTCCTGGATATCCTCCAGGGGGAGGAGGCCGAGGGGGAGGGAGATCTCTTCGAGGAGTTCCATCGACTTCTTCCGGCAGAGGGCGTCGCCATGGTAGACCTCGGCGCCGGGCCTCTGGGCCTCGATCGTCAGCTCCGTCGCCATCGCCGACATTGTTTATGATTTTAGGGTTTTCGTGGGTTTCGATTGAGAGTGAATAATTGGGGATGGACGAGTCACTGAGGAAGGGATGGGTTTTTTATAGGTGGGTTTGGGGAATGCGAAATTACTTCATTGCCCTGTGGAGCTTTAACTGTGGTTAGTTGTCGGTTGTGGAGATCTTTCGGTGAGTTTAACATGTCGTGATTCGCTAGAGAACTTCTTTCATCGACGGTTGTGGAGCGGTTGAGTGGTTTGTTATTATTACTCGCGGAGCAGAGAGAGGTTCGACGTTCAAGGAACGTGTGGGATCCCAACTTCCAACGCTGGATGGTGATGAGGGCTTTAATAACGAAAATGCCATCTCGGCTCGTGTCTTGGGGGATAATGACTGGAATGCCCTCGTATTGAATGAGGTGGTTGTGTTTGAGAAAGACTGGTTTGAGTGAGGTGACCGACCTTTGCAGCGTTGGCAGTGGCGCGTTGGGGGTGTGACGGTTGGGGTTACACATGTCGTGTTTTATTTATTTATTTACACGAGATACAGAGGTATGAAAAGTAAATCTATCCATTATTAAAAAAAAAATCTGAATCTGATTCGAATGTGTATTTGAAAAATCAGAAATATTTATATTTAAAGATTCAGAGTGTTATATAGATATCAGTCTATTCAATCAAAAAAATATCTCTATCCTGTATATATTATAAAAATATATATATTTATATTATATATTGTCAATATTATTATCTTGTATGATATCCGAAAGAGATAATAAGCCTTAAAATCTTAATTTTAATTTTGATAACTCTCTCCAATATCACATGATTATCCAAATTAATGTTAATATTCAAACATGTCAATTATCCGAAAAATATCCGTATCCGATCCGTATCTGAAGGGATCCGAATCCAAAAATTAATATCTGTATCCGAATCCGAAAATTAAGATATGGATATTGACATATCCGATCCGTATCCGTCTGATTGACACGCTTACTCGTAGGGCGATTACAACTGACTGACCGCAGAGGGTTACAAGTACTGGATACACACAATCAAATTAAACTGAACACCATAATTTTTTTTTACTAGAAACAAGAAGCGCCAACCCCTTGGTGAGGGTGTCCCAGTTGGGCGCCACAATTTTTCTTGTTACAAGAAAGAATCAAACTTGCACCCCTCCCTTGTGATGGGTGTCCCTTTACCAATCCGTATAAGTTTTTGTGGGTAAATGAAAACCGATGTAGCTTAATTTTTTATGATTATTAATTAGGGCTGGCAATGGGTCTATTTGGAGTTGGATTTAACATAATTCAAATTCAAGCCATCACTCTAATGTTGGACTTTTGTTGTGATGCAATTTGAAGGTCCACATCGTCTTTTTTTATGTTATTATTTTTAATAGATTTGGATTGAGATAATCGTGTAATATAAGTGATAAATAGCTAATTTTAGGTCAAATATGAGTTTTACCGTTTAATCTCACTTTTCATCGTGAATAGTTATTTTTAAAAATAACCTATTTCATAATCATAAATATATATAAAAAAGCTCTATTGATCATCACAATTAGAGTTATACTTGAAAAGTTATCATTTTTTTTTAAAATTCAAAAATAATTTAATCCTTAGTTTTTTTAGATCTAAATATACATTGGATAATATCATTCATATTCATCAAATCTTAATGTTTTGTTTTTGTATATTTACCCCTAAAAAATCACATTTTAACAAAATATCCCTTATGATTTGTTATTTCCAATAATACCATTTGAAAGGGTTTACATTGTAAATGAACATCATTTTTTTTTATCAATTCGTGCAATATTATTGATTTTAGAGTTCCAAATAAAATATTTTTACAATATATAGTTGGTTGAAGAGTATATATATATATAAAAAACTCATTTTTACTTTAAAATATCTCTTTTATGTGTAATTTCATAATAAATTTTATAAACGATTTATTTAATCATTATTAAAAAATTTATTATATCATTTATGTATATATAATATGATATATTATATCGCATATAAATGAATTGAAAAAAATTGAGGGTATTAGTTGTGAGTGGTTTTTTCAAATTTTGTTTATTGTGCATGGGGGGAGACTGATTTTATTTATGCTTCATGCCATTTCACGTCTTATCATGTCTCTTAACGATTTATAATGTCGATTTTAACGGATCCTAGGAATCTTTTTCCTTAATTTTCTTACTATAATATTTTTATTATATCATTTATGTATATATAACATGGTATATTACATCGCATATAAATGAATTGAAAAAAATTGAAGGTATTAGTTCTGTCACGCCCCAGGGCGGCCGTCCCCGAGACGTGGCAATAATAAAATATCAGCTATCAATACCTGAGGTCAATAAAGACTCCAACAACAACACACAAGGTGACAAAGTAAGGATAATGATAACTGACTGAAAAGCGGAAGCATAATATATAAACAATGTCTGTAAACCAAAAACATTATTACAGACTCGAATACACAATCACTGTCCTGTGAGTAGGGGTGGTAAACGAGCCGAACGAGCCGAGCTTTGACCTGCTCAGGCTCGGCTCGTTTAGTATCAGGCTCGGCTCGGGCTCGGAAACGAGCTTCATTTTGTGTTCAAGCTCGGCTCGTTGGGCTCGTGAAAAGCTCGGTTTAAGCTCGGCTCGGCTCGTTTGTTAAACAAGCCCAGCTGAAGCTCGAATCAAGGCTCGGCTCGGGCTCGTTTAGCTAAAAAAAATCTTGTTTAGCATTTGAAAAGTCACATTTCATAAATCATAATACCTTATACATGTGAAAGTAACATAAGTTCGGGCTCGGGCTCGGCTCGGGCTCGGCTCGTTAACCTTTTTTCAGTTAAGTAAACGAGCTCGTCTAGGCTCGGGCTCGGCTCGGGCTCGGCTCGTTTACAAACCGAGCTTTAAAAATTGTTCAAGCTCGGCTCGTTTATCTAATCGAACGAGCCTGAGCGAGCTTTAACCGAGCCGAGCCCGAGCTGCTCGGCTCGTTTACCAGCTCTTTTTTGAGAGCCAAGTCTAGACCAAAGAAGATACAACCTGTGCCACATGCATGATTTACAATTTATAAAACGACTCTAGGATTGCTGACAGCCTCGCACTCGCCTCCCGTCGGACAGAACGCTCCAAGCACATACGACCATGCCATAGGGAAGCTTCAACTCCACGCCCAACACTGCCCCTGAAAAGAAACAGTATGCGAGGGGTGAGCTACAAGCTCAGTGAGTGGCTGGAAACCAATTACCATACAACAGTTCAATACATAAGCACTTTCCTTTCAAGGAAAACACGGGTGGAAACCCATGGATAACAGGGTCACGCGGCAGCGCGACCAACCTCACCCTCACCCTCAATCCCGGAGGGAGACTGTTGGGACTTTTGGAGGGGAGACCATACCGTTGGTCGAGGAGTCCCGGGATTACTGGTCTACACAACACTACTGGAACATCTACATCGGGATTACTGCCCAACGATGTCTTTGAACATCGATACACAACCGGACCCAACAACTATGGGAACGGACGAACAACGAATGGGTCACGCGGCGATGTGTCTTCACCTCATCCTCACCCTCACCCTCACCCCTTAGAGGTGACATAGGACTTTTGGAAGAGACTTAGACTGCTCTACACCCTTGGTCCACCGGTAGCCCTTTCCCCCGCGTAGCCTCTACCTGGTATACTCCCACGATCAGTACGCTTCCGAACGCATCGGTGGTACCTACGGATGGGAGCCCTCTGTCAGGACAGCTTTTCCAACGCCGGGGAGTTCCTACATCGGATCCAACGAAGGGGAGAACGATTCCACGCTCGCAATATCATTCGTTAACCCTCTCCCGGGTAACCTCTACCTGGTACACTCCCACCATCAGTACGCTCCCGAACGCATCGGTGGTACCTACGGATGAGAGCCCTCTGTCAGGACAGGTACAACCCGGCCCTCTTGAACACGGACGACATTGGGAATAAACATTCCATGTTCGCAAAGCGAACCCAATGGAAAAACAACTACTTTCGATAATCACTTATCAAGATATCGAATACTACTGTACTCCCACATGGTTGCGTCACTCGGACATAGGGGGGTGTCACGCCCCAACTACCGGCTTAACAATCCGATAAGATAATGAATTCTCCTGAATTCCAAACGAGTGCATCGCTCGGATGCACGGGGCTATTAAATCGCTAGCGCTCTAACTAATATGGTACAACCCGACAGAGGGTTATACCCACGCCTATCCCAAATAGGCCTATCAGTTTTTAACATGCGCATATAAATATATCCAGGAGAATTTTATATCTAGCTATGTGCATGAACCATATGCACAATCATCTAATAATTATAGGGACACTCCCTAACATGGATTTACATCATAATAAATCATACAACATGCATATATGGTCATTAATCACATAAGCACACAAGGCCTAACTTAAACATGCGTTGGATATAACCAACTTAAAAGAAATGGTCAAGCGCGATCTCGCGCACTAATAGGTGCATGCCAATATTCCAAACGAACCTGAGTCGAGTAGGAAATCGCATCTACTTACTCAGTTCGTTCAGAGGGATAGGGCGAGAGAGATCATCATCTCATGAAGTTGGTCATAGCTCTGCCCCATTAGCATGGGCGCAACAACTACACCACGCCCTCGAGTCTTATCGCAAGGGAATATTAGGCAGGTGCCCGTTATTAACCCAGACTTAATCATGTTTGATATTCCAATTAATATGGTGGGAGTAGTATTACAATACTACCTAAGACATGCCATATTCTATACATCCATACACATTTACAACATACATGCCCATACTAGAGGGGCTCATGCAACACAATCATTCATACATGAATACAATACATGTATATAAGCCTAGCATGCAAGATATCTACATATTACAGCTTATGCATGGCCATACTACTTATCTACACAAGTAGTATAGCTAGGGGGCCCCATCGATGCGCGACGCGCGTCTACGCGCGTCGAGCGCATCCCGAGAGGGGGGGGGGGGATTGGATCGAACCACTCACCATACAACCCGGGACCTCGCGCATCCCATCCGACGAGATCTGCAAGGTAGGGGCATCAAATTTGGTGATTAACATCACAATTTAACACTTAGAAATCATTAGAAATACCAAAGACTTAGACATGCACGCATACGGGCTCGCACGCATGCGAGCACGCGCGTACGCACGCATGCCCGGGTGCCCCAGCACCTACCCGAGCCCCTGGGCAGCCCTGCGCATGCCCCAGCACACGCACGCACCTGCACGCACGCACTGGCACCCAGCCACGCGCCCAGGCGCATGCCCGGACTCATGCCCCGCGCGTGCGCACTCGCGCGCACGCCCCCCACGCACCCTTGCTCGCGCCAGCGCCTGCCAGCGCCCTCCTGCGCGCGCGCCTAGCCCCCAGGGCGCGCCCAGCCTTTCCTAACCCCTTTTTAACCCCTTTTAACCCCTCCTCCACACTTCTCACTCACCCTAAACCAATTACCTAACATGCATGACCTCCCCACAACCCCCTAAGCCATGAAAAACCAAGAAAAGAAGGGGAAGAGCTCACCTTGGGAGGGGGAATGAAAGGGGGAGATTCGGGGGCCCTCGATGCACCCGCGACCACCTCAACCACCACCACCTCCACAGCCCTCCCTCAGCCTCCATTGGCTGCAAATCAGGGGCGGGGGGGAAGTTCATGAAAAGGTGTTTGAGAGAGTGGAGATCAACAACTACAACACATGCACAAACCTTTCTCTTCCTTCTTCACCTTCTCCTTCTCTTCTCTTTGAGGAAATAATACAAACACATGGGGGTGGGGGGGGGGGCGCTTTGAAAGAGAGGAAGAGAGACCCAAGAATGTTGACGTGGGAGTGGGAGTGGGAGGGAGAGAGAGAGATATATATATTTTGGGCAAATAAATATCTAAAAGAGGGATAGAAATGACCAATTCGTCCCTGACTAGAAATTCTGTACATGCTTCACTATAACAGCCATAACTTCCTCAATATAGCTTCGAATTGCACAATTCAAAATCCGTTGGAAAGCCAAGAAGATTATCTACAACTTTCATGTTTATGCCAAGATCAAATAATCTCTCCAGCTATTCCGAAATGTGAGATAAACATAGAACAGGGCTGCCGCCAGAATTTTTCATCCCCGGGGTATACTTGGAAAAATACCCATAACTTTTATTACATGAATCCAGTTGATCTAATTCCACTTTTGTACGAAAGCTAACTCAAAACTGACAATCTCATAATAAAATCATATTTAAACCTCTTCATCTTGGATTTTAACAAAATTAAATCCAAATACCAAATCGGAAATACATAACTTCGAGGAGAAAAATTATGTAGCCAAATTTTCAATCAGAGCGCTCCGACTGACACAGGCATAATAAGTTGTGGGTGGTTTTTTCAAATTTTGTTTATTGTGCATGGGGGGAGACTGATTTTATTTATGCTTCATGCCATTTCACGTCTTATCATGTCTCTTAACGATTTATAATGTCGATTTTAACGGATCCTAGGAATCTTTTTCCTTAATTTTCTTACTATAATATTCTGTCTTTTCAAAAGGTGCATTAGATGTGCGTCTAAGTATGTGTTTGGTTGCGCCCTTACATAACTGATTTCGTAGGAATCTGTGTTTTAAACTGATTCCACATGAAGCTCACCCCCTAGCTTTTGAAAATCGCAACTTTTTTATACTATTTTCTTAAAATCTGTCTGCAAAAAACTACTACAGTTAAACTGTTTGGTTACACGATCGCAGAAACAACTTCTTACAAACGCAAAAATTATCTAATCATGCAATAAAATGCTGCAATAAATGACATTTCATGGTCGCTTTATCTCAAAGACTCTTTAACTCTTCCCCCCCCCCACCCCCCCCTCCCCCCCCCCCCCCCCCCCCCCCCCACCCCCCCCCCCCCCCCCCCCCCCCCCCCCCCCCCCCCCCCCACACACACACACACACACGCTCTTACCTGAATATGATTTGTTATGTAGGATAGTACTACTCCATCTTTTGATGTGAGTCAATTAAAATTTTTCACAAATATATTTTTCCCCATTTTCCTTTCTTTCCTCTTCTTCTTCTTCTTTTTTCTATCTTGTAGTTGTAGGTTGTGCTGTTACAAGGCTGGCATTCTAGTGATTTCTTCTGGCTTGCAATTGCATTCGGTTGCTTGTATATTGATGAATATATTTTGACTTGTTTTATTAGACTTCCATTCCACATTATTCAATGAATTTATTGGAATTTTGCTGCAAACATTTCATTTCTTGTTTAATTTCGAGGAGGAATTAATATCTACCTCTCTGATTTTAATTAAACATGAATTAATCATCGAGTAAATTATTGAGACAATTGATTAAGGATTTTGCTTTGTTTTGTCTCAGGCGGTTTTGTTTTTGGGGGAGGACTTGTTGGTTTTATTTTCTCTAGAAATCCGGCAACTCTAGGCACTGGTGTGCTCTATACATGAGATTTTTTTATCAATACGTACTGATGGGATTTTCATCCGTATGTGTTTAGATGGACGACACGCATCTGTTAGAATGCATTAATAAAATTTTTATCATTCAATTTTTAATTAATGAAAGATTTTTTACTTTTTGATAGACATGTACCTTCCGTCTAGACACCTATTGATGGCAATTCCATTAGTATATATTGATATGAAAAATTTTCATATGGAGGGTGCTTTGCTTTCTTTAAGCATCATTAGCTTGAAAGTATGGAGGCCGAGGCAAATTTTGTCTACCATTCATATTGGGGCTTGGAGGTAACTAATTAATATTTCTCCTTGTGTTAGTTGTTTTAGGCTTTCACTCTTTCTTAGCATGAAAAGTTTCATGGATATTTGTGGGGGCATGATTAACTAACATTTATTCCTGGAAGTGTTTTCTTTTGGTGGTGATTCAATGCAATTCAAATTAGAAGTCTTTTTATTAGTTTCATATTAATTCATTCCTCAAACTGAGGGCACATTTTAATGATTTATATAAGATTTTTATGTGGATATAGTGATATATTTGTTGGTTTTTTTAAATATTTTTTCAAAAATAAAGTTTCAAAATTCTATATTTAATAATATAGAAAAATATTAATATATTTTGACTCCAAATATTTAATCTCTCACATGATTTCAAACAATCACCTACTAGCTAAGTATATGGCTTGGATTTAATATGGACAAGGGCTATAAGAATATGGATGTGAATTTGGCATATGAATATGAACCAGACGCGATTCATGTATTTTGGTGGAGTAAGTACATTGAACTCTGTTAATTGTTTATTTATGTATTAACTTTGCAAGGTTCATTTGTGTTGTATTTCCATGATGAACCTAGATTGGATTGAACCACATTTATGACAATGAATGTGCATATGTGAATTCTAAGGATGTTCCTAGGTGAATACATGAACATTTTGCATGGAAAAGTGAAGTGTCCTGTATATGTACTTTGAATTTACCACCACCAATGATTGTGGAACAATCCATGCATAAAATAATTATAAATCCATCATTTCTTGATCAAATGAGTACATTGAATTTAGAGAAGACTCTTGGGCAACTTAGAGACCTCTTATATAAAAGGACCCATGTATGGCATTCTTTTCATCTAAGTCACAAAGTGTATATCCATTTAAAGAGATAATCTCTTATGAGAGTTTGTGAGAGATAATCCTGACGTCCTATTATCCTAATAGCCTGAATGTTTTTGTGGTGATAGAATTCTAAGCCAGTTTTTTATTTCACCTGACCGTGTACTTTGTGTGGGCTTGCTAGATCCTGAGGGCGGTTTGATTCGTAATTTTTGCACTGGGAGGAACTGAATAACGCCTTAAGCATCGCAGCGGACTTCGTCCATCCATTCATCTCTCACTCCTCCTCTTTCTCTCTGTTGTATTTTATTTTGCTGCAATGCTCTGTTTCTATTCCTATGTGTTAATCTCTGGTGGAAACCCACCTCCAAAAAAGCAAAATTAGCTAACAATTCATCTTCTTAAACCATGATCACATAGTGATTAATTCTATAAGCAAAATTTGGCTTGGAAGCGCAACACAAATAGGGTTTTGCTAACTATAAGCATGCATTCTAGGTAGATGAAGATTCAGTTATGTTAGTGTTGTATATGTGTCACTTTTAGCCTGCTGGTAACCGTTGGAGCGTTCTGGCAGTTTTTCGTTTTTTTTTTCGGTTTTCGATCGGAACCGCTAATTTTTGGACTGTTAGCTATCGTCCTGAGTTAGAGGACTCCGATTGGAAATCTAACTGCATATTTGGTGTCCTGATGCCATTTTAGGCCTCTCACAAAAATTTCATCGAATTCCGGTAACGTTTCCGAAATTTCACAGTTCCGGGGCGTATCCGGGTATTTTAAGTGACTTGCTATATAAGTGAGATCTAAAAACTTGTTGTCACTATTCATCATCTTCTTCCCTTAGCTTTCTCTCTCTCCTTCTCCATTTTTCAAGCTTTTGAACCCCTTAGAGCCCTCAAAGCTTAAAACCTAAAGCATAGGAAGTGTAGATCGGGTCCCGATCTACACCCCGGTGCTTTCAAATCCGGATTCCGAGAAGTTTTGCCCCTCCATCCCCCCTCTCTTCTTCCCTGATTTGGGCCATTTCGGAGGTGGGAGTAGATCCGGGCATTGGAAGCCTTTTGGGAGAGGTTTCGGTGCGCGGAGAGCAACCGAACATCTCTTCCTCCCCTTGGTAAGCCCTTTTTCCTCTCTTTTCTTGTATAGATGTATGTTAGGAGATTGGATTTGAGATTGGGTGGTGATCGGCGGCAGTGGGTGGCTGTCGGAGGGCTGTGGGTGGTGGTCGAAGGCCTTGGGGTGGCCGGTGGTGGGTGGTAGAGGTGCTCGGGCATGAGGCTTGCAGTCCCGGCCAGCAGGCAGCACAGCAGGCGCTCAGGCAGGCGCAGCAGGCGAGCAGCGGCAGGGCGCGCTCGCGCGTGCGCGCGGATGTGCGCGCGGGCGTGCGCTCGGGTTGGCGCTGGGCGTGCTTGCTGCTGGGCGTGCGGGGCGCGCAGGGTAGACTGGGTAGGACTATCTCGGGTAGGCTCGGAGCAGGATGGCTGCGGGCTATGCGAGCAGGGCGGGCCGGCTGGGCAGGCCATGCACGGGCAGCTGGCAAGGGGGCGCTCGGGCATCAGGCGGGTAGTGCCCAGGCGTGCAGGCGAGCGGTACTCGGGCCACTCGGCGATGCGCGCAGGCAGGCAGTGCTGGCAGGCTGGCAGGCGCGTTGGGCGCGTGCTGCCAGGCGCGCTGGGCACGTGTTGCGCGGGCGTGCACGTGGACGCTGGGTGAGGGTCCCGGGTGCTGGGCGCTGAGCGTCGGGCGCTGGGTCACGGATATCGGGTGCTGGGCGAGGGTGCTGAGCGCTGGGCACCGCCGAGGAGCATGAGCGCGGAGCGCTGGGCAGAGGCAGGCGTGCGCGCGGGTAGAGGCTGGTGGTGCGCGCGGAGTGCGCGCGGGACGGAGCTGGTGGTGCGCGCGGGGTGCGCGAGGGGCGAGGCGCGGGGCGTGCGGTGTGCTCGCGGGTCAGCGCGGGGCGTGCGGGGTGCGCGCGGGCTGCTGCGGCGGGGCGCAGTGGGCGCACGGCGCACCGGGTGGCTCGGCTGCGGGTCCAGGCGTGCGGGCAGGGGCCCGGCGGTGCGCCTGGGCGCGCGGGCTGAGGCGCGGCGGCGCATCCGGGGCGGGTGGCCGTGCGGGTGGTTGCTGTGGGTTCGGGAGTGAGTCGGGGTGCTCGGGCTAGCGTGCGTACGGGCCGTATGTACGTTTGCCCGAGTGTTGAGTTCTTTTGGTGTATTTTGTGAGTATTTGATGTATTTGTGTATTTTACTCACCGTATAAATGCCTGTCTTGCAGATCTTGACGGACGGTCGCGCGACGACCCGATCTCCGGTGAGTGGGACGATCCAACCCAGTAGGGAGGCGTTACATGCACTTGAGCGTGTACCGTCCTCCCCTGGGGCACCATAGTAAATATTAACTTGTTAATATGAAAAGCTATGAAAGCATGATAATCTGTAGTATGCATGCCACCCTAGATTTGTATGCTAGGGACTTGTACCCTTAGGACCCGTATAAGAACCATGCACCCTGTTATCATGTTTCCATGCTAGGAAAGCCCCGACCGATGCATGTTCCTATTTAGTTTAATTTATTTAAATAAAATGCGAGCATGTGATTATTAGCCGTCTTAGTGAATATTATAGGAGAGGGGCCTTGCGAGGACAGCGGTGAGACCCGGGCTAGGGTACTCCGTGTTCCTTCTTTGGTTATCGGGATGTCCTATATCGGGACCTCACGCTGCCCTCCCAAGGATTCTTTCCCCGTTAATATTCCAACCCTGTTATAACTATTATGCATGTTCCCCGCATCTTGGTTATGCGCCCTGGAGGAATTCTGAGGAATTCAGGACATTAGAGTTGGTAGGATGTGTTGTCTGCGGATCCGAGTGGATCATATGCGATGGATAGGTTGTTCTGTTCCCTTCGTTGGATCCGTGTAGAGACTACCCCGGCGTTGGAAAGGTCGTCCCGTGCAGGGGCTCCCATCAGTAGGCGCCTCCTGATTTGGTAGAAGGACTGTGCTGAATGTGGGAGTGGCCAAACGACCTACGGAGTGGGGAGAGACTATCGGTGGACCAAGGGTGACCAACAGCCTAGTCAGTCCCAAGAGCCTAGGTCACCTATTGAGGGTGAGGGTGAGGGTATGGTGGGCCGGCGATGTGGCGACCCACAGGATTGTAAGTCCCAATATCCTTGGTCACCCAGTGAGGGTGAGGGTGAGGGTGTAGTGGGTGGCGGTAGCGACCCGCTGGTTTTGTGTAATTAGTCCCAATATCCTTGGTCACCCATTGAGAGGTGAGGGTGAGGGTGTAGTGGGTTGGCGGTAGCGACCCACTGGATTGCGGAGTTGCTGCCATTTTGTGGCTTGAGTAATGTGATTGTGGATTAATAATATCTGGTTGTGGTTAATATAAGCTGTGATGCATGGGTTGTGCTATTCACTGAGCGTCTGGCTCACCCCTCGCATAAAAACCTTTTTCAGTGTCATCTGAGTCGGATCTGGAGGAGGAGCTCCCCGAGGGACTTCATCAGTAGCGGAGTAGCGCCACGTCCCACGAGTATCAGAGGCTATCAGCATCCCTTTTGCTTGTATGTATTATATTCCGTACTTGGGCACGTGTTTGTATATCATTTGGATGTCTTTGTATATATTGGCTCTCACAGGACAATTGATTATGTATCGAGTTTGTAATATGTTTTTGGCTTACAGATTTAGTCTTTTAGCTTCCGCATTTGGTGTATATATTATGTCAGCCCTTCTTTTATCTGTGTTATCATTTTTTGCTGTTGTGTGAGTATGTTATTGAACTCCTGTTTACTGATATCATATATACACTTGCCGCGTCCCGGGGTCGGCCGGCCCTGGGGCGTGACAGTTAGTTTCTGTTATTAAAGGCCCTATTTGGAAACGAGTTCAAGAGTTAGCTTTTTTTCCAAAAGCTAGGTTTAAAATTGGGTTTGTAAGAAGATACCTCTCCACATATTATAAAAAAAACTAGCTTTTGGACACTTATTTGAATTAAGCTGTAGCTTTTTTTTTTCTTTTTTCTTCTGTTTGGAAATTGGTTTGGGGAAAACAACTTTCCACAAACCCAAAAGCTCTTCAAGCTCGTTTTCAAATAGAGCCTTGGTAAATTATACTCTTATTAGTAAATGGTTCTAGTTTATATAAAGGAAGCTACGGTACGTTGTGTTCTAACATTTATTTATAATGAACAACTTGGACTTGTGGCCCCATATTCATAGAAGCAATTAATTGATTGATCCATTGATGATTTTGAAATGTCAACAACTGGATCCATAAAAGACCGCTGTGAGATCTATTCTATCTTGATTCAATTAGCCATGAGTACCATCAGTATCGAACTACACAGTCTATGAATCGAATTGCACAGTTAATTGTTGGGTACCATGTCATTATCTGTGCAATTTGATTATTCGGTAATGTAGTTCAATTTATAGAATATGCAGTTCAATATTGATGATACCGATGATACCAGGCCTGACTCGATCCGCGCTCGAAACAGTGATTGCATGCTTATATGATTCTATTTATACTTGATTTTGCGGGATAAACTTAGATTATCATTCAATTTGAAAATAAAAATTAGAAGAATCATAACCCCAGTTTAAGTAACAATATAAATTAGTTTGGAATAAATAACTATTTTAGTATATAACTATACCAGTGGACGAAGACGTTTTCATGTATGTGTTTTTTTTTTTTTGGTTATTCTCGATGAAAATGTCATTACGAAGTTTTCGTTGTTTAATTTATCATAAATAAATTATAGATGAAACGTTAATAAGAATTTATAAATATAATAAATTGATTTGGCATTAAGGCCTTTGATCTATAAGAGGTAACATAACATGTATGTTATTTTTATACCAGTGGAATGACTATACCACCGTCTTAATGTAACAAAGGTGTACATGAGTCCATTTTCTAGTTTAAAAACAAAGAAATAAATGCCACGAAAAAGTAAGCTAACTACCTAAATATATATAATTCAGCATCTTAATAAAAGCGACACGAAGATGTGCTTTTTTATCACTTATTTATGAATTAAATTTTGTTTTTCCTTTGAAATTAAATTCTTGACAAAAAAAAATTATTTTCCTACAGGTCCAAGCACTATTCAATGAAGTTGACAGATCAATATTTGGTGGAAAATTAATGCAGGGCGGCCTGGGAAAGGTAACTAAGACAATCGCATAGATTTAGTTTAATAAAAGAATAAATTTTTAAAATAAATTAATTTAATTTATAAAAATAAAAAAATTACTATTTTTATTCAAATTTATATTTGAGAATGTTTTTTATTATCTTTATTTTTTATTTTTTTATCTTCAATATTGCATTTTGATCAAATATAGGATAACTTCAAATTTTTTTAAAAAATATCAAATCTACCCTTCCTATTAATGGAGCATTAATATTGTTTAGTGGAACACATTTTTTTTTTTTTGTTTTCTTTTATTTTCTTGGAAAGGGTAGTAATAAATATTATCATAATTTTATAAAATTGGAATAAAAAATTGGGACAAAGTCTATTCCACTTTTACCCATAACAAACTATTCCTATTTTTATCTCAAAATGTGAACAATTATTCATACTTTATCCCTATTTTTTTATACCATATGAGATAACAAGTGATTTAACTCAATTTTTTCTTTATCCTAACTCCTTATCCATATGCCAAACTAGGCCGACCCGCTTAGGGATCCACTTAGGGAGTGACCTCAATAACCACATGATTAATGAAATAAAATAAATAAACATTGAGATGTGTCATTTTTCTCATGAAATAGTTTTATCTCAACACACATTTTTTCTTAAAATTAAGCTTAAGATTTCTCTCCTTCATACATCTCTCCAATCATAATGAAAATATCTCTCTATATTTTTCTCTTCCTATTCCTTCTGATTGTTTAAAATAAATAGTGTCAAACCCTTTTAGATATTTTTATAAATTTATAACTTTTTCATTCTAATAAAATTTAAATTTTTTGTTGCTTTTATGTTTTTAAATTATTATAAAATATTGTGTACCTATTTTGTAATATTATTATAGCTTAAAATAAAATGATGTAAAAGATTTAGCAAGTTAGATTTGTTTAAATATGCATGGGCCCCATTTCAAAATTTCACTCAGCGCCTAATAAAAAAATCAATTCTCAGGTTTACCCTGACTTAATGTTATTATTAGTAAACTTTTTTTATTTTATAAAAGCTAGTTTTTTTTAGGAAAATATAAATCTTATTACCGTCACTTGTATTAAAAGTGGATTACAAGTCCGATGGGGGGTGAGAAGAATAAAGAAAAATATAGAAATATAAAAATATTAAACTCCTACGAATATCATTTTATAAAGGGAAAAATCCAAATAACCCCTATAAATTGTCTGAAATCCATATAATTCCCTGACTTTTCTTAAATCCATATGACCCCCTAAAAACATATATGTAAATCTAAATAACTCTTTGAGTTAAACTTACGTTAATATATGAGGAATATTATGCGAATATTTTGTTTTGTTAACCCTAACTGAAAAAATAGTATACCAAAAACCTCCTACAATATATTAAAAATGCGAAAAACCTTCTGAATATAACGATTTTACCCCTCTGGGTAAAATAATCATTTACAAATGTTTTTTCGCATTTTCAACAAATTATAAAAGGTTTTTGGTATATTATGTTTTCAACTAGGTAAACCATACAGAATATTTACAGAATAATCCTAATCTGTTAATGAAAATTTAATTCATGGGGCTATTTGAATTTACATAAGTGTTTTAAGGGGTTATATGGATTTTTAAAAAAACCAGGGTTATATGAATTTCAGACAGTTCAGAGGGGTTTATTATCAATAAACTTGGATATACATTTTATCTCCTAATAATAAAAATTTCATATTATTGTTTTAAAAAGGAGAAACACTTAGCTTGTAATCTTTCAAATGGGATGAGTTGATAAATAAATACATGGGACTTCTTCGTTGCTTGTAGTTTTGATTTTTTTAGATGCATTCCTTACAACAAAATAAATGCATTTACCAAACTAAAATATAGTCTTTAATTGATTCCTATTATATTTCATGTAGCTCAATTATATACTTTGATTTTAATGCGAACTGAAAATGACAAGGCACCACTCCCTAACCATACTGTAAATAAATAGAATTAACAATGAATGAGTTGGGATTGGGATTGGGATTGGGATAGGTTAGCATACTCATAATTTGCCCCATCCAAAATTGTTATGCTCTTTTTCCCTCAGTTTCAGAACATGCAATTAATCCATATTTGTCCCATTAAAATCCACGTAACCTGCCTCTAGCATGGTATACATGTGGGGCTGAGCTGGTACAACTATATGTCTATATCACATATTTAAATGTATCATTTTAGGAAAAGCATTAAATATATCATCCCCTTAAAATTATGAAATTAAAATTTATCCATTATAAACATAAACATTAAATATAAAATTAGATAATTAAACATCTTAGAATTCACGTGAATAAGTGAATTTTGTAAGATTAAGGGGCTGATTATCTAAAAAATTGGTTCTATTGGCATCCCAATGTATAAACTTTTTTTTAAGAGGGTCAGTGGTGGCTCCATAATGTTTCATAGCTAGATGAAGTCAATTAAAAAAATAAGTTCTATAACATTTTAAAAAAATCTATTTTTATCATATATTTATGAGAAACATAAATTTTTCTTTTGAAAATATAACAACTTACATTAATAAAAAAATAAACCATAAAAAAGAGGAGATGAATGATGACTCAGACCTAATGTTTATTAAAGTAATACCGTAATATGGGTAACTCAAGAGTTTTAAGTATAAAAACTGGGTCGGGCACCGTCCACTGATGGGCTGGTGGGCATAGGCGGACCTAAGAAGGAGTTAGTGGGGGCGGTGGCCCCCACTTGATTATAAAAAAAAATATAATGGTAATGCAATTAATAACTTTGATAGCGGAAGGAAATTGTAGACAACAGATATAAGGGTCAAGGGTTTTAATCTTTTAGATAGTTGAGATAGTTGATGATCTGAAAAATAAAATGACAAAAATGAGAGGGGGATATGATATCAAGTATTTTTATTGTGTTGGATAATGCTACGTACAACTGTTTTTTCAGTCTTAATTTTAGTTTACACATGTTTTGAATTTTTTTAAAATAATATACACCATCTAATGAGATACATACTTTTATGAAAAATGAAACATATGCTCCAATGAATTGCATTGATGCATTTATAGAAAATATGAAATTTTTTTATCGATACATATACCTCGTTAATATGAGTAAATGCTTCAATGATTTTCTATCAACGCATATGAGACTGGATTAGGGTTGAAAAAAATGTGTAATGTATTGCTTTATTAAAATTTTAAAACTCTGTTACACATTATTTTTTTAGCTCTAATTCAAATCACATATACTTCGTTAGCATCATATGCTGACATTAATAAGGTGTATGTCTCTTTAGAAATGTTTCACATTTTTTTAAAAGCATATACCTCATTAGATGGAGTATAATATTTTTTAAAAATTCAAAACATCTGTACACTGGAATTGGGATTGGAAAAGATATGGTATATAACACTATCCTTTATGTTTATTTATTAGTGATGGCCCCCACTAGAAAAAAATCCTGGGTCCACCACTGCTGGTGGGTCATTGGTGGGTTGAGTTGTCATGGTTTGAAGGGTGACAATAGTAGGTTATGTTTTTTTTTTTAAATGTGATGGGGTCAATTGACCCCACATTGTATATGGCATTGCCCCTAAAGAGGGTATAACTAGTACAACTAGATCACAAATTTTAAATAATTGTATCATTTTAGGAAAACCATTAACCATATAATCACCTTGAAATTATGAAACTACAATTCATCCATTATAAACATAAACTTTAAATATAAAATTAGATAAACATCTTAGAATTCACATGAATTTTGTAAGATTAAGTGTCGAATTAGCAGGCGGCAAAACTTGAACTTAGATCCCTTTACTAACGAGGGGATGCTTCTACTGTCATATCAAGATGAGGTTTGGTTGTTAGCTAAATATATGAAACACTTCTATATCGAAAGCCATTACAAGATCAACCATATTTTGAAGTTGGACCATATAATGATGTATTAAGTTACCAAATTAGATGTGAGAAAGCATGCGTGAATACATCAAATCATCTGTGTATAAAAGAGGTGGGTCTCTGTGAACCCAAATGCTGCTGGGCTGAGTCGAGGACATGGGACACAATGATATAGGGCACTAGAGGTATTTCAACATAGAGCAGAGAACGTGTCCAACAGGACACTATTACACTCAGTCTATTTTACAATATAAAGTACAGTCTTATATGTATAATTAAAAACTCAGTGAAACATATACATCGTTTATTAAAAATGAGTTCAATTTGAAATGGAATAATGATATATATACCTTTTATCAAACCATACATATATAATGATGCTTATAAATGTGTGATCTACACTTTGGATTATAAAAAAAAACTGAGTCTAACATTTTCATGTCCACCACGATCACTTACAAATGGGGAGACAAAGTGTCCCATTGTCTCAATCCTCGGTCCATCCCGGTGAACCCTCGCGATGCAAGTTGTCATCTAGGATAACCATTTGAAAGAAAACCATATGGATAATGTTACGTACAGCCCTTTCCTGTCACAATTTCAGTCTACATGTGTTTTGAATTTTTTAAAAACAGTATACATCATCTAATGAAATACATGTTTTTATAAAAAAAATAAATATATGTTCCAATGAATTGCATTGATGCATTTATAAAAAAAATGTGAAAAATTTAATCCATGCATATTCCTCGTAAATGTGAGTATATGCTTTAGTGATTTAGTGATTTTTTATTAACACATATGGAACTGAAATTGGGGCTAAAAAAAACATGTGTACCAGAACTCAAAGCCCATATATACACTGCATAATATGAAACAAACCATCTCACTCAATAGAATCACAAGCTTTTGCAAGATTACCCCGGCCATCAGTAACGACTCCTTAGTATGGGTATCTATTGTGCGATCATAAATTATGAGGAATGAATCTTGATATTTTAAAAAAGGCTTTTTGGACTGGATTAGTTGATAGATAACACAGTTTAAACCCATCTGGATCCTTGTTTGGGCGGATTGTGTTTGAAAAATGAAAATTTTCAAACTCGGATCCAAACCCTTTTGACGCGTTTGTGTTTCAAGTCCCTCTTTTTTTTCAGCTTAAGGACCCACAATTAAAAAAAACTTGGGGTTGGATACACATGTCCTTGTAACACAAAAAATGTCTCATAAATCATATAATTAACTATTATTAACTCATCCATAATTAAAATTAACCATGGTTATAAATTAACTATTATATCCTTTCAGATGTCTTTTATTGAAAAAAAAAACTTAAAAACATATGAGTCCCTAATAAGCATGCATAATCCCACATAAATACTTTCAAATTTGGAGTCGGACATACATGTTCCTACAAACTCGAAAAATATCACGTACATTCCTATGTCCCTAAAAACACGAAAAATATTACATACATTTTAATAAACACACTCTGGAAAGAAAAATTTAATTTTTATCATGCATAAAAAAAAAAGTGAATGTCCATAAACTCTAATAAATGCTCATTGATTCAGCCATCGAGTGATATATTAGTGCGTCAAAGATAATCAGAAGTTGAAGAAGATGAGAAGGGGTTGAAGAGGAGAGAGGGAATGTGAGAGATGAATGTTAAAAGGAGAAGAAAAGTGAAAAATTGGTAAAGGGCAAAATGGTCATTTATATGGGCCTAGATGTTTGTCTTTATTTTCAAGGACTTATATGGGTGTTTAATTTCATATGAATGGAATATTATGAGAATATACCATTAAGATGGATGAGAATTTGATTGAGAGACTAAATTGACTAACCATAACAGTTTAAAGGACATGTATTTTCAACCCTAAGTTTGGAATAGCTTATATAGGACTGAGTATGTTTAGAGGGACTTAGTTGTCTTTAACCATTTTTATTTTTTATTTTCAAGAAATGTGTACATATTTTTTAAATATTGGGAGGGGGGCTTAATCCCCCCACTAGGAACTATTGGTCTGCCAGTGTATAAGAAGGTTGGTCCTTAGTTATGACTATCCACCAAACCCAATCATGAGTCTGCTCTATCAACTCACATGCATGCTTATTCGTTCACGAGAATACTTTATCAACAGTAAAGTGGTACATGTGTTATATTAAGAGAATACTTCTCTAAAAGAAGGACAAGGTATCATTCTCCAAGGGAATAAATTAAAGTGAAACACAAGAGGTGATGTGACAAATCACTAAGAGAAAGGCGACTAAAAGTAAAAAATAAAAAGTTTCAATAAAGCAAAATAACATTAGATTTCAAGGCCTTTGAAATCCGAAGGAGAAAGTAGATTATAAGAAGACATGCATGACTTGGACGAAGGACATTCGAAGAGTGTTATCCCACACAGTCTAAGTTAACTTGTGTTATATAATGTCTACGGTAAGGAAGAAGATGAAGCGATGCTTGGTATTGTAAGTCATTTATATTTTTGTTTTCTTGGTTGACTCTAATCCTATAATTTGTTCAATTACAATGCCTTAAAAAACATACATATGGAAGGAACTGAAGAGTAAGTATCCAACATTAATTTTTTTTTTATGGTAAAGTATAATTAGTCATCGTTATTTTTTATTGGTTTTGTTATTTCATTTTAGATCCACCGATACCAACTATCTCTCTACCATCATAGGCATTCTCAATGTCAACTCCCAATTTGGGCCGGACATGTATATTCATAGGATTTTTGCTCATCTTGACTAGCTTGGAGCCTGAATGCTAAGTGGACCCCCATATCTGGATTCACTTCATCTTTTATATGCTCTTATCTTTCACTTACTTCATGTTCTCTAGCTTGAATTTTGACATGGTTGGAAGAGACATCAACTTCATCATCACCAGGGTTCTAAATTTTAGGATATTGATCTCTCTCATTAGATCTATCTTGGGTTCAATGTTTTTGTTATTGACAATGGTGAATGTGATACAGATTAGGTTGGGCTAGGGAGTTCATCTAAATTCACCATCGTAGTTGATTTTATTTTGGCTATGGGATCTGCATTACTTATAAATGTTCCCTTTCAGTCTTGTTCTCTTTCACTCATTGAGTTACACATAAGTGTATGATCACATTCATACTACAATAATTGGTATAGTACATGGTATTAAGGATCATAGTTTAGAACAAACCATTTAGTACCATGTACTATACAAATTATTATAGTAGTAATACATATTAAATTTAATCATACACTCGTGTGTAACTCAACGAGTGAGAGAGAACAATACTGAAGCAACATATCTAAAGTAATGCAGATCCTATAACCAAAATGAAAACAAACATGACGGTGAATTTGGATGACCTACCACAATTAAGAGGTCCTAGTGCAATCTATACCACATTTACCATTGTCAATATAAAAAACATTGCAACCAAGACAAATCCAATGACAGATATCAATATCCTAAATTTTAGAACCCCGGGGCTAATGGAGTTGATGTCTCTTCCAATCATTAGTCAAGCTAGAGAACATGAAGCGGGTGAAAGATAGGAGCATATCGCGATATAGGGGGCCCACTTCGCATTCGAGCTCCAAGTTGCAGTGGGTAGTCATTGTCACGCCCCAGGGCGGCCGTCCCCGGGACGCGGCAGGTGTATACATGATATCAGCAGTCTAAACTGGAGGTCAATAATATACTCTAAATAACAGCTAAAATGACAACACCGACAAAAGCAAGGCTGACATGATATATACACAGATAGCGGAAGCTAAAAGACTGAGTCTGTAATTCAAAAACATACTACAGACTCGATACATAATCAAATGTCCTGTGAGAGCCAATATACACACATACATCCAAATAATACACAAACGGTGCCCAAGCACGGAAATATATACATACAATCAAAAGGAAGGATGCTGATGGCCTCTAAGAGTCGCGGGACGTGGCGTTGCTCCGCTACTGAAGAAGTCTCTCGGGGAGCTCCTCCTTCAAGTCCGACTAAGTGATTACTGGAGAAAATATTATGCGAGGGGTGAGCCACACGCTTAGTGAACAGCACAACCCATGCATCACAGTTTATATTAACCACAAATAAATAATCAAGCCTCAAAGTGGCAGGAATTACACAATCCAGTGGGTCGCTACATCGCCGACCCACCACACCCTCACCCTCACCCCTCAATATGGTGACATAGGATATTGGGACTGACTAGGCTGTTAATAATCCTTGAACTACACAAATCCAGTGGGTCGCTACATCACCGACCCACCACACCCTCACCCTCACCCCTCAATAGGTGACATAGGATATTGGGACTGACTAGGCTGTTGGTCACCCTTGGTCCACCGATAGTCTCTCCTCCACTCCGTAGGCCGCTTGGCCACTCCCACATTCAGCACAGTCCGTCCCAAATCAGGAGGTGCCTACTGATGGGAGCCCTCTCACGGGACGGCCTTTCTAACGCTGAGGCAGTCTCTACACGGATCCAACGAAGAGAACAGAACAGCCTATCCATACGCATATGATCCACTCGGATCCGCCGACAACACATCTCAACAACTCTAATGTCATGAATTCTTCAGAATTTCTCCAGGGCGCATAACCAAGATGCGGGGAATATATAAGATAATAATGAGGAAAAGAAACCTTGGGAGGGCAACCTGAGGTCCCGATATAGGACATCCCGACAACCAAACAAGGAACACGGAGTACCCTAGCCCGGGTCTCAATGTTGACCTCGCAAGGCCCCCTTAATATTCCCCAAGGCATACTAATAGACATATGCTCGCATTTAATTTAATAAATTAAACTAATAGGACGCATGCATAGGTCGAGGCTTTCCTAGCATGATAACAAGGTGACAAGATGCATGGCTCTTACACATATCCTAAGGGTGCAAGTCCCTAACATACAAGGTCTAGGGTGGCATGCATTCTACACACTAATCGTGCTTGCATAGTTTACATATTAACAAGTTAATATTAAACTATGGTGCCCCAGGGGAGGGCGGTATACGCCCAAGTGCATATAGCGCCTCCCTACTGGGTTGGGTTGTCCCACTCACCGATAACCGGGTCATCGCGCGACCGTCCGTCTAGATCTGCAAGACAGGGTAATCAACTTGGTGAGTAAAATACACAATTACAACAAAAATACATTAAAATACCCCACACTCGGACAAACGTACATACGGCCCGTACACACGCGAGTCCGAGCACCCCGACTCACTCCCGAACCCCCGGGCAACCATCCGCACGGCCACCCACCCCGGGCGCACAGCCGCGCCCCAGCCCGCGTGCCCAGACGCACTACCGAGTCCCTGCCCGCATGCCCGGACACGCTGCCGAGCCCCCCAGGTGCACAGCACGCTCACTGCGCCCCAACGCAGCAACCCGCGCGCACACCCGCACGCCCTGCGCCCCAGCGCCTCGCCCCGCGCGCACCCCGCGTGCACCACCGGCTCGCCTCACCGCGCGCGCATAGCCCGCCTGCGCCTCTGCGCAGCACTTCGCGCGGACGCTCGCGCACAGCGCTCTGCTCAGCGCTCCGCGCGCACGCCCGCGCACGGCGCCCAGCGCGCAGCACCCTCAAGCTCCTGCTCCACCCGCGCGCACGCCCGCGCGCACGCCCGCGCTGCTCTGCCCGGCCTGCCTGCCAGCCCGCTTGCCTGTGCTGCCTGTGCTGCCAGCCTACCCGAGACAGCCTACCACCTCCCCGACGGCCACCAATGGCCACCAACCGCAACCAACCGCCACCAACAGCCACCAACAGCCATACATTCCCAAAAACACCCTCCTAACATGCATCTAAACAAGAAAGGAAGGAGAGAAACCTCACCCAAGGAAGGAAAGGAAGGAAGGGAAGATCGGTTGCTCTTCGCTCACCGAAACACCTCCTCAAGGACCACCACCACCAAGAGCTCCTTCAGCCCTCGAAATGGCTGAAATCTGAGGAGAAAAGAGGGCATTAGAGGGGGTCACATATGAGGGAATTCGAAAACGAAACCACCGGAAGATAGATCGGGAGCTCACCTATCTTTTCTCTCTTTAGGGTTTTTGGTTTTGACCCCTTGAACTAGGTCATATGGAGGTTTTAAAGAGAGGGAGAGAGAGAGAAAAATTTGGAGAAGATGATGAATAGTGAGGGGTTTGAAGTCGTGGGATTTATTTATCCTCACTTCCGCTCCACACACACTCACACCCCTAATTAGCTTAGCCATATTTAGGTTTAGGTTAGGATTAGGGGGGTTTAAGTGCACTTTGACTTGGGTCAACCCAACCATACTAGAAAACAAAAGAGTTGACCAAGTCATGGGCCCACATTGACCAAGTCATGGGCCCACATTGACCAAGTCAAGTCTCCCAATGACTTCTCGCTCGGTCAAAACCTGGATACGCTTCGGAACTGCGAAATTCTGAAACGTTACCGGAATTCGATGAAATTTTCGTGAGTGACTTGGAATGGCACCAGGACACATAATATGCAGTTAGATTTTCAATCGGAGTCCTCAAACTCAGGATGATAGCTAACAGTCCAAAATTTTAGCGGTTCCGATCGAAAAACGAAAAAAATTCAAAAACTGCCAGAATGCTCCAATGGTTACCAGAAGGCTAAAAGTGACACATATATAACAGTCATGAAGAGCAAAAATCCTATGAATATACTTATCCCAAATTGGACGTTGACGTTGAGAATGCCCTTAATGGTAAAGAGATAGCATGTATCGGTGGATCTAAAATGAAATAACAATACCAATAAGAAACATAATAATGACTAACTATACATTATCATAAAAAAATTTGTGGTAGAGACTTACCTTTTCAGTTTCTGCCATATATAGGTTCTTTAAGGCACTGTAATTGAATAAAATATGGGATTAGAGTCAAATAAGAAAACAAATATGTATGAATAACTAGTTGATGTGTGCGTTGATGAATTGCACAATAAAGAAGCACCAAAACTTAGTATTTTCATATTTCCTTGGATTGTTAAGTAATGTAGTTTCACGTAGATTCAATAAAATACTATAAAGTAACTGTGAGTTTGGTAATCTGGACAACAAGGTGATTTCTGTTTAGTTTTCTTTGAAAATTGTAATGTATAAATATTTTGTGTAATTTGGGATTGATTTTTATTATAATATAAGTTTGAGAAATTCTTCTTGCATAAATAAAGAATGAAAAGAAGGGAAAATGATTGAATTGCCCTCAGTCTCCCCACATAGAAAGAACAAAAAAAACATTTTTATGCACTCATTTTCATCACACAATTGAAGATGAGGGATACCCTAGACAGAGACAAAGGACGTGAAAGATTTTACCAAAGCTTGCTGTGGTGAACGAATGTGAATAGAGAGTTAGTAATAACTGCAAACACTACCGAGAGCCCCTGCAATAAGTTGAGCTTCCAAAACCACACCCCCTGTCAACTGCCACAGCTCTCTAGAGCATTTGCAAGCCACCACATCCACCTCTTCTTGCAATCCCATGTTTCACACATAGCTCTCTACATCTCCTCCATGTAGTTATGAGCCTCATTGGATTTAGAATAAAAGTGTGTGAGAAAATAGGGTGGAATCAAATTCTCACCCTTTAAGGTGATAATCTCAAATTCTACTAGGAATATTAAATTAGATGACTATTTGACTATTTACAAATTAACTAAATTACTATCTACATTCATTCTAAAATAAATAACATTCTTCTCTCTTCTTTTTTTCCCATTGCCTCGTCTCCTTTTTTCCAGGCTTATTCCATCTACAATATTTAGAACCTCCATTGACCATCAGATATGATTCAATTACATATGATTTTTTTTAAATTTTTGTTTAATTTTTTAAAGGTAATATAATTTTTTCAAATCTCTGCAAGATCACGCAAGTTTGCAAGTATATGTATAATAGTAAGGGTATCACACAATTTTGTAAGTATATGTATAATAGTAAATGTATTTTGGACATTTAAACCAAATTCATGTATCATTTTCCATATGTGAACCCACAGTGAAAAGTGATTCTTTGCATAAATTCAATAAAGAACAAACAGTCTCACGAAATCTGGATTCCTAGTAAAATGATTCATGGTAAAATGATTCCTAATAAAATAAATCCATCGAAAAAATTATATGAACCAAACAGGGCCTGACGGAAAGGCAAGGTGTCCGCTTCATGCATTCTAGCATGGCATTAGCCCCCGTTTGGAACGGGAATAAAGCCATGGATAACCTAGGATAAAGGGGAATAATGAATTTTGGGTGTTTGGAAACACAAAATAACTAGGGATAAAGTATGTCAGAATAAACTGGTATAAAGTGGTATATGAATTCTAACCAACCCGTGGAATTAAAGTTATCCTAGGTTATCCCACCTAAAGACTATGTGGGCATACTGTCAAATCAACTGTCATCACCTCTTATAAATCATCTGTCAAATCAACTATCATTATTTTTTCACCTTTTATAAATCTTTATCCATACTTTATGCACATTTTACTCAAACAACAAAACGTTTATTCTTACGTTTAAAAACGAAAATAATTAAAAAACAACCAAACACAAAATCACTTTATTTTTATTTATATTCACTTATACTGAAATAAATGTATACCCAAGAATAAATCATATTCCCATTCCAAACGGGAAAGGAGGATATCTAAATAAATTCCACACATCTTTCTATACATATACGGAGATTGTCTTTTTCTTTCAGCAAATCATTGTATCCAATGTCGAGGATCTTTTGTGCCACCGTTTTGATGCATAGACTATTATAAATGTCTAACATGTAATGTGTCACACAAACTGCTAGAGCTTTGGAAGGTGTTCTCGATAGGGTGAGGAAAGACATTTGATTTGAATGTGAAACCCCAAAAAAAAAGACATTCGATTTGAATGACTTGTTCCTCTATAAGTTCAGTTGATTTAAAAATGGGATAAACTTAATGGCTTGTGAAACAAGAGATCTACATGACATGAAGTGTAGCTGTAGAGCACCTTTTTCACCCACAACAAGAGACAGATAGGACGGCCAAGAAGGCTTGAAACCACGCCTTCACTTGGGCGGGACATTGTGGGACAAGATTGAACTCCCTTTTGTGGTTGATATATCCTCCTAAAACAACATTTTTTAGTTTGAATTGCGTAAATTTGTTTGGTTAGCTAGAAATCATGCCAATATTCAATGGGAAAAAAAATGGGTGCCTCTAACCCCACTAGCCATTTTGATCTTCCCCCCAACCACCCAAATAATAAAGCATAACATGTGTTTTCTCTTTTTTATCATTAACCCCACCAATCAACCCCTCCCCACCAACTCAAAAATGTGTGAATGCCATCCCCACCAACTGAATCCAAATAAAACCCCCAAACACATGCCCTCTCTCTCCCCGCCCATTTATCTACCGTCGACCGCAACGTCCGCCATCGACATCCCCGGCCGGGCAGTGTACTTCCTCCGGTGACACCCCGAAGACCTTCCAACAGATCCTCATTGATTCTCACGAGTGCAAATAGATGCTCTAACTTGAAAGAATCACTTTGGTGAGTATCCATTCTTCATTGTTTGATTTTTTAAAAAATTTGTTTGTGTTTTCTTGTGGATATGGTGGCATGGGTGGTGATTGTTGAGATTTTTGTTGCAATGGTCATGTTTGTATTTTTAGGGTTTAGGGTTATGGTAGTAGTGATGGTGTTAGAGGTGGTTCTATTTGTATGTCATTGTGTAGGACATTTATACGTGATTGGTGGTGATTATGATAGTGTTGATGGCCATGGATATGTGTGGTTTTATAGTTTGTTTGAGTGATATGCCATATGTGTGGTTTGGATGATATGCCATGTATTGGTTGGGATGGTTGTGGTTTGGTGGTTTGCGGTAGTATTGGATGGTGATGTTCGATGGGATAGTGGTCATGGTGTTGTAGGTGGCATTTATAGGGGTATTGGTGGTGTTTGGTCATAGTTTTATTCATTAAACATGTGTCATTGTGCCTTTACATACCATTCATGTTAATTTGTTTATCAATCAAATATTCACACAGGTATTGAAATGATACATCTATAGTCAACCGTTGATTTGTAGAACCACCACAAGTGCTTTGAAGTATGAATAAAGAGGTTAGTCTTTATGCTTCCGTAGATATATTCGTCATAGACTCATAATTCAAAAAAATAATGACATGTTTATTGTGTTTTCAGAAGTATCTAATACCATTTGTTGAAGATGCCGAGGAGTCCATCCCCAACACGATGGAGGCCATGTCCAATGATGCGATCACCAACATTGACACCACCGAGCATTTCTCCACACCCTTGGTAATGTTAACGATGACTCCACTTCCTTGGTAACATGTTATGATGAAATGTGTAGCCATATAATATGGGAGGTGACATGAATGTAACGGATATTATCATTCTTTCAGGTCTTTGACACCCGAGCTGAACTAATTGATTGGGTCAAACGTGTTGGTAGAAACATTGGTGTCATAGTAGTCATTGGCCGGTCGGAAACCTCAAACCCTCGTAGATCAGCACGAGTGGATCTAATATGTGAGAGAGGAGGGGAATACGACGGTAAACCAAAAAAAAGGACGTCAAGAAGAAGGATATAAAGAAGCGTCGAACCGGTACGAAGAAGTGTGGTTGTCTATTCAAGCTACGTGCTATTGAACACTCAGAGAGATGGTCGTTGAGAGTTCTATGTGGTATACACAATCATTCCCTCATCGTCAACTTCGAGGGCCACTCATTTGCTGGGAAGCTTCTAGAGGAGGAATACACTGTGCTAGAGGGAATGTCAGTGAGCGGCATGCGTCCTCGCGATATTCTAACGCACTTGAAGAATAGAGATCCCACCAATGTCAGTTCAATAAAGAATGT
Organism: Acorus gramineus; assembly: GCA_030737835.1. Lineage (NCBI taxonomy): Eukaryota > Viridiplantae > Streptophyta > Magnoliopsida > Acorales > Acoraceae > Acorus > Acorus gramineus. Next base: position 3,893,062 of record JAUJYN010000013.1, on the reverse strand, counting down.
ATATAACGCACGAACAAAATTACGACTTCGAGAAACATGTGGGCGTACACAGATGCAACAGCTGATGAAGTTGATTTATGAGCATGGTTATATTGAACGACATCGAGTGGAAGATGAAGATGAGGTTGTGTCAGAGATCTTTTTTGTGCATCCCACTTCCATTCAACTAGTGAGAGCATTCCCTCTTGTGTTTATGATGGATGCTACTTACAAGACCAACAGATACAGGTTACCACTCTTAGAGATAGTGGGAGTGACTTCGACGGGGAGGACATTTGCTGCTGCGTTTGTATATTTGCGGGCAGAGAAAGAAGAGAATTACACATGGGCGATGGAGTGCTTCAAATCACTCTTCGATGGATCCCCCTCCCCAAAGGTAATCATAACAGATCATGAGGTCGGTCTAATGAATGCTATATCTGTGGTATTTCCATCGACTGTGAACCTCCTTTGTCGTGTGCACATAGAAAAGAATGTGGTGAAAAACTGTAGAAAATCGTTTGAAGACGTAGAAACATGGAACAGATTTATGGGGGCATGGGCTGAAGTGATGAAGGCAATGACAGAGGTTGATTTCTGTAGAAAATTGCAACGCCTAGAGAATGAATTCATTGGTTATCCAAAAGTGATTTCATACTTGAAAGCAACTTGGTTGGATAAGCATCGTGAAAGGTTTGTCTCTGCATGGATTGACAGACATATGCACCTTGGTAACACATCTACAAATCGCGTAGAGAGTCACCATGCTAAGCTGAAGAGACATTTGCAAACATCGGTTCACAATTTCGTGAGCTCCTGGCGAACCATCCATAATCTCTTGGAGTTGCAATTTTCTGATATAAGGGCCTCCTTCGAGGAGAGCCTAACAAAAATCCCTCACAGGTATCGAGGGTGTCTGTACCAGGACCTTGTGGGCGTAGTCTCTATATATTCCCTTCAGAAGCTACAGAACGAGATACAGGCGAGTGATGGAGTTGGCCCAGATAGCACAATTTGTGATCATGCAGTGTATACAACTTGTGGACTACCGTGCGCCCATATGATTGGTGAATACAAGCAAGAAGGTAGATCAATACCCATTGCTGCAATTCACCCATTTTGGCGAAAGCTTGGGATAACTCCATTCATTGATGACTTCACCGACTCGGTTGACATCGGCCCAGAAATTGAGATGCTCCTCAAACGATTCACTCATGGGAACATTGTCCAACAAAAAGAGATTAAAAAATATTTGAAAAAATTGAGTGATCCATCTGCCACGCTCCTTTTAGAGCCAACTGCTAAGGTGAACACAAGAGGCCGGAAGAAAAATGGAAAGCAAAGAGCAAAAGCATTAATAGAAGAATCAACCAAAAGATCTCCAAGTGGTGGTTTTGAGTATGTTCTTCAGTCAATTGAGCAATCAAAGAAAGTTGATACAGTTATTAGCGAGAAGGGCTCACAATTGAACCCTGATACCATACGACCGAAGATGGCAGTGCAAAGGGGAAGGGTTCTCCGGAATCGAAACATCGAAAGCGAGAAATACATTGCTGAATTCCCCCCTTTCCTATCCCCATTCATAAGAAACGTATATGACGTTATCGGGGATGGTCATTGTGGATTTCGGGTGATTGCATCCTTTTTGGGCATGTCAAACGATGGTTGGAGGGATGTTAGGAATGATCTCCTGTTTGAGATCGAGCAACACGAAGAACAGTATGCAAGGGTGTTCTATGGATTGGATCGTGTGGATGAGGTGAAGAGGACTCTGCGTTGTCAATCTTCAGTTGCCGATAGAGAGCATTGGATGTCTATGCCTGACATGGGATTTGTGATTGCCTCCTGTTACAAAATTGTGGTTGTACATATTTCAAAACATCAATGTCTGACATTCTTCACACTAAGAGATCCTCCACCTCCAATTAGTGCCCACCGAATCCTACCAATTGGTTATGTAAATGGATGTCACTTCGTTGGTTTGGATTTCACACCAGATGCTCCGTTGCCTCCTGCGGCAAGATCATGGGATCGGTTTCGTCTTGACGTGGCAAGTGCATGGATAACGCCATATAGTGAAAGAATTGATCGATTCAAAGCTCTAGCAGGGACTGACATAGCAATGGCCGATGTTGTTGATATTGACTAGGCTGGCCTTCCATTTTGTATAGACAGTGTAAAGTCACATAGTGTGACTCATTTTGTATACACAGTGTAAAGTCACATAGTGTGACTCATTTTGTATAGATAGCCTAAATGTCATATAATGTGACTGATTTTGTAAAGTGTAAATGAATCTGAATGTTCTGGGTTTGTGGTATATAATTCACTTATGTGCAACTGGATATGTTTAGATTCATGTTAGAAATGGGTTGATTCTTGGGGGCAAAAATTTATAAGTCTGACAATCCATTCGACAGGCCTTTCGTCGACCTGGGAAACATAGGTCGACCAAACACCCGTCGAATTAACTGTCAGAATCAAAGTATGTTCTGACATTCTGCTCGACAGACCTTCTGTCGACCTGGGTTATACCGGTCGACAGAACCCTTGTCGATGCACCAAACAGAACCAAAAACATGTTCTGTCATTTACCTCGACAGACATACCGTCGACCTGGGAAATATAGATCGAAAGAATCCCTGTCGAAACACCAAACAGAACCAACCCATTTCTTCCAGTGTGCTCGACAGACCTTCGGTCGACCTGGGCAGTACAGGTCGACAGAAGCCCTGTCGATACACCAAACAGAACCAACCCATTTCTGACATTCGGATCGACAGACCTTTTGTCGACCTGGGTTATATAGATCGACAGTAGCCGTGTCGATACACCAAACAGACCCACTCATGTTTTGTCATTCTACTCGACAGACCTTCTGTCGACCTGGGTTATATAGGTCGACAGAAGCCCTGTCGATACACCAAACAGAACCAACCCATTTCTGACATTCGGCTCGACAAACCTTTTGTCGACCTGGGTTATACAGGTCGACAGAATCCCTGTCGATAGGCCAAACAGGACCATCCCATTTCTGACATTCGGCTTGACGGACCTTTTGTCGACCTGGGTTATATAGCTCGACAGAACCCCTGTCGATACACCAAACAGAACCCACTCATGTTGTCATTCACCTCCACAGACCTTCTGTCGACCTGGGCTACATATGTTGACAAAAGCCTTGTCGATTCACCAAACAGAACCAAAACTGTTGTCATTCACCACAATAGACGTTCTGTCGACCTGGGAAATACCGATCGACAGAAACCCCGTCGATACACAAAACAGAATCAAAGACATTTCTTGTGATCATGCTCGATAGACTTCCCGTCAACCTGGGACGTTTATGTCAACCGAAACCCTGTCGATACTCCTAATAGAATTAAATAATGCTGTCAACCACTCGACATACATGAAGTCGACACTCTAATTATGACAAAGATATAAATAACTGGTACATTTATCACACTTCAACATTCAACGATTCATAACATTAAACATTCAGTGTTCAGAAGTTCAAGAGAGGCTATTTTACAAGATCTTCAGTCACAAACATGTACTGATTCTTTAGTTTTCCCAACAAGAAAAAAGAAATTTTCTGATTGGGGCACATGGATTGACTGTACTTTGAATCATTCTTCGGTCATCTGTGTCGATCGGGTCTTTGCTTTGACTGCCTTTGTACAGTTTGTGCATCGGGGAGTGGCGTGCCATCCTTCAAGTGATGAATAACATCACGGATCGTGGATTGAGCGGCAGAGATAGTTGTCCTCTTATCCAGCAGCAACTCAAGATATTGGACGGCATTTGCATTACGCTACCAATGAACAAGTTCCATATAAAAAAGAGAAATAATTCGTATAATCAAATTACACCAAAAATAAAGGATAATTCAACAGTATACCGTATCAACATCGGATGTAGAGGCCATTTGCGCCAATTTCCTGTTATGCGGGTTTTGTACGAATCTATGACTCATTCTTTCAAACCATTTGATGTAATCCGGAACTGCATCCCATGATTGATAAACCCTGTCTCCCCTTGAAGCCACACTTAAGACGGAATCATGCCATTGCTCCAATTGTTCCACACTACCACCATATTCTGCTTTATAGCCGGTAGAGGAGCGATTCCTTTTTGCTACTCTCTGTGGTCTAATTGGTGATCTCGGGACTGTCTGAATGTGCCCAAACTGTCGGAGTACCCTGTCAGGCATGTACGGCTCAAAAATAGAATTTATACAAAGACATCCTTTGAAGAAGGTAAACTCGCTGAGTGGTCTGCGGTCTCGGACGGATCGATATGGATCCCAATCAACCTGCGCAATGTATTGTTTCAAGTTAATGTGGATTTTAGGTAAAAAAAAATAAAAAATAAAACATGAGAAGCTTTGGACAAGGGCTACCTGATCAGGTGCAGCAATGTCGAGGAGCTCACGAATAACTTCAACAGAATTTTTTTGCAACCCCGGTATGTTACGACTACGAATCCACCGATCAGACCGAGGAGTTTGATCGTCGTATGTAGGGTCGGGTGCTGGGCTCAAAAAGAGGAGGTGCTCATATACCCAAACCTACGCAAAGGGTTTTTGATAAAGGATTTAAAACAAAAAACATGCCACATATAATGAGATATATACTTTTATAAAATATGATATACATATTCCAATGAATTGTATGAACTATTTCATAGAAATGTATAATATTTCTAACGATGTATATATTACAATGAGTGTAGATAGTACATGTATTCGCATTATTTAAGATTTGATATGCACACATAGCTTTAAAAAAGGGTTCCCTTATCCACATCTGAACGTTGCCTGTGTAGTTTATGTGGTCCCTGCATTATTGATAACATCCACGCTTTTCTTCCTTTCAAATAGAAACCATGACATGTGACACTAATAATTCTTGATAGATATTTGATAGTGAGACTGATATTCTTTTTTTTTTAACAAAAAAAATAAAAAAGTTGGAATAGTCCATCCCCATTTTTCAGAAAGGCATAGAATTTGGACATATATATAGCACAAGGTCTTTAGGCTGCTCAAATATGGTGATAAACCAGGATCCTGTGACATCCTACCAATTTTTTTTTTCTAGGGCACTCTTACAGACCTATAGAGAGAAGTTGAGAGTGAATTTGGTAGAGAAATTCCCTAGTGTTGATGAAGGATTTAAAACCAAAAGCATATGTCAAACTTTTAAATAAATAGAATCAATACATGAAGTCTACGTACCTCTAATAGTGTAAGATAACCAGAAATTTGCTTGCAGTTAGCTCGAGATGCAATACCAAGTTGCCGGTAGATATGTGCAAGTGTTGCTGATCCCCAACCAAAGGAACCGGTACGATCTATGTCAACCAAAAGGCTAAGGTATGCTACCGGAATAGTGAACCCGGTCTTATCACTGAATAACGTACAGCCAAGCAAAAATAATAAGTAACCTCTAACAGCAAAATCTATTTGCACGCCCGACTTCCCAGCAGACTTATAAGCAAGCTTATCTCGTAGCCACACCAACCTAACAGCATTACCATTGTACCTTCGCAACTCATCCATAATCACTGGAAGTGGCAAATTCAGGCACCCTTTCACTAAATCTGAGGCTTCGTCAATGGTTAAAGAGGTCAAAACATTTATCGCCTTCCCCATGACTGGAATGCCGACTATTTGGGCCACATCATCTAAAGTTATCGTCATCTCCCCAAATGGTAAATGGAAGGTATTTGTCTCCGGGTGCCATCGCTCCACCATTGCAGTGATTAAAGGATTATTAAGTGTCTTGAAGCAATACATTGCCAGCGGCCACAACCCACTTTGTTTCACTCGATCTGTAAAGGTTAGAGATTCCTTCTCCAAATCCCAGCTATCTAGTGTCTTGGCCGGTTGGCGACATCGCAATGATCGGTCACCCTAAAAAAAAAGTGGAACATATATAGAGTGAATAATTTATTTATTTTATAACAGATTAACATAATTAGTAGTTGTTACGTTACACATACCTTGCCATTCCATACACGATATGCGATATGATGCCTGTAGTCCAGGAGGAGTTCATTGGTCTCAGGCCCACCAAGAAAGGGACCTCTTATGCTATCCTCATCTACATCAGAGTCAACTGGTAAAATATCTTGTCTCTCTTCTTCTTCGACCTCGTGTCCCTCTTCATCGGACATTACTACTTCATCTTCCACTTCTTCTTCTTGAGCATGTGAGACAATTGATGTTGAAGGTGCGCTTTTAGCCAACCTTTCAGATTGACGTCTTCGAAGAGAGGCGGTTTGAGGGATGCGTTGTTTGGGGGCCATCCTGCATAAGGTGGATTGAACATTGGCATTCAACTATAGAGCAAAAGCATTTAAAAAAAAACCAATGATATTCTAGAAGGGTAAACAATGTTCATTATTAAGAAGAATCAAATTTAAGCATTATAAAAGTAATGCCCTACATATGTGACAACATAATCATTCTAATTTCAATCAATTGAATTTTTTTTTTTTAAGATTAGTGAATTATAAATGGACATGAACCACCACTCAATTCATTAGTCTTGTCAACACAACAAAATATATAAATTCATCTTCATTATTGAACATAAAACCAATCCAATTCAATTACAATCCCTAAGTTTCTATGAAAAACATAGGTTCCATCCAAAATCCCCCCTATTTTTATTTATTTTTTCTTTTATTTTTTTGAAATAACCAATATTTGAAATCACATGATGAAGCCTAAACACAGTCCAATTCAAATATAAACCCAAGGTTTCTATGAAAAACCTTAGGTTTCTATCCAAAACTCACACAATCCAATTTAAACATAAACCCTAGGTGCCCAATGAAAAACCCTAGTTTCTTTTTTTTGGAATAACCAATCTTTCAATCCACATTTTAGTTTTCCTAAACCCTAAAAACAAGATTTGAGCAATAATATTAATATTCAAATGATTCAAGAAGAAGTAGGAATGATGGATTACCTACAATGTGATTTGCAGGGATGATTTTCGTTTCCTCCTGATGAATCTCCGGCGGTGTACGAGGATGAAAGAGGGATCCGATTGAGCAGCGGTGACTTTGTAGATCGGCTAAGGAGGAGGAGGAGAGGGAAAGGACGAGAGGGAGAGCAGAGAGAAGAAGACGGAGAGGAGAGAGTAGTCTGTTTTAGATAAATAAGGGAGGTGGGGTGGGATTAGATATTTAAATGACTGTTATAAATAGTGTGGTGGGATTAGGTATAAAAAAATTAGTAGGTTGTGGGAACAGGTGGTTGGGGGGGGGGGGGGGGAGCAAAATAACTGGTGGGGTTAGACGCACCCAAAAAAAATAAAAATTTGAAGTGCATAATTTTCGAAATCTTTTGATCAATCATGCATCCAAATGAGCCTTGGTTTCAAATTACTTCATTAGAATTTTAAAACGTGCGTAGCAAAGAGTGATCGGGCAGTAATCCTAAAATTATAAATAAATTAAAAATTATTATGCATAAACTCTGTAAATTATTATGATATTAAAATCCAAATCTGGCAACCCCATCCTAATATATCCAGGTAAATCCAAATCTAATCCAATCCCCAAATAAATAAAATAAAAAACTAATAATCACCCCCACGCCCACCCCCACCCCCACCCCCTCCTCCCCTTCCCTTTAGTTACCTCCCATCCAAAAAAGAAAAAAGAAAAAAGAAAAAAATGAAAGCCCTCTTCAACCTCCAAAGAACCCCAACCCCATCCCCTCAAAACCTTCCCTCCCCACCCAAACCCACCTCCTCCCCCTCCCACCTCTCCTTCTCCCTCCCCACCTTTTCCCCCTCCCTCTCCTCCAACCCTCAAGACCCAACCCCCCCAAAACCCCTCGTCGTCGTCGGCTCCGCCAACGCCGACATCTACGTCGAGGTCGACCGCCTCCCCCGCGAGGGCGAGACCGTCTCCGCCCGTACCGGCCAGACCCTCGCCGGCGGAAAGGGCGCCAACCAGGCCGCGTGCGGCGGTCGCCTCTCCCACCCGACCTACTTCGTCGGCCAGATTGGGGAGGACGCGCACGGGCGTCTGGTCGCCGACGCGCTCAGGGGCGGTGGTGTCCGCCTCGACCGGCTCTCGGCTGTGGCTGGGGCGCCCACCGGGCACGCCGTCGTCATGCTCCAACCCGACGGGGAGAACTCGATCATCATCGTCGGTGGAGCGAATATGTGTTGCTGGCCCGATGAGGTGTCGGAGGAGGATTTGGAGGTCGTGAGGGGTGCTGGGATTGTTCTGCTTCAGAGGGAGATCCCTGATGCGGTCAATGTCCAGGTTGCGCAGGTGATTGTTTTGTTTAGGATCTTTTGATTCTTCTTTTGTTGGGTTTTGTTGAGAATTGTTTGTCTTTGCTTTTGTGAATGTGAAAGAGTCTGAAAATTAAAAATGGGTCTGCTTAAAAGTGGCATTTTTGTTAGGATGGACAGATGGGATGAACATAACAATAATTGAACCTCTTAAGACTCTTGTGGGGTTTTATGCTGAATGCCTTTATTATTTTTGCTTGCAGACATGCTTTACCAATGGTTTCCAAGTTGGTTGTATTGGGGAACTAGGATATGATGTTATTACTTGAACGACGGGATTTATACATGTCCATTTATGTGGATAAGTACACATGGGAGAAAAAGTTGATTTGGGAATATTGATGCATATTTTCAGATTTTAGTGGAGTATGTAAGAATAACTAAGCATTGATGATGAAATGGAAGATTTGGTCGTTTGAATGGCTTCACTATATTTGGGTTCTGAAGGTTAATTGGTATTCATGTTTATTTATTTATTTTTTTTTTGGGGGGGGGGGGGGGTGACTTTGGGAATCAATGAAATGTTGTGTGATCCTAAATTTTTTTTTTTAACAATTTCATGGAGTTGGAGTCCATCATATGCGTGCTATGCAACATTGTAAATGAGACCATTGGTGGAACAATTATGGAATGTGTTGTGGATGGCAGCGTGTTTGAATGTGAATTGTGATTCTTTGAAGGATCTTTGAGTAGCTGGGAAGAGGTAGATGTGGTATTGTAGTACCAAGGCCAATGTGGGCCAATGTGGTGCAAATCCTGTTCTTGCTGGCTGCTGGGCTATTTGGAGGATGAGGAATGATGAGGTCTTCAACAGAATCAACCCTTATTTTGAGAATTTATCGGATAGCTCCGTAGGTTCATAAAGGATAGGGCGATTCATTGCTCTGGGACAGATTGGTGATCAGAGAGTTGAAGTAGGGGCTGTGGGTGTTGGGCAGTAGATCCCTCAACTATTGGTTGTTCTTTGTTTTGTTATGTTTTTTTTTATCCTTTTCTCTTGCATGTCCTACAATTGTATTTCGTTTTTGTAAATGAAATTGGTTGTAGGATTCCCACCTGTTCTCATAAAACTCATGGAGTTAGTTTTGCTCGGAGGAATTTTTAGGCATATGGATTGGATTTTATTTTATAATGTCTCTAGAATTTCAGAATTAATTATTTTTTTTTGCGGGTTCTCCAATGCCATAATGCTCCTGTTTTGAATCAATCTGAATGCAGAACGAGGAAGAGTATGGGATTCCAAGGCATTTCAGTAATCAGAGAGATAATGGGATAGATTTAGGGGAAGTGAAAATAAATGATGTCAATCAAAAACTTGAATTACCTTTTTGTATGAATAGGAAGCATGTACACTTTAATGCTTGTAAAAGTTCTGTAGTCATATACAACCATTATGTGGCTTTTCAACCTACAATAAGACAGTGGATAGAGAAATCATAGAGCATGGGAGAATATTTTAGTTGGTAAAAAAAAAAGGGTTTCCAGATAGAAACTTCATAATAAAAATAAGAAGATCTTGATGTTTTGTCCCAAGATGCCTTAAAGTCTTAGTTTCAATTATGGTCATTTGAAATAGAGTTTTCAAGGATAAGATTAGAATTTCTTTAATGGTTGATAAGGGTCAATGCTTCATACTCATGTGATATGCTATATCTTTCATAGACTATCCATGTATGAGTTCTAGAGTTGTGTTTGATGTGCATCTTTGCTGTACTTGCTTGAGATGCTTGCTTGTGTCTATGTCCAATGCTATCATGTGTTCTTTCTTTGTTAGACAGTCTTTATGTTCCCCCTGTACATCTGCAGCTATGATTAACTTCCCCATACTTGTATGTACTCCACAGATGAGGGCATATGTCTGCGAATGGTTGGTCCCAGTCCCAGCCACACATAACTATTCATGTCTTCCATATGATGCTTGGAATCATTTAAAGAAACTAAAACATGTCTCTTGTCTAGTCTTTTGCTTTCATACTTGTTACAATCAGATGGGAAAAAATAATCCCTAGAAGATGGATTTTTTTTTTTTATTTCAAATGATTCGAAATTGGAAATCATCTAGGAGATGATGCATTGATGGGCTCCTGATTTCTTGCATCATTTACCAGAATGTGTTTTTGAATAATGATATCTGTGATTGAACATGTTATGGAATTACAAATGAATATGGGGGACCACTAAAAAAAGTCAATATGTTAGCTTTTTTCCCTTAAAAAGTGCTGGATAAATGTTTCTGATGTGAGGGTAAAACTAGATTTTCAGGCTGCAAGGAGTGCAGGTGTTCCTGTTATTTTGGATGCTGGGGGAATGGAGGGCCCTATTCCTGTTGAACTCCTGCAATTGGTTGATATACTGAGCCCAAATGAAACAGAACTGGCACGCTTAACAGGGTTCCAAACTGAAACTTTTGAACAAATTAGTCAAGCTGCAGCAAAATGCCATCAGATGGTGAGTTGCATAACCATTCATGTTTCAGTGACCATCAATATTCAGATATTTCATGTTAAATGATTACATATATTTTAGTCATGTTCCATTAATTATTTTTTTTGAAATATGTAAATTTGTTGAATAACTTACATATGGTGTCTTAACATACATATATTTAATGGCCTCTACCTTTAAAATTTTTTTCAGGGCGTTAAACAAGTACTGGTAAAACTTGGAGAGAAAGGGTCAGTTCTGTTTGTTGAAGGAGAAGAACCGATAAGACAACCCATCATTCCAACTTCCAAAGTGCTGGATACAACTGGTGCTGGTGATACTTTTACAGCCGCCTTCGCTGTGGCTTTTGTCGAGGGCAAGCCCAGAAAAGAGTGCCTGAGATTTGCCGGTATGTACATTGAAAAATTCTATTCCATTCATTCATGATACGGATAATTGAAATGCTAGATATTCTACTAACTTGAAAACATATATATAATGACATTGTGCTGCTGTACTGCAACAACAAGCAGCTGCCGCAGCAGCTCTTTGTGTACAGTTGAAGGGGGCCATTCCAAGCATGCCTGAAAGAAAAGCAGTTTTGGAGCTTCTTCAATCCCAATGAGCGCTATTATCGGTAACTTAAATGGTATGTCCATATTATTGACTCTCAATAAGTGTTTTGTTGGAATGTGAGAACGCTTGATGTGCGAAAAATAAGTGAGAGTTATCTATGGTGCCCGAAATAAGTAAGATCTATCACCTATTTTCATTGTTTGCATGCCAACTATCGTTGGATTTATGTTACCATGTTCCACATCCTTTGAGAAGCTGACAGTCATGCAATATCCAATGATGCATTTCATGAGTAACTAGATTGTGTAGGTGGATTGCAGTAAAGGAATGGCAGGATGTAATTGTTGCACAAGAATGTCTCAACAATTCCATGACTGCAATGAATTGCAGGTACAATTTTTTCCTCTCTTTCTCGTCAGGTAAATCAAGTAGCTTAGGTTTATAATCAAACTAGTATGTTGATCAGGGATTAAATTAATCCCAAGGTTGATACTATTGAGCAAGCATGTGAATTATGTTAAAAAAGGGAAAATGACTAAAAAAATCTCCCAAAAGTTAGAAATACCTAAATCAGTCATTTTTAAAAATTATACCTAAAGAAGTCTCATTTTACAATTTTGGAAACACAAAATACTAATCTACTCTTATGCAATTACATTCTTAATACATTCTATATCATTTAACTTTGTCAAAATATTTCATCATCTTAATTTTATTAATATATTTCACACATTTTCATGTAGATCAATTTTTTTTTATTGTAATTTTTTTGTGATTAGGTGGATTTTGTGAAATATGTACTAATATAATTTGAGTTTTTTTTATGATGAACTCCATTAAATGTTGATGCTTTTTCTAAAAATGGACATCTACTAATGATATCATAAAAATATGTAAATAGTCAAAAAAATAAAAAAATGTGAATAAAGATTTAAAATACTAAAATATCATATGTTGCATTGGGGCACAAAACAAATTTAAATTACACTTTATGATTATACACAATGAAAAATGATAAACAATAATCATGTAAGATATATGTAAAAAACATACAGTATGATATATAATAACAAAATATCTAAGAAGATTGATTTTCATCATGTATAGAGAGATTATTCTTTTGTAGGAAAAATAGGTTTTTTTTACTTCCTACATATACTGGATGCATATAAAAATAAATTTCATGTATATATATCAGAAAGCTATGTGTAATTTTTTATAAACATGTTGTCAAACACTAACGGTCAAACTCTATGTACTTGTAGCTGGATTTCCTTGGCTCGCTCTCATTTTCTATAATTTTTTGCAGCCATGGCCTTGTATGATCCCTTTTTCTAAGTGATAAAAAGGTGTTTGGTCTGTTCTAAGATTTCAATATACAACAAGTTATAATAATAAAATTGATTTAGGTAGAATCACCCAAAGATCTAAAACTGACGTTTGACCAAAATTCATAAATCAGTCTTAGGTTATGCGTGTGACATGGATAGGCGCCTAGATTCGACCTTATATAATGAATGTCATTGCTGGATACACTTTTAGTCCCCATTTGGAAAGGAGTTTGTCGGTTAGCTTTTTGTCTTTTCCATAAACTGGTTTAAATTTGGATTCGTAGAAAGTTGTCTCTCTACCTATTAGGAAAATGCTAGTTTTTAATCATTGTTTGCAAAAACGTGTCACAGCTTTTAACTCAGCTTTCTGTAAACCTCAAAACACTTCAAATCCATTTCCAAACAATACCTTAGTTTGAGTATGTCTCCCTCTATTGCAATACGAGAGGATTTGAATGACCAAGAGTGGATTTTATAAGAAATTCTTTCATTGCATGATAAAATAAACAATATCTACTGATACATGATCCTATAATCCTATTTCAACAATACAATCCAAACCAACAATCTCTTCTCACTCCAACAACCAACATATCGAGGAAAACCACAAAAAAAATAAAATAAAAAATAAAAAATACAAACTCTGAATGTGGAAGCCAAACCAATCACCAATCCAAATAGATAAACCAACATTTCCAGAGTTCAAAAGCCCCTACTCAGAGAGTTCAAAAGCTGAAGTGGGGAAGCTCTCAGACAGGCCAGTTCCGGTCTTGAAGGTGATCTTTCCCGACGACGGATCCTCGATGTAGACATCGGTGATGGTGAGCCATAGAAGGAGCTCTTTTGTCTTCACACCGGTCATCTTCTTCATCCGGCGATTCTCAACGAAGGCGGTGACCTCCGTTGCGTAGGACACCGTCTGTTTGATCTTCTTGAACACATGGTCCTTCTTCTTCTTGTGTGTCAGCCACATGAACCCCGATGATCGATCGTATCCAAACTCCTCGATGTCATCGAGTGGGAAGAGACCCTTTGGGAGGGAGAGCTCGTTGAGCAATTGTTCGATGTTCTTGATGCACAGGGAGTTGCCATGGTAAACCTCAGCATTCTCACGGTGGGCCTGAATTGCTTGGGAGGCCATTTGTATGTTAGAAGAGATGAGGAGAGATTTGAAGATTATGGAAGGATTATGAGCTCTTGAGGCTGGGTGGTGGTGGGGATTGAGAGAGATATGGAAGGTTTATATAGACTTTGAGAGACCGAACACAAGAGGGGATCTTTCAATTGACTTTGTCTTATTATTAATTGGCACTATATTCTGTTTTGAATAGACTTTCAAAAGCTGTGTAATACAGACAGCAGTATCAACGAGGATGACTAATAATTGAGTTTTCAAAGGATGGATAAGTTCAAAGTCTGACTTTTATGAGGAGGGCTCATCATGCCAAAAACGAATTGAAGGATTTATATATGGTGTTCAAGTCCTGACAAATATATGGACTGAATCAAAAGGAGATTGGGTACAGTCAAATTCTCTTCAAGAGATCGCATTTGTGTCTTTAAGCTGGCGTATTAAGTCCTTGTTTATATCTTTTGGATGGTAATGCTTTGTAATGCATAGAGAGGTGTTTGATCTGTTTGGGACTTTTTAACAAATTACAACAATAAAATTGTTGTGAGTGATGGGATTTTTTTGAAGGGAAAAATCGATATAGCTACCTAGAAAGTTAACTAAATTGATCTTAGTCCCTATAAAATTGAAAAATTGTCCCAGGTCCTAATATTATTAGAAAATTATTGTTTCAGTCGTCACCCCGACTAATCAGATGCATGGTTAACTCTAATTACACATTATTAGTTATCAAAATGCCCTCACTCTTTATTTTTGAAAAATTGATATGGCTCCTAAGAAACTTATTAAAATCGCAAAGATCCCTATAAAATCAGTAAATTCTCTCAGGTCCCTATCTTATTAGACAATATTTATTTAAGTCCTCTTAGGTCCCTATCTTGTTAAACAATATTTATTTAAGTCTCTACCGTAACCGAAACTAACCAGATCTGTGGTTGATTCTAATTATACATGATAAATTATTGTAATACTCTTTCAAAATTTACTTGATAAATTATTGTTATATACTAATTTATTTTAAGGGAATTTATTGATTTTATATGGATTTTTTTTTATTTTCATAAGTATTTAGGGAATTATATCAATTTTTTTTTTTTAACCCTCGGTGAGTTTAAGATAGCAAAAAAAAGGTAGAGGCATTTTTATAATTAAAAGGACTAAATCAGATTTTATAGGGACTTATTTAAATGTATTTATTGTAGTAATTTAACTCATAGATTAAATTCATTAATCATATATATTTTATGGAGACCATTTTTTTTTTTATCATTTGGCCGTTAATTAAATAATAATTTTTTTCCATTTTTTTTAGAGAAATATGTGAGCATCTTCATTTCAATTCAAAATCAAAATAGAAAATATTCGGATGGGAGATATAAAGTAAAGAGTGTACAACAGAAATACAAAAGAAATATAGCAAAGAAAAGGAAGCAAGGGAGAAAGAGGAGTAAACTAAAATAGAAATGTTATACTCATTTTATTTTACAGTTCAAAACACAGACAACATATATTTTTATAATTTTTTTAAATGATATATCTCTTGTTCTCAGTGGTTATAGTACAACAGTTCAGGGCTTATCTGTGTTAAGGATAAGTTTTGGATTCAAGTTTTGGTATTAACTTACCCACGTGTTTGTTGGCGATTATTCGAAAGAATTTTCTGTGGGATTGGAACAAATAGGCGGAGATAACATTTCCAGTTTGACCGTAAGGTCTGCCACATTGGTCCATCAATATAAAATAATAATAATAATAATATATCTTAAAGATGAGATATGTACTTTATAAAATTTGAAATATATATTCTAATGAATCATTAAATAATAATATTTATAAAAAAAATAAATTAAAAAAAAAGCAGAAAGAAACTATTGCAACAGAGCTCATTAATAAATAAGATGATAATGTTGTAAATACATGCATATGAATGTGCATGTAATTGTAGATGCATGTAATTGTGGATGACCTCTTGGTGCATGTATACATTAGTGTGTGATATTAATTGTAAATTCATGTATATTGTAAATATATGAATGAGATATTATGGTTGCTATCCCTACAAATAGAGGGTTTGCAAACATCAAAGGCATGGAAAAGAAATGGGAAGTTCTTGAATAATACTTTCTCTACCCCTCTTGTGCTCCAAATTATCTTGTGTTTGTTTTGTATTTTCATCTCTTTGTCTATTATTTTATAACACGTTATCAGCACGACGATACTCTCGAGATTTGTATTTTGGTGAGTTGATGATGTTCAAATCATCATGAATTTTTTTTGATATTTTGTATACAACATAGTATACAATTTTATAAATTTTTTTATATTAAAAAAAAAGGGTGTTGATCTCATACCCTATGCTACATATGTAAATTCACTTTCGGCCATGTTCAATATTCCTATCTCATATAAGTAATATACGGATGAATCCATAGTTCATAATCAAATCCGTATGAATGTTTGAATTGTGATTCACATATACATTTACTTTGATTATGAACTATTTTTAATTATCATCTAGTCTTTATTTATTATTCTCCATCTTTAAAGAAAAGTCAATTTGACCTTCTTGATGTAAATATACATATATGGTTAATTTATGTGCACTGTATGGGTGCAATATTTCATTGATATGTTTGCATATGTTAATTAATGTGTACTTTTATTTTTTGTTTCATTATTTATTCATGTGATACTTCGGATATATGGAATTATATAGTAGCTAATAATATCTAGTATCATGGTTGAAATCATTATTTGAATTAAAAAATGAAACGTGTTTTAAACTTGTGCATGTTATCACTTGTCAGTACACAAATTATGTCGTCTATGGGTTACAAGTAGAAGTGCTCATTGTGGGCCATTTTGTTTATATTTACGTCGGGCCATTATACATGTTGCCGTTCAAATTTTTTTTTTGTATATACTAATGCATGCCCTTTGATAGAAGTGCTCATTGTGGGTGCTATGTATAGTAACAAGTAGAAATCATATGTTGGTTTTGAATTTTGTTTTTGGTGGATCAGTTAGTTATGATATTTTTTTTTATTAATAATGATATTTTTTTGTGATGATATCCGGCAACCATATGCTATGATTAAGATTAGCATATTTAGATGATACAATTTGCAACTTTTCATTTTTATACTAGTATGCTGATATGAAAAGGATGTACCCTTAACAAAATATCTAATACTTTGAGAGATGTGTTCAAATCAAGTTATCATGATATAATGCTCGCCTGCCACAAACATTATCTAATTAATTTAATTCGGCTTCTATGTGTAGCTATGAGCAAAATATGCTAATATGTTCTTCTAATAACGTGGGATATAGTTATTATTATTTTTGTTAGATTAGCTTGCATAACATGTTTATTTATCACCCCTGTGGACATCATACCATGTTGAATTATGTAGTGGCTTGTATCATTGTTAATCATCATTTCTTATTTCAATGGAAAAAAAAAATGATGAGTACATGGATCCCTGAAGGACCATGTAAAAGAAACCATACAAAAGGTATGAAATTTTTTATAGGGATCTTTTAAGGACCATAAAAAAAAGTAGTATGATAGCATGGATCCTTGAAGGATCATGTGAAAGATATATTTATACATGAGTATACAAAAATTCTGATATAATGAATCTATGAAGGATCATGTAAAAGATAGGACGAACGTGTCCATGAAGGACTACATACAATTTTATTATCCCTGAAGGATCATATAAAAATCATGGTTATTTGGGTCTATGTGGGACAATACAGATGATTTTTTTTTTGGGTCCTCGAAGGATCATAATAATAATAATTATGATACATGTATCCCAGCAGGAACGTGTAAAAGTTATGATCAGCTTTCACCACTGTAATAAGAGGATTTGAAAAGAAATACCTCATTATGAAAGGTCAACTAACTATTATGCTTCAAATATGTGCTCCAGCTGTAACAATAGCGAAAGCAATAATTGTCACGCCCCAGGGCCAGCCGACCCCGGGACGCGGCAAGTGTATATATGATATCAGTAAACAGGAGTTCAATAACATACTCACACAATGACTAAAATGACCACACAGATAAAAGCAGGGCTAACATAATATATACACCAATTGCGAAAGCTAAAAGACTGAATCTGTAATCCAAAAACATATTACAGACTCGATACATAATCAACTGTCCTGTGAGAGCCAATATATACAAAGACATCCAAATAAAATACAACCACGTGCCCAAGCACGGAATATAATACATACAAGCAAAAGGGATGCTGATAGCCTCTGATACTCGCGGGACGTGGCGCTACTCCGCTACTGATGAAGTCCCTCGGGGAGCTCCTCCTCCAGATCCGACTCAGATGACACTGGAGAAAAATATTATGCGAGGGGTGAGCCACACGCTCAGTGAACAGCACAACCCATGCATCACAGCTTATATTAACCACAACCAGATATTATTAATCCACAATCACATTACTCAAGCCACAAAATGGCATAAACAACACAAATCCGGGGGTTCGTCAGATCGCCGAACCACCATATCCTCACCCTCACCCTCACCCTCACGAAGTGACCAAGGATGTTGGGACTTAATAGGCTGATAATCATCCTTACACAATCCAGTGGGTCGCCACATCGTCGGCCCACCATACTCTCACCCTCAATAGGTGACCTAGGCTCTTGGGACTGACTAGGCTGTTGGTCACCCTTGGTCCACCGATAGTCTCTCCCCACTCCGTAGGTCGTTTGGCCACTCCCACATTCAGCACAGTCCTTCTACCAAATCAGGAGGCGCCTACTGATGGGAGCCCCTGCACGGGACGACCTTTCCAACGCCGGGGTAGTCTCTACACGGATCCAACGAAGGGAACAGAACAGCCTATCCATCGCATATGATCCACTCGGATCCGCAGACAACACATCCTAACAACTCTGGTGTCATGAATTCTTCAGAATTCCTCCAGGGCGCATAACCAAGATGCGGGGAATATGCATAATGACAATTACTAACAAGGGATGTCATATTAATTATCAACAAGAGTTATAATATTATTGGGACAAGAAACCTTGGGAAGGCAGCATGAGGTCCCGATACAGGACATCCCAACAACCAAACAAGGAACACGGAGTACCCTAACCCGGGTCTCAATGTTGACCTCGCAAGGCCCCTCCCTATAATATTATACAAGGCATGCTAACATTTAATTTAATAATCAAACTAATAGGACGCATGCATAGGCCGAGGCTTCCTAGCATGGGAACATGGTGCATGGCTCTTACACATAATCCTAAGGGTGCAAGTCCCTAACATACAAGTCTAGGGTAGCATGCATACTACATTTTAATCATGAATCTCATGGATTATACATTACAACAGTTAATATAAATCCATGGTGCCCCAGGGGAGGACGGTACACGCCCAAGTGCGTATAGCGCCTCCCAACTGGGTTGGATTGTCCCACTCACCAGAAACCGGGTCGTCGCGCGACCGTCCGTCAAGATCTGCAAGACAGGGTAGTAACTTGGTGAGTAAACCCAAAAACACTACAAAATATACCAAGCTACACAAATAAATACCCAACACTCGGGCAAACGTACATACGACCCGTATGCACGCTAGCCCGAGCACCCCGACTCACTCCCGCACCCCCGGCAACCACCCGCACGGCCACCCGCCCTCGGATGCGCCGCCGCGCCTCAGCCCGCGCACCCAGGCTCCCTGCCGAGCCCCTGCCCGCATGCCTGGACACGCCGCCGAGCTCCCCGGGTGCACCGCGCGCCCACTGCGCCCCGCCGCAGCAGCCCGCGCGCACCCCGCACGCCCCGCGCTGACTCGCGAGCACACCGCACGCCCCGCGCGCCCAGTGCCTCGCCCCGCGCGCACCTCCAGCCCCGCCTCGCGTGCACTCCGCGCGCACCACAAGCCTCGCCCCGCGCGCACCACCCGCTCGCACCCACTGCCCTCCTCACCGCACGCACGCCTGCGCCTCTGCCCAGCGCCCCGCGCGCATGCTCCTCTGTGGTGCCCAGCGCCCAGCGCTCAGCACCCGTGGCCAGCTCCCAGCGCTCAGCGCCCAGCACCCGGGACCCTCACCCAGCGCCCACGCGCACGCCCGCGCAACACGCGCCCAGCGCGCCTGCCAGCCTGCCCGAGCTGCCTGCCTGCGCGCATCGCCAAGTGGCCCGAGCACCGCTCGCCTGCACGCCCAGCCACTGCCCGCCTGATGCCCGAGCACCGCCTGCCCTGCTCGCCTGCGCGCTCAGCCTGCCTGCCCGACCTGCCAGCGCGCACCGCCCAGCCATCCTACCCGGCTAGCCCTGCCAGCCTACCCGAGCTAGCCCCGCACGCCCAGCACCCGGCACGCCCAGCGCCAACCCGAGCGCACGCCCGCGCGCACGCGCGCGCGCGCCCTGCCGCTGCACGCCTGCTGCGCCGACTGTGCTGCCTGCTGCCCGGGACTGCCAGCCTCCTTGCCCGAGCACCTCTACCACCACCCATCGGCCTCCGACGGCCTCCGACCGCCCCCAACCACCTCCGACAGCCACCCACAGCCGCCGACTACCACCCAACCTCAAATCCACCCTCCTAACATACATCTATGCAAGGAAAGAGAGAAAAAAGGGGCTTACCAAGGGAAGCAAGGATGCTCGGTTGCTCTCTGCTCACCGAAACCTTTCCCCAAAGGCCTCCAACGTCGGGATCTTCCTTGGCCCTCGAATTGGCCCAAAACAGAGGAGAAAAGAGAGGGGGAGAAGGGGCAAAACTCGTCGGAATCCGGATTTGAAAGCACCGGGGTGTAGATCGGGACCCGATCTACACTTTCTATGCTTTAGGTTTTAAGCTTTGAGGGCTCTAAGGGGCTCAAATGGAAGAAAAGGAGAGAGGGGAGAGAGAGATTGGATTTGGTAGGGATGATGAATAGTGGCAACCAAATTTTAGATCTCACTTATATAGCAAGTCACTTAAAATACCCGGATACGCCCCGGAACTGCGAAATTTCGTAAACGTTACCGGAATTCGACGAAATTTTCGTGAGAGGCCTAAAATGGCACCAGGACATCAAATATGCAGTTAGATTTCCAATCGAAGTTCTCTAACTCAGGACGATAGCTAACAGTTCAAAAATTAGCGGTTCCGATCGAAAACCGAAAAAATTGAAAAACTGCCAGAACGCTCCAACGGTTACTAGCAGGCTAAAAGTGACACATATATAACAATAATTATTCATCAATTTCATGTACTATTGTTGTCCAACAACAAACTTTTGATGAAAAATTATATATATACCAATTCAATGGCTCAGCATCTCTGCCCGAAGCAAATGAATTTTATTTTATTCTAGCCATGGAAGTTGAATGATGAGATCATGTTTTATATAGTTGGACGCACAACAATCATAGAGATTGTAAAACACCTCAAACCATCAGAAGTGGATTACTATTGTACAAAAACAAAATAAAAGGGAACATATTTGCAGAACAAATCCCTAAAATTCAAGAAAAATGATTGTTGTTCTGGGATACTGAAAAACATGGTCACGTACCTGATGTACGATCAGACTTTTGTCACTTATGTATTTATATTTTTAAATTTTTTCTTTGTTATCTGAAATGCATTTTCTTATTTTTATATTTGTTTTATTATTTTGAGTTTAATATTAGTTAATTCAAATGTTAGTACTATTTATGGTACTATAAATTTGAAGAGCAAATATTATATGAGCATGAGGTATATAATGATGCTTCAAACAGTTGAAAATTCGATTACAAAGAACTAGAAGTTTATTTTTTCCAGTGATGAGGATGTTTTTACAACACGATTTGTGAATCATCATTATAATGAGATGATATTTTTGCCGTTAGGGGGAGGAAATATGTCGCTAAAAGAACGACGTGAAATTTATTAGAACACTTCATCATAAGAGAATTGAGGACCCGTGCCGTATGCATTTACTCATACAGAAAAGTGACAAGGTCGCATATTCAAATGTAAAAACTCCAGTTCGGATTGGTGTTCTAATTGAAAAAGTGTCAGTGTGCTGGCTAAATAATTCACAAAACATGTTTGAAGCATGGAAGACCTATAGGTTCAAAAGATCATTATGTTCTCTGAAAGAGAAAAATAATGCTCCAGAAGAGCCTGAAACACTTGTAAGATTCACATTATTAACTTTTGCAGAAGATAAAATATCCAAAGAGACACATGTCCCTAAAGTGACACGTCCCCAAAGGATATACATGGAAATGAGGAAATTCCATATGTTATACAAATACAAAAGGATCCTGTGGGATTGCAAACAAGTGATCATTGATGATATATTTTGCTATAGCTGCTAAAATCATGATTTAGAACAATATTCACTGTATGAATATAAGAAATACCAAAAGTGTGGTTGGCCGATTAGTGTAAAAGACAAAATTAAGTCCCCGAAAAAGAAAGGTACGAGGAAAGATAAACAAAGAGGCTAGTGCTCCCAAAGAGACCTCAATATAAGCAACAAAAGCAATTGATCAATTTCATCTTTCTAAAGAACTAAGTTCAGAAAAGGTAGCCCCCAGGAGACACATATAAACAATGAGATCTCATTAAATAATAAAGAAGAAAGATAGGATATAATAAAATCATTGTCGACAATGTACATTCATATGATGTTGCTCTTGATATTATGAGGATCCGAAACCATGAACCGTCGTAGAATGTTGACGTAAAAATTATTGGCCAAAAATTGGAAAGAAGCAATGTAGGTAGAATTACATATGCTAGCGAAATGTGAAGTATTTGGACCTGTTGTCCAAACAACTGAAAATGTAAAGCCTGTAGGATACAAATGGGTATTGTAAGAAAGCACAATGACAAAAATTAAATTGTGAAATATAAAGCATGTCTTGTGGCACGAGATTTCTTACAGATACCTAATATTGACTATGAAAATTTTATTATCTTGTGACGGATGCAAATCACATTTTGATTTTTAATTACTTTGGCAATCTTAAAAGGACTAAATATGCTTCTAATGGATGTAGTTACATCATATTTATACGGAACACTAGAAAGTGAAGATCATTGAAGGATTTAAAATGCTTGAAGCAAATAACTCATCTTGAAGCATGTATTCTATCAAATTATAAAGATCTTTACATGGGTTAAAGCAATCTGGGCGCATTGGAACTATCGCCAAAGTGAATATTTATTGACAGAAGGGTATGAGAACAATCTAATTTGTTCTTGTATTTTTATGAAAAAAAAATGAAATCTGGATTAGCTATTATTGTAGTATATGATCATGATTTGAATATATAGGGATTTCTGAAGAGCTTACAAAAACTGCTTTATATTTAAAGAAAGAGTTGATTGAAATGAAAATCTTGGAAAAACAAGATATTGTCTCAGCTTATAGATCGGGCAAAACCTAAGTAGCATTCTTGTTCATCAGACAATATAGTACAGTAAAGTTCTAAAGAACTTTAATATAGACAAATATCGATCCATTAAGTTTTCTTATATATGTCAGGTCATTTGACACAAATAAGGACTATTTTTCATCCATAAGAAAATAATGAAAAACTTCTTGGTCCAGAAATACCATATCTTAGTGCAAATAACATATACGAGTGCAGTAAGTGCTTTATTATATTTCGCACAAGGTAGATATTGTATTTTTAGTTAACTTGTTGGCCAAGTTTTATTCTACATGAAGACTTTGGTATTGTAAAAAGTACATTTTTTTATAAAACAACAAATATGGGTTTATTATATTTAAAATGATTTTCTAATGGTTAAATATAATTCAACATTCATCATGAAGATAATATTACATGTATAGCATGATTTAAAAGGATGCTTCATTAAAGATCTATTCATCAAAGCATTACCAACTGCGACGTTCAAGAAGCCGAAACAAAACATTGGAATGCGTCGACTCAAAGATCTTCATGCTAAAAACAGGGGGACTAATTTAATTCAAAATATTTGTGTATTGTACTCTTTTTTCTTCGACCAGGTTTTTCTCACTGGGTTTTTTTGCCAAGGTTTTACTGAGGCAGTACAAAAACATACACCAGAATATTGTACTCTTTTTCCTTCGTTGAGTTTTTATCTCATAGGGTTTTTCTTAGTAAGGTTTTAATGAGGCATATTTTTGTGTGAAGGTCATCCAAGGGGGAGTGTAGTAAATACATGCATATGAATGTGCATATAATTGTAGATACATGTAATTGTGGATGACCTCTTGGTACATGTATACATTAGTGTGTGATATTAATTGTAAATTCATGTATATTGTAAATGGGTCTTGCTACATGGACCCCAAAATTTGAGCCCCATTGATAAGCCCCAATAGGTGTCATTAATTTATTGGTTCCCTGTTTGACTTTTTTTAAAGGTAAAAAGTACAGAGACAATACTACCCTTCTTTTATATTTGAATTTTTTATTATAAAAAACAATCCCTCATTAATTGGGATTGAATAACCGCCTCTAACACTCCTTCTTTGAAAAAATTTCTTTTTTACCCTCATAAGGCATCCACTACTTCAAAAATTCATTCCGGCCGGCGTTCTCATCTCCGGCGATCGGCATCACTACCTTTGGATTGCTCTCGTCGCCCTCTATCATATGAGAGGTGGATCGGCTACCTTTCGAGTACTCCTCCGACCTCCATCTCCTTCGACCTCTACCTCCATTTTTTTCAGATACAGATACAAATGAATATATTAGACTTTCAGATACAGATTAGTATATTCATATGAAACAATTATATTTTACCCGTTAATGAAGCATTTGATTAATAAAAATATTTAAATATACATGACAAAACAATTAAATATTATTCAGATACACATGAATCAAATCCATTAAAAAGAAAAATAACAAATTGAGCTGGGTAAATAATTCAGATACACATGTATCTGAAATCTGAAATAACAACTTTACATTAGATACAAGTGTATCTGAAATCTGAATAGGTTTAAAAATGAAACAATTATGGTTTATATACTAATGAGACATTGTATAGATGATTAATAAAAATATTTAAATATAGATGTAAAAAAATAATTAAATATTATTCAGATACACATTAATCAAATCCACCAAAAGAAAAATAACAAATAACAAATTGGGGTGGATAAATAATTAAGATACACATGTATCTGGAATCTGAATTAACAACTTTACATTAGATAACAATGTATCTTGAATCCGAATGAGTTAAATAATGATCATGCAAGGTTAAAAATATTGCATACTTATACACATACACAACAACAAAAACGATTATACAAATCGTACTTATTTAGATCTCAAAAATCGTACTGAATAATATTATGCAAGGCTAAAAATTCAGATACAGTGGCAATGTATCTGAATTTAAATTAAATTTGATCTCAAAAATGTATTGATAATTCAAAGATGAATGTAAAATCAGAACAATATGTTTTATTCAGATTGAAAAGCTTAACCTGAATGGATCATCATTGTTTACACCACAATCAGATCGCAAATAAAAAAAAATTACTAGAGTAATTATAATCTTCTCCTCCAATCCCCACCAAAACTGAATTCGATATTTTTTTCACATATCAATCTGAATAAAAAAATGTAAATCTTATTTTTTTTGTATTCAATTGAATTAATTGCTTTAAAAAGATAGAGAATATCCTGAATCATAATCACCTAGAGATTTAAAGAATTGGTCATGGAAAAAACTTCTCCATTTAGATAGGAAGGGTAAAGTGGGTAATTCAATCTTGTCATCTCATGGGCTTGAGATAGGGTTTACCAATTGGGGCCTAAAAATCATTATTGATAATAAATACATGAATGATATATTATGGTTGTTATTCTTAGAAATAGAGGGTTTGTTAAACATCAAAGACATGGAAAAGAAATGAAAAGTTCTTGAATAATACTTTCTCTACCTTTTTTGTACTCCAAATTATTTTATGTTTGCTTTGTATTTTCATCTCTTTGTCTATTATTTATGACAGACAATGAGTTTTATAATAAATGTTTTCAAGGGCGTTTGGTGCGCGTTGGAGATGTGATTAGCGAACCAATGCGGCAAGTGAAAGTGAGATGGAAAGTTGAAAAGACCCTCTCTACGTGTCATGTTTTTAATGAGGCCGGTGAAAGTTGGGGAAGCGTTTATTTAATGGGGGCCGAACCTGGATTCGAACCAAGCAAGTTGACTGGGTGCTCTTTAATTTATTACTAAAAATTCATTTCATTTTTAACACATATAATTAAGTTATTAAAAGGTTTATGATTATTTAATTATAAATAAAAATAAAATAATTTTTTATTTGATTGTGTTTTAAATTATTCTTGTTGAAAAACGTAATAATAAAGTTTGTTGTTAGGATAAAATGTGAATAAGATGTGGATGATTTATAAAAGATGAAAAAATGATGATGAATGATTTATAAGACATGAAGACAGTTGATTTATCAATGGATCCACATGTTCTTTTGGGTTAAACAATCTGAAATAATTTAATTCCATGAGTTGGTTGAAATCCATATATTATTTTATATCAGTTAATTGTAACATATAGATTTTCATTTAATTTATTTCAGTCTTCTGAACACTTATTTTAAAACTATTCTTATTAATTCACACTTATTTTAGACCTTATTTTTGAACAAATGGAGGCTTTAGTCTTTATCTTTAATTCCATATCTTTGTTGTTGCTTCTCTTTTTCACATTCTAACAATATAATTAATTTTGTGTGTAATTCTTATGCTAACGATGAGAATGTAAGTCGTACATCCGTCTAACCTACAGTACATCATTCACGAATGACGAGTGTGCACTTACCGTACTGAGCAAACCCTTGTTGAATATTTCATGTCATAAGTAATAATGATGCATTCAAAAATACATCACCAAAATGCCCAAAGTTTGCATGTATCTATAACACAAGGATTATTTAAGATTTCAGAGAGGGAAGTTGAAATTCTTCAAATCACACAATTGCGGGTCCACAACAGACGCAGGCCATACTTAGAACCATTTTTTTTTGTCATCCTTTGTGACTGTATATAGCATTTGTTGATTATTGACTTTGTCCCATTGAAATTAGTTGACAAATTGTCCGGCCTGAGCATAGTGAAAGTCTTCAGTCAAAGTCTTCTATAAGGGAACACCAATAAATGTCTCTACAAATCATATATACCGAACAATATATTATTCAAGCAAAGTTGATCTATAAATATCCCATCCTCAGGCCCCCTCATCTCATCAACCACACTTTCATTACTCTTCTCTTTTCATATATCTTCATCATTTACACTCTAATGGCATCTCAAGCCATAGATAGCCACCGTGCCAACGCAGAGGTCATCCATGGAGACCTCCCATGCAAGAAGAGGATCGCCGAGCTGCTCGAGGAGCTCTGCCTCCCAAAGGGACTCTTTCCACTCGACGACATCGAGGAGTTCGGCTACGATCGATCATCGGGGTTCATGTGGCTGACACATACAAAGAAGAAGGACCATGTGTTCAAGAAGATCAAACAGACAGTATCATATGCGACAGAGGTCACCGCCTTCATTGAGAATCGGAGGATGAAGAAGATGATTGGGGTGAAGACAAGGGAGATGCTCCTGTGGCTCACCATCACCGAGGTATACATAGAGGACCCGTCGTCGGGGAAGATCACGTTCAAGACCGGGACCGGTCTCTCTGAGAGCTTCCCCACTTCAGCTTTCGAGCTCGAGTAGAGAAGATTGTTTCATATGAAGGAAGACTTGCTGTTGTTGGATTTGTTGTTAGTGTTACCTTTATATATATATGGTGCTTGTGTTGTTTGCGTTACTGTAATCGTTTTTTATGTTTGGAATAAAGAGGACCGTTTGCTTGGAAATATGTACCATAGCTTTAGATTCGAAGGATCTGTCATGAGCTTATAATGCATTGAATAATCAAATATTAATTTATAATGATCTTAGATGAACTAAAGCTTATCTTTGTAGATCTTGGTGATAATTGGGGCACAAACGTTTGTGGGGTCACGAGTATCCATCTTGGTAATAATGGAATAAGAATTGTTGACTAGTGGGGCTTGCACCACGGGGTTTGGATAAAAGTCTTTTCTATCCATCCGATTATTGTGCTTTGTTTTGTATTTTTGTGTTCTTTTTTTTTTTGTATAATCTAAAAAGTTTTTTGCATTTATACAATTCAAAAACACGTTTTAATTTTTTATGGTATAAAAATAAATACCATATTTTTGTATGATATGTATGCAAAAAACTCTAATATAAATTTTATCAATTACTGTTTAAATTATTTAAGTTTATTTATAAGGCAAGAAAAAAATGAATTGTGTATGTATATATATAATACCTATTATTGAGAGAGTGCCGTTTTGGGCAATAATTGATATGAATGAAATTGTTGTTCCAAGATGAGATGATTTCTTTGAAAAATTATGATTTTGCTAATAAGGCGTTGTTTATGTTTATGTTCAATCTCTGCACACTTAAATAATTTTGAGAAAATCAGCTAGCACCTTCTTTTCTCTTAAGATGGTAAGAGATCAAATCCATAGTAAATAGCATTTCTTTGAATTGTTTCTATAAAAGCTATCTCTTGAATATTTTGTCAATTTAACCCCTGCATAACTTACAACAAACATATAACTCCTCGAAAATCAATATATCCATATATCCCCATGCAAAGTTCCACAGTTAATCGTCTATCCCGGTTAACTTTGAATAACATATTGCTAGATATTCCATACATATTGTACTTACGCCTTGTTTCACTATCATTAGGGCATCTTTAATGGAAAGGTTAAATAACATGGTTTTTTTATTTTTATTTTTTATTATCGGAGGGACTCCCCGTGGCTGACCTTATGGTCGAGTTGGAAAAGCTACCTCCGCCTGTGTGCCCTGGTCCTATGGAAAATTCTTTCGAATAATCGCCAACAAACAGGTAGGTAAGTCAGCACCAAGACTTGAACCCATGACCTATTGGTAACACCGCTAAAAAAAAAAACATGTTAGTGTCATGTATGTGGGCCCTACGTGACAGGTGTTATCTTTCAAGCTAAATGGGGCTAGTGTTTTAGCTAGTCAAATATGGGCCCCACTTGATAGTTCTCCTTAAAGAATTAAAAAAAAGGATAATGTTACATCTAGCCCCATTTTCAGCCTCAATTCTAGTCTACATGTATTTTGATTTTTTTTAAAAATAGTATACCTCATCTAATGAGGTATATTCTTTTATAAAAAAATGAAGCATATTACCCAATGAATTACATGGATGCATTTATAGAAAATATAAAAAAATTCTTTCGAAACATATGCCTTATTAACTTGAGCATATGCATCGATAGAAATCTATCGACGCATATAGGGCTGGAATCAGGGCTGGAAATTGATCTGGGTGTAACAGAGCAAAAAAAAAAAAAAAAAAAAAAACATTTGGGAGTTTGAGTGAGTGGAGAGGTGAGGCCCACTATTTTTATTAGCTAGTCCATTGGAGCAACAACAATCAATTAAATATGGATGTATTAAATGAGTGTGTAGTTGAGGTATAAAGTGCTGATATGATACTTTAACACCTTGTTTAACTAATGGAAAAAGATACATGTAGCCCAATTGTAGCCCAATCCATTTTTCTTTTTTTATAAAATGTTACACTTATCCTTTGAAGTGTATGCTATTATTTGAAATGATGTATATACTGAGATATATTAGTGTATTTTTTTTCATGGTGAAAAAATGAAAAAAAAATTGAGTCATATACTATGATAGAATCCTATACACTATGATAGTTGTGGAGGTAAAAATCTTCACCGCGACACGTGTCATGTTAGAGCTGATGTGTCACACCAAGACGGATATCGGCCGCCTGTGGGACCCGCGAATTTGAATCCGAATCTTTAGCCATGATGACACTCCCAAATGTGTCGGCACGTCTAAATCAAGGGTTTAGGCGAACAGTCTTGCAAAAGGATACCACCGTGATTAGTCTAAGGCACGACAAGACAAGAGGTCTGGTCGGACGACCTTACTCCTCGAAGATTAGCAGTTTAAGGCACGACTAGACAAGGGGTCTGGTCGGGTGACCTTACTCCTCGGGGATGAGCAGTCTAAGGCACGATCAGACACAAGGTATGGTCGGTTGACCTTACTCCTTGCAGACATACTATGAATCCTACAGGCTAGTATATCAAGAGACCCCAAGCAGAATGGAGAAACGGTCAGAAGACCACTAACGCCTGTAACTGTCAAGATTGACATTTAAGGCCCACTACTAGAAAAACATGGGTAATCAAGGGCCGACGTGGAGCATAAACACCGGGGACGTTTCCTTAGAAAAAATCCCATCAAACACTTAGTGGAAATGCAGTTACAAGGGTAAAAAAGGAACTACGTGTGACTTGATCCCCAAGGGGTACGTAGGCAGCCTATAAAGAGGTTGCGCGACAACAATCTAAAGGCACAGTCAAACATAGCCAGTCATTCATTGAGTCATTTCTACATACCTAGCCAGATAATCCCATTAAAATACAACAAAAAAAGTTCATTTAGTCCAAGACCATTCTCCAAAAGATTCACAAATTTAACTGAAGGGGGAAAATATCCATCTCAATTTGGCGCCGTCTGTGGGAAACTGAAATAAAAAGCTAGTGTCCGCAATGTCAGATCCTAGTGACACCAATGCAGGAGGACGACAGGAAAGAGAAATTCTCCCATCCGATGCTGCTGCTGATGGCTCACCGGGGACCCTGGTGAGTCAGGTCCAGGACCTCAGGTGGGCAATGGAGTCCACGCAAGATATTCTATTTGCCCGTCTGTAGGGGTCAATGCAGCAAATGATCAAAGCCTCGATGCAACAGTTCTATACGAACGCGCATCAACAACAGCCAGTTCAGGAGGGAGTTCGGCCACCACCTCCTGTACTACCCAACCCCCCAGCCCTCAATGCTGAAGGTTTAGAGGGGAGTACCTCTTCCTCCAATCAAAGGCAGTGATCCCGTCGGCGTTCACGCACTCCTCGAGCGGGTCGACGGCCTCATGAAGAACAGAGGCGTGGGCGTTCACCTCATGGAGAACGCTCCGCCCGATGGGAGGCTTCACGGAGGCAAGCACACCAAGAGCAATCCACCTTACGTGAAGTATCGGAAGGACGACATCATGACTCTCCGCCTCACCAACAAACCGGGGGAGCAATCGTGCAGCCTCGCTCCACCTTGCGCTCTGAGGTACAGCGTGTTCCGAGTCAAGAGATGGTGGAGCACGCAATACGGGGATTCGCCTCCCTATTTTGTGTGGAGTTTCTCAGAGAACGACTTCTCTAAAAGTTCATTCAACCCAAATTCAAGCTTTACAACGGAACAACGGATCCCTACAATCATATCTTGGCATTCCGTCATTCGATGGGGTTGTATGAGCTCTATGATGGGCTTATGTGCTGCCTCTTCCCATCCAGCCTGGAAGGGGCTGCACTGACTTGGTTTCACCTCCTTCCGCTTGCGACAATCAGAACTTTTGAAGAGCTCGGCACCATATTTGCCTAGCACTTCATCTACAGCTGACAGAGGAAGAAGGATCTTGGCGATCTCATGAAGATCCAAATGCGGTTAGGGGAAACAATTCGGTAGTATGTCGATCGTTTTCGCATCTTGAAGTTCGAAGTAGAAGACTGCAATGAGGGTGCTGCAATAATGGCTTTTCAGAACGGCCTGCCATCCGGGAATGGCCTCAAGGAGTCGCTTATCAAACACACTCCCTCCAACTTACGGGATTCAATGGGGCATGCTGAAAAGTATGCCAAGGTGGAAGAAGAATCCAAGACCCTTAAGCAGTCGGTGGCTGCTCCCCGGCCTTTGCCTACGGCCACCACCTCTTCACCAACAACAAGACGCCCGCACCGTGGTGGTACCCAAGAAGAACAAGAAGTGGCGGGTTTGCGTGGACTTCACCGACCTGAACAGCGCATGTCCGAAGGACAGCTTCCCACTTCCGAAGATCGACCAGCTGGTGGACTCCTCATCGGGTAACGAACTAATGAGTTTCATGGATGCTTATTCAAGCTATCACCAGATCCCGATGCATGAGCCCGACAAGGGGAAAACGGCGTTCATAACTCCTACCGGCATTTATTGCTATAAAGTAATGCCGTTTGGATTAAAGAACGCTGGGCCCACTTATTAGAGGCTGGTGACTAAGGTTTTCCAACACCAGATCGGCAAGACTGTGGAAGTCTACATCGATGACATGATGGTCAAAAGCGAGCGCCTAGTTGACCACATGACCCACTTTGAGGAAGTCTTCACTGTGTTGCGTAAGTACCGCCTTAAACTGAACGCGACGAAATGCTCTTTCAAAGTCACCTCGGGCAAGTTTTTGGGGTATCTGATGACACATCGAGGAATCGAAGCCAATCCTGATCAGATCAAGGCAAAAATGGAGATGGAGCCTCCATGAAACAAAAAGGAGGTGCAGAAACTAGCAGGGAGGTTGGCCGCTCTCAATCAATTCATCTCCAGAGCCACCGATCGATGCCAGTCGTTCTTCCAACAGTTGTGAAAAGCTCAGAGGTTCGAATGGACGCCAAAATGCCAAAAAGCGTTCGAGGAAATAAAAAAGTACCTTAGCACGCCACCACTTATGGTAAGCCCTTCCTTAGGAGATATCCTGCTCCTTTACATTGCAGCCTCCGATCATGTTGTTAGCTCCGTGCTACTGAAAGACATCGATCGGGGGCAAAGGGAAATTTACTATTCAAGTAAGGCGCTCAGCGGGGTAGAAACCAGGTATTCCCGTATAAAAAAACTTGCGTTTGCATTGCTCATTTCTGCCTGGAAGCTGCGCCATTACTTTCAAGCCTATACGATCCATGTCATCGCTGACTCGCCTCTCAAAACTGTGTTGCGGAAGGCGGAGGCCGCAGGACGGTTGCTTAAATGGGCCGTGAAACTTTCAGCCTTTGATATCCACTACCAGCCCAAGAATGCAATCAAAGGACAGGTGGTCGCAGACATCATCGCCGACCTTACACCTGCAGAGCAACAGGTCTGCGCTGTCTCCGACTACAGACCAATTTCTTGGACACTCCATGTCGATGGGGCGTCCAATCGAAATGGGTCAGGAGATGGGCTGATCTTGCGCAGTGAAGATGGATTCCTGTTTGAGCACGCGATCAAGCTTGGGCTCAAGGCTTCTAACAACGAAGCTGAATATGAGACTCTCATCGCGGGCTTGGAATTCACAGTAGATCTCGCCGTCCATAAATTGGCGATCTACAGCGACTCGCAGCTCGTGGTATGTCAGAGCACTAGAGTATACAGACGAAGGACGATCGTATGGCGGCTTACCAGGGCTTCGCACGTACTCTGCTAACACAAATCGGTGATTGCGAAAATCCTTTTCCTCCAACTCTTGTGCCCTGGCGATCTAATCAAATTTCACTACAGATGGGTTATGATTTTCTTGATTCTTTAGTTAGCCCAAAACACTAAAACGATCGTCCTCTTGCTGCACTATCAATTTACGTTTCTCACCGCTTGTCGCCTATATGAAACTAAACACGTCACTTTTTAAATGTGATTCTGTTATGTTCCAAGCAACAATGTGCGTGCTCCAGATCATCTATGAGCAAACAAGATTCGTTAGCTGTGATGAGGAAGACTGAAGAGGCATAAAAGTTCTATGATTTATGTGCTCACCCAATTTCACCGGACGGAGGCAACATGGCACCCTAGGCTCTTCACCCGGAATAGGGGCAGGAAGCAACCAAGGACCACTCAACTGCACGAGGCATTCTTCCCGCCATCCACTGTCAGAAGAAGGAAGCCTTTCCACAAGAGGAACAACATCGGGCCTCGCTCACAAATAGTATGTTCTGACTTCCTCAAGTCGTAAAGGTGGTAGATGTCATCTACCCCGACCTGAAGCTGCAACTTGCGGTTGATCGTCACGACACACATCAAAACCCTTAACAGGTTGGGGGAGCATTGTGTCGGATGGAGGAGGACAGAGTCAAAGAAAAAGGTGGGGATCTCATCCTTAGACAACTCATCGATCGTGAAGTCGGGGGAGATGCCCAATTCTTTGTGGAGGGCTGCGGTAATAGCGGTTTTCTCCATGAAAGATGGCAAGGGAATTTTCAGAGAGCAGAGGAAGGAGGCGAGGTGGGAGAAAGTACTTCCCACTCAACCTTTAAATGTAGACGGGGCGACGCTTTGAGAAGACAGCAACATTTATTTGCTGTAGACATCGAGGAGTAATCAATGCCTATAAAAAGATTATTCACGAAATCTGAAGGGGTGCCGACATTTGGATTTTCCAAACACCTTTAGAGGCCACGCGCCATCAAGGCTGGCGTGGCAAATCAGTCGTCAAATCCTGAACAAATCAGAGAATCCCGAGGAGGCAGGCGACCAGATCTTTGACCCCCCGAAAGGTATGAAGGCGAGGTGATTTTTCATGATCCCCTGCTCTCTCGACAAGTCAAAAGAACAGGAGAGGGGGCATCTGTGGAGGTAAAAATCTTCACCGTGACACGTGTCATGTCAGGGCTGACGTGTCACACCAAGACGGATATGGGCCGCTTGTGGGACCCGCGAATCAGAATCCGATCTTTAGCCATGATGACGCTCTCGAATGTGTCAGCAAATCTAAATCTAGGGTTTAGGTGGACATTCTTGCAAAAGGATACCACGACGAGTAGTCTAAGGCACGACAAGACAAGAGATCTGGTCGGGCGACCTTACTCCTCGAAGACGAGCAGTCTAAGGCACGACCAGACAAGAGGTCTGTCGGGCGACCTTACTTCTCGGGGATGAGCAGTCTAAGGCACGACAAGACACGAGGTCTAGTCGATCGACCTTACTGCTCGTAGACATACTATGAATCCTACGGGTGAGCATATCAGGAGACCTCGAGTAGAATAGAGAACGCCTGTAACTGCAAAGATTGACATTTAAAGCCCACCACCAGCAAAACGTGGGTAATCAAGGGTCGATGTGGAGCATAAACACTAGGGACGTTTCCCTGAAAAAAAAAGCCCATTAAATACTTAGTGGAAGGCGGTTACAAGGTAAAAAAGGAACCACGTGTGTCCCCAAGGGATACGTAGACAGCCTATAAAGAGATCATGCGACAGCACTCTAAAGGCACAGTCAAACATAGCCAGTCATTCATTGAGTCATTTCTACATACTTAGCCAAATAATCCCAGTAAAATACAACAAAAAAAAGTTCATTTAGTCCAAGATCATTCTCCAAAAGATTCACAAATTTAGTTGAAGGGGGAAAATATCCATCTCAATAGTGTAGTATATACTACTTTATCCTAGCGTATGAGTTGCAAAATAGGATGTAAAAACAGGCTGCGTGCATCAACGCTTTTAGCTAATATATCCATTAGAGATGCTCTTATATCATATAAATTGATTAATCCAGTTGTATAAAATAAACTCCTTTGAAAACTCCTTTGATTTCATTCCCTGGTCCGGTCAGAACGGCCAATTCTGGTCAAGCCGGACCCACAGGCCGGTTTCAAAAAAACTGTGCTACCTGTTTTGAAGCTCAAATTCTGGTTGGTCAATGATATAATCTAGAGTCAAAGGTCCACAACACGGTTTGCCGTCCCCTGTAAATTAGTGTACCAGGCAAGTACTTTCATATGAAAGCATTAACATTTAACAGTTCCTTGTCCCATTATTATCACTATAAATGCTCCTTCTATCCCACCACACAATCCATCACTTCACTTGATCTTCCATCCAAAACTCTTCTTTCCCTTAATTTCCTGTTCATCACTTCAGTTTGTTCATAATTTTAACTGATAGTATATACATGGCATCTCAGGCCATAAACAACTACCGTATCGATGCAGAGGTCGTCCATGGAGACCTCCCATGCAAGAAGAGGATCACCGAGCTGCTCGAGGAGCTCTGCCTCCCAAAGGGTCTCTTCCCACTCGACGACATCGAGGAGTTTGGATACGATCGATCATCGGGATTCATGTGGCTGACACATACAAAGAAGAAGGACCATGTGTTCAAGAAGATCAAACAGACTGTATCCTATGCGACAGAGGTCACTGCCTTCATTGAGAATCGGAGGATGAAGAAGATGATTGGGGTGAAGACAAGGGAGATGCTTCTGTGGCTCACCATCACTGATGTCTACATAGAGGACCCTTTGTCGGGGAAGATCACGTTCAAGACCGGGACCGGTCTCTCCGAGAGCTTCCCCATTTCAGCTTTTGAGCTTGAGTAGAGGCTCTCTGTGGACTTGTGATGTATTGGGATTTGTTGTTGTGTTGTTACTTGGTTGTGTTGTATGGATTATTGTAATCAATTGTTATGTTGTAATAAAAAAGGATTATTTGCTTCTTATTTTGATAATTTGATATACCCATCAAAAATTTGTTATAAGCTTATAACAATTCATATTACGAATAAGAAAGATTGTCTTTATACATGTTTTTCAAGTTTTGGTAGGAGGTACCCATTTTTAGTAAGATGATTTAAGTTCGAGTCTTGCCGTCCAAGATATGATCAAGAGAAAAAAAAAATAAAGAAAATTTTCAAATTAACCTTAATTATATAATTAATTTTGAAAGTAACATTTCTCAAAAATTATTTGCATAAGTGACACTCTACTTATTTTTTGTCCATTTGACCATGTCACATCAGCGCCACCTCACTCCTTTGAATTTTTTTTTTAATGGTCATCTCAAAATATTTATAGCAGCAATAATGGCATACGCCAAACAGATTTTTTTTAAGGGTTTTTTGTGCATGTATACCATTAAAAAATATGATATTTATTTTTTTACCATCACAAATAGATTATTTGAAAAAAAAAATACCATGTTTTTCAATGGTATACATGCAAATTTAATGACCATTTTTCGTCTTCCATGTGTCCACATAATCAAGGATGATTTTATGATGCAATGAATAATGTCGAGTATGATCTAGGGGTGTAAATACATATATGATGTGAAATATTTTTGTTTTCTAATGTTTGATATCAAACTTTTTTTTTTTTTGAAATAGAATACAAATAGGAGTATTCAGATACTCAATTTTCAAATATTCCCCTCTAATTTAGAGGACCAACTCAATTTTTGAGTTTTCCGATTTATTTTAAAATAATATTTATGCATTAAATTTGCATACATAAATTTCACTAAATAAATATAATTATTACGGGATAAACCCCCAAGAAATTTTCTAAAATTTTAAAATAGCAAATCAGCCATTCTCTAATTAAAATTTTACCCAAAAAAAATATTTAACAATTTTGAAACCCAAATTGGCCACTATACCGTTATATCTATATGTTTTGTTCCAAAAAATCTTATTTGAGTTTTTTTCCAAAAACATTTAAGTAAACAAAAAAAAAGAAGTGATCCTTGATGATGAAGAGAATGAAATGTAGAATATTTTAAATTAATTTGAAAGATAAAAAGAATTTAATGAATAGTTAATGGCATGAGACCCATATGCATAACTCATTATGTTTTTCTTTTTGAACGATGATGGTCCTTAAATAAAGAAAAAGTAAAATCGTGAGGTGACGTTGATGTGGTATGGTCAAATGGTCAGAAAAATGGTGGAGGGTCAATTATACAAATAATTTTTTAGAAAGTTTACTTTTAACACTAATTATTTAATTAAGGTTCATTTGAAAAATGTCCCAAAAAATACTGATAATAAAAAAAAAATTATGATATGTTTTTGTTTTACTATCATTTTATCATGTTTTAGTGACTCTTTATAAGGCAATTGGCATAAATGACACTCATAAATCAAATATTAGTAAAAATAGCATCAGAGATCGAATATTTGTAAAAAATAACACTGGTCAATGTTGATTTTTTTTTTTAACACTAAAGGTGCCAAGACGTCTTATATATACGGCGTCTCCAGTATAAAATTCAATGTAAAAAAAAAAAAATTAACGTAAACCGATGTTAATTTTTAAAAATATTTTTTCAGTGTTATTTTTGTTAATATTGATTTAAACAGTATTATTTATATCAATTGCCCCTCATTTGTAGACATGTGTCACTTAAATATCATATGCGGTGACAAGCCTCTAATAAAACGTCATGAAATATCAAAGATGTTATTTTTTAATAATTACCGTCATTTATAAATCATATATCCTGCCATCATCACTACTAATCATGGTGTTGAACTGACCTGTAGACATCATGGCAAGGTATCAGCAAGCAATGGGTCACTCCACTATACCTCCACCAAATGTTTGGGATGAACTCAGAAATGCAATGGAAAAATGCAATTGGTATACCAAGTACACGATTCTATGACTAAATTATTTATAAGTTTCTCAAGAGTTATAGTGATTATTATTTTTTTTTTTTATCATTGGTGAGTATATGATAACAGAAGAATTTTTAGAAAAAGATAAATACATTTTTATAATCAAAATGACTAAATCAGATTTTTCATATTTTGTAGGGACTTATTTGAATGTATTTATTAAAACAATTTAACTCATGGACTAAATCCATTAACCATACATATTTTATAAGGACCCTTTTTTTATCATTTGGCCGTTAATTAAATAATATTTCTTTTTGCATTTTTTTTTGAGAAATGTGAGCATCTTCATTTCAATTCAAAATCAAAATAGAAGATATTTGAATCGGAGATATAAATAAAAGAGAGTACAACATAAACATAAAAGAAATATAGCAAAGAAAAGGGAGCAAGGGAGAAAGAGGAGCCAACTAAAATAGAAATGTTATATTCAATCTATTTTACAATTCAAAACACATACAACACATGTTTTTATTTATCTAAAATAATATATCTCTCGTCCCCAGTGATCATAACTCAATAGTTCTGGACTTACCTGTGTTAAGGTAGGTTTTGGATTCGAGTCTTGGCGCTAACTTATTCACCTATTTGTTGGCGATTATTCGAAAAAATTTTATGTGGGATCGGGGCAAACCGGTAGAGATAGAATACACGGTTAATTAGTTGGGGCATTTTTTTCAAACTAATCACGGTTAATTAGTTAATTATCAAACTAATTATGATTTTTTAAAATTTATCAAACTAATCATATGAGCCGGTTAAACTAGCCACGACAGTTTTTATTTTTTTACTCTACCCACTTAAAATGTCAATGGAAGTGGCGTTTTGTCACTTGTATTTTTTTTTTAACTTTTCTTTATAAAACGTCAACGCTTGACAATTTTTTAATACAAGATCCTTAAAAACACTACCCCTGTTCACATTTTGTCACTTGTATTTTTTTTACTTTTCTTTGCAAGACGCCAATAGGAGTGACATTTTCAACACTTGATCATTTTTTTTAGGGCTTTTTAATTTTCAGTTCCTGTAAACATACCTATTTAAGGATCAATTCCTTACTTCTTCATATTTTGGTTTTAGTCCCAGATTTAAAGGATTTGTTCCTTTTTAGTCCCTCTTAGGGATTAAAAATAAAACTAAATAATTTAGGGATAGGTCTCTCCCAGGGACTAAAAAGGAACATACATTTTAAATCTGGGGAGTAAAACTAAAACATGAAGAATTGAGGGATTGATCACTAAATCATATGGTTTATGGGGACTTAAAAATAAAAATCTATTTTTTATGCTAGACCCTTAAAAATATCACTTTGGTTGGTGTGTTATTTATTGCTGTGTAAAATGTCAATAGGAGTGACGTTTTCAATACTTGATAATTTTTTTGTGCAAGATCTTTAAAAACATAACTTTCCTTGGCGTTTTTTTTTTTCTTCATTGCAGTGGCGTTTTCTTCACTAGCAGCTGAAAATGTCAGAGAGGGAAAAAGTTAGAAGATTTAACATTTGACAATTTAATTTTATTGATGTGATATTTCATTTGTATATATGGAGTATATCATTTGAAAGAATAATGTTTTATTTTGGTGAGTGGTTTGAACTTTGAATGAAGTGTTATATTTTAGCAAGCGGTTTGAATGAAATGTATGTTGATTGTGAAGCACAGCCACTGATATATGTGAACGAAATATTTGTTGCGTTTTTAGCTAAAAACGATTCAATAGTGTTTTTAGCTGCCAACGAATAAAACGTCACTGTCGTTGGCATTTTTTTCTACAACAGAAAAAAATGCCAACGGCAGTGGCATTTTTAAAGATCTTATATAAAAAAAAATGAGCAAGTGTTGAAAATGCCACTCCCGTTAGTGTTTTACAAAGAAAATTAAAAAAAATATTACAAGTGATAAAACGCCACCTCCGTTGGCATTTTAAGTGGGCATATTAACAAAAAAAAAACGCTAATGTAGTTGGTTTGACCGGGTCAAATGACTAGTTTGGTAATTTTTTAAAAACCATGACTAGTTTTGTAATTAAGGCCTGGTTTGGCATTGGGATAAGAAATTAATTGGGTTAAATCACATGTTATCCCATGTGGCATAAGAAAAAAAAGGATAAAGCACGGACAATTGTCCGTATTTTGAGAAAAAAGTGAGGATATTTTGTTCTAGGTAAAAGGTGGAATAGATTTTATCCTCATTTTTTAACCTCATTTTATAAAGCATGAACAACATTTATGACTGTCATTCCCAAAAACCAAAAACAAAAAACTTCATAAAATAAAACCAACAATATTAATGCCCTTTAATAGAAATGGTAGACTTGATATTTTTAAATCTTTGTTTGAAGTTATCACATTTTTTCATCATGTGATCCAAATGCAAAGTTAAGTATAAGAACACAAAAAAATAGGGATAACAAAATGCATTACCAAATGTAAATATGAATAAAAATAATAATATTTTTATCCTCATAAATTAGGCTAACTTATCTTAAATATTTACCCCTTTACCAAACTAAGCCTAAGTGGTTAACCGTGATTAATTTAGAAAAAAGGCCAAAAGTTAGTGTACATAAAATCTATGCGTCTTACTGAACCATCTCTGGACAGATTGGTTGAGGTTACCCCTCATATGTTAGATTTAACGATGTAAATATCCCAGCTAAGGATTAAGAATTAAGCCACTGTTTGGTTCTAGAATAGGGATTGGAATAACTGGGAATTAGTCGGAATAGGAAAAAATAGGTGTTTGGGAGAAATGAATATAGTGGTATTTGGATGTTGGAATAACCGAGAATAAATAGATATATCAATTCCATGTGTTCCTTGATATTAGTCTATTCCAACCATTGTAATAAGTGGATCTAGATCTCACACTAATTTTTTTCCCATTTGTTTGCCCATTAAAAATGTCAATTCAAAATTATAATCACTTATCCACATCTTATCCAACAACTTATTCAAACTCAACCAAACAACAATAACTCATTATTTAGTTTTCCAATAAAAATAAACTAAAAACACAGCCAAACATAAAATGACTTATTTCATATCATATTGGTATACTTATCTATCATAGAATAACCTCTATCCAACGAGGTGTAAGTGTATCATGAATTAAGTGCTTATTATATTCGTTAATATTTTTTATTTTTAATAAATTATGTAATCAGACTTAACCCAATACCGAATTTGATTTAATTGATTCTATATTATAAATTACGTAATCAGATTTAACCGGTTACTTTTTTAATGAGGCCGGTGAAAGTTGGCCAAGCTCTATTTAATTACAATAATGATTCACAGGCCCCATATAGGGCCCATGAGATGGCACAAGGTTTAATACCTATTTTGTTCTTTCTGTCTTTTTCAATAATTACTCCCTATAATCAAGGAGTCGGTTAACAATGGCTGATGTGTCATGATTTTTTTAATTTGTTTGGAGGATCAAATCCCATGATTTTTTATAATTAATAGTCTTCTCTCTTTTGCTTTATAAGATAGAAAGAAAAAACATGATCTGTCTGTCTGTCCCATCTATGGCTTCTTTTTCATCTCCACTTAAAATAAAATTTGTATTTCAGTTACATTATTTGTTTTGCATTTATTACCATTTTTATTATTGAATTTGATGCTAAATGTTAAATTCGATAACTATTTTACAACATTTTTTTTAATAACACATAGAACTAGATCAAAAGATTGTTTTGGAGGTTTTTCAAGCATTGATTTGTTTTTCGGAGGACTTTTTAGCCTCCAATCAAATCGAAAATCATAATTGAACGATGGTATGTCGTTTCCAATGTTTGTCGATTCAGGTGCGGCCTTTTATTTTTTTGTTTGTTTTGCATTTGTTATAATTTTTTTATTGAATTTGGTGCTAGATGTTAAATCTGACAGCCTTAAATCTGACCATTTGATCTTTAAATTATTTAACAATTATATCTAGAAGTCAGTTACATTTTGGAATGTAACTAACTTTTAATTGCTTTATATAAACGAAGTCAGTTATATTTACAAATGTAACTGACTTCTAATGCAATTTATTATTCAAATTAAGTTACATTGTATAAATGTAACTGAATTTTATTTCGAACTCTAATTTTATATTGTGATTTGTGTTTCATTTCTGTATTTATTGGGGAAAAAATTGGATCAATCACAGATACTTTATTTGATGATTGGAATCGAAAAAATACAAATTAACAACAGTGTTTTAAAAAAACGTTAATTATTCCTTATCGCCATCGTTTTCTGATTGAATGAGAGGTCGCAAACAAAAATTTGGTATTTTTTTGTGTTTTTGATGAAATGTGTTTCCTGAATAATTTCGTTTTTCAGTTGTTTTTAAGAAACCCTAGAAGATTTGAATTTTGGTTCTGTTTTCATAAATGTAATTAATGGTTTCTTTTTTTATTGGTTCTAAAAAAAATAGTTTTCTTGAAATAAATTGAATATGTTGACATGTTTTTCGAAAAAGGTGGAGAAGGATTTAATGAGGGAGAAAATCGTAGGGTTTTAAATGAGTGTAATATTGTATTTTGCCTTCTTAACCTTTTTTAAAAGTCAAACAAGCAACCAATGAGATAATGACACCTTATGAGACTTGTGAATGGGGCCTAAATAGTGGGGCATATGTAGCAGGATTCATTTAATTAACTAAACAATATTCAATTATCGTTTGACTCCTTTTTAGTGGATAAAAAAAAGGGTGAAATGTGATTAAAATGGCTATTTTTTAGTAGATAAAAAATTGCAATTAAACTGACCCTCTTTTAGTCTATAAAAAATTGCAATTAAACTAGCTCTGGGGCTAAAGATGCAATTTTTTAGGGGGTTAAATGTGAAAATTGACCTATATAAAATCTAGGTAAATTACAGAATCACCTCTTAATAGATTGGTTGAGGTACCCCTTCACATATTTAAAAATTTAACGAGGTAAATATCCCAGTTAAGGATCACGAATCAAGTGTATCATGAATTAAAAGCTTATTATATTCGTTAATATTTTTTATTTTAATAAATTATGTGATCAGATTTAACGTGATTCCTAATTTGATTTAATTGAGTCCATATTATAAATAGGACTTGTAACCGCATAACATATCATATTTTTATCTATAATATTGAGTTTATTCTCTTTGAGAGAAG
Organism: Acorus gramineus; assembly: GCA_030737835.1. Taxonomy (NCBI): domain Eukaryota; kingdom Viridiplantae; phylum Streptophyta; class Magnoliopsida; order Acorales; family Acoraceae; genus Acorus; species Acorus gramineus. Next base: position 3,849,833 of record JAUJYN010000013.1, on the reverse strand, counting down.
TGTTGTGATATTTTAACACAGATCATCTCTCTGTAGTTTCCATGGCCCAAAGTTGAAGTCATGGTGGAAATATATTTAGAGATTGAGAAATATATTTAGAGATTATAAAATATATTTAGAGAATGCAAAATATATTTCTAAGATTCTGGAGATTGTGAAATCTGTCTCTAAGATTCTTGAGATCACTAAATCTGTTTATTTCTAAATTTGTTTGTTTTCTCTTTAAGCTGTTTGTTTCCTCTATATATGTTTTTGAGAAAAAAAAAATATTGTGAGGCACCTAGACAATTCTTCTCAATAAAATCATTACCGCCACCCGTGGATGTAGGCAATTTACCGAACCACGTAAATTCCTTGTCTTCTGTGTGATTGCTCGTTTGATTTGTTCGTCTTCTCTCTCAAACCCTCAAACCTAGATCTATTTGGGGAGGTTTTCCGCAACAAATTGGTATCAGAGCCTAGGGTTTCTGAATCATAGGGTTTTCCCTTGGTGAGATCTAGAGGTTCTTTCATTAGATTTGAGGTTCCATTGCTCAGATCTAGGATTTCTTTGAGTGGATCTAGAATTTTTTCAAATTCTAGGGTTTTGTTCATTCAAGAAAAAAAAATTCAAAGATGGCGAGGGTTTCGAACGCGAGGTTCGATGTTGAGAAGTTCAACGGAAAGATTAACTTTGGACTCTGGCAAGTCCAAGTTAAGAATGTCTTGATCCAACAAGGTCTTCACAAGGCGCTAGACGGGAAGGAGAAAAATCCGAGTTCGATAAAGGATGATGATTGGGATGACTTTGACCTTCAAGCGTGCAGTACCATTCGTTTGTGTTTGGCAAAGGATATCTTACCCAACGTACCGACGGAGAAGTCTGCGGCGACCATCTGGTTGAAGCTGGAGAGTCTGTACATGACGAAGTCCTTGACTGGTCGTCTATACTTGAAGAGACAACTCTATACATTGCGGATTAAGGAAGGTATGTCTATTACAGAACATCTTAATTTATTTAGTAGACTAGTTTCTGAACTAGGGAAAATAGATGAAAAGATGTCTGATGAAGATCAAGCTCTAATGCTCTTATGTTCTCTTCCTAATTCCCTTGAGCATCTCGTGATGACGTTGCTCCATGGAAAGGACACTATTGAATTGGAGACCATCACGGGGGCGCTCTTATCACATGAGATAAGAAAGAAGTATTCTGATAGTGACTCACAGGCGGATGATTTAATTGTGAGAGGAAAAATGGATGAGAGGGAATCTGGAAGGAATAAATACAGATCCAAGTCCAGGAAGCGGGAGATCAGGTGTTATAAGTGTCAGAAGAAAGGGCACATGAGAAAGAATTGTCCTGAATTAAATCGGCACAACAAGGAAAAGGCGATTGAGGAGGCTAGTATAGCTGAATCTGGTTCCGATGATGCGGAGAATGTCTTGTCAGTTGTTTTTGAAACACAGTCCAAACATGCATGGATTGTTGCTTCTCAGGGAGTACTGTGATTGGTGGAGCTGCGGTGTTTACATCAAGCCACAATGGCCTCTCGCTTACACAATTGTGGTATATGCGCCTTGGGCATATGAGCGAGAGAGGGATGTCAGAGCTAAGCAAGCAAGGCTTGTTGAAGGGTGTGAAGGCTGGGAAGATTGACTTCTGTGAACATTGCGTCTTTGGCAAGCAATGTAGAGTCAAATTCAGCACATCAATTCACACGGCCAAGGGCACTCTAGATTACATCCATTCGGATGTATGGGGTCCATCGAAAGGTGGAGCAAGGTACTTTGTCACTTTTATTGATGATTATTCTCGTTATGTATGGATTTACATGATAAAGGGTAATGATGAGGTGTTTGAGATCTTCAAGAAGTGGAAGGCGTTGTTGGAAAATCAAATAGGAAGGAAGGTTAGGCGGTTGAGGACCGACAATGGTGGAGAATACACCTATGGACCTTTCTTGAAGTTTTGTAAGGTCAATAGTATCGCCAGTCATTTCACGGTGTAAAACACACCCCAACAGAATGGAGTGGTAGAGCGGATGAATAGGACCCTACTTGAAAGGGCAAGATGCATGTTATCCAACGCAGGTTTGGGTAGAGAGCTTTGGGCTGAAGCGGTCAACACGGCATGCTATCTTGTGAATAGATCTCCATCGATAGCTATAGAGTGCAAGACTCCTATTGAGAAGTGGTCGGGGAAGCCTGTAGATTATAGTGCGTTGAGGATCTTTGGATGTCCCGCTTACTTTCACATCAAAGAAAGTAAGATTGATCAAAGGGCAAAGAAGTCAATCTTCTTGGGCTACGCAGAGGGTGTTAAGGGATACCGGCTATGATGTCCTGAGGAACGCAAGCTAGTGATCAGCAGAGATGTTACATTCGACGAGTCTGCTTTACAAACTTCTAGTAAGTAGAGTAATTCTCTAGGAGGGATGATGGATGATGCTATTGAGGTTGAGTTGGAAACTCCCACAGACGCATCAGCGGAAGTTGACGAAGAGGTTCAGGAACAGCGACAACCACAGCAGCAGTCCTTAGTGGAAGGCAGATCCAGAAGGACACACCGGGCACCGGTTCGATATGGGTTCGAGGACATGGTGGCGTACGCACTAACCATCGATGGTGATGAACCGTTTTCATTCAGAGAAGCAGCACAAGATTCCTTTTGCAGGGAATGGAAGACAACCATGGAAGAGGAGATGGAGTCTCTTCACAAGAACCGGACTTGGGTACTTGCAGAACTACCCAAGGGGAAGCGAGCTATAGGGTGCAAGTGGGTGTACAAGAAGAAGGAAGGCTCTCCAGAGTGTAGTGGCACAAGGTACAAGGTGCGGTTGTTAGCCAAGGGCTGCGCTCAAAAGGAAGGGATAGACTACAATGAGGTATTTTCACCTGTTGTTAAACATACTTCCATCCGTGTTTTGTTAGGTATTGTTGTACAGTTTGACTTGGAACTTGAGCAACTCGATGTCAAAACGGTGTTTCTACATGGTGATCTCGATGAGGAAATCTTCATGAGTCAGCCCGAGGGGTTTACAGTTGCTAGAAAGGAGAACCTAGTGTGCAAACTGAAGAAGTCATTGTACGGACTAAAGCAATTGCCAAGGCAGTGGTACAAGAGGTTTGACACGTTTATGATGAACCAAGGATACACTGTCGGTATCGGATTTCAGGAAAAGGAAAGAAAGGGGCCCTCTCTTCCTCCTCTCCGGTCCTCCGGTGGTCTGTGCGTGTGTGGGGGCTCTTCGGAGGCTCAGATCCGGAGAGCTGCGCCTTGACAGACTCGGTCGAGTTGTCTCTCAGAAGGGGTGATAGGTTGGTTGTTCGTTCCTGGCTGAGGCGGCCGATGGGTCCTCAGGAGGATTCAGGGGTTGTTGTGATCGCCACCTGCTTTTCTCAAAAAGCAGGAGAAGTTGGGGTGGATTTGATCGCCTTCGTGTGGGTGTTTGTGGGATCTCCGCTCTGAGACACGGATATGCCATACACAGAGGTGAAGACAGGGATCCTCTTCTGCTTCGGGAACCTGTTTAGAGGAGAATTGGGACTTGAGGTGGGTTAGGGAAGGGTCGGCTAATTGGGTTTAGCCGCCTGGTGGGGGGTGGCTAGTTGTAGGTAGCCGCCTGGTGTCTGGTTCAATTTGGACAGAACCTGGGTAGGGTTTGGGTTTGGTTTTGAAAGTGGTTAAACCGGGTTTAGCCTGGGTTTTGGAGAATGGTTTGGTGTAGGAAATGGGTTTCTCTCTCACTTTTCTCTCTAGGGTTTGAGTGGTGGTATAGGCTTTGATGGTTGGGAATGTGGGTGGTTGGGGGTTATTGATGGGTATTGATTGCTATTGATTCCTATTGCTTGTTATTGATTGATGGATATGAATTGGTTGCTCCCCTATTTATAGTAAAAAAGGGGTATGAGAATGTCCACTGGATAATAGATAAAAATGGGTAATAAGGTGCTTGATTTGACCTCCCATTAGATCTTTGTTTTTTGACAATGTCCAGGTGAAGGGCAGCTAGTTGTGTTTAGCTGCCCAGAGAGGGGTGGCTACCTGAGAGTAGCCGCCCCCATCATAACCTGTCATATGTCCCATCTCTGACAAGCGGTGGCTTGGGTCGGTTACTAAGGATGAACTGGCTAAGATGGGGCGGCTAGAAGGGACCATCCGCCGTAATCATGCTTGCTTTATGTCTCATCCAGAAAGACGGTTTGGGGTCGGTCAGGGGGGCGGCTAGTTGGAACTAGCCGCCTGGTATGGGGCGGCTACTCTAAAGTAGCCACCCCTGTTCAGGCTCTTAGATTTGTCTAAGTGTTGTACTTAGGGTTTTCGATTTCGGCTTCTGAGGGAGTTTTCTATTTAGATGTCCAAGTGTGGTTGTTTCCAATATTACTTGAAGTAAATTTCCTTTTTTTGGACGATCAAAATTAGGGTATCTACATACACGAGGAGCGAGTACGACAGCTGCGTCTACTTCAGGAGACTCGAGGTTGGTTCATTCATTTATTTGCTCTTATATGTTGATGATATGCTCATTGCTGCTTCGAGCTTGGTGGAGATCAACAAACTGAAGTCTCAACTCAGTCAGGAGTTTGAGATGAAGGATCTTGGTTCTGCAAGAAAGATCCTAGAGATGGAGATACATAGGGAGAGACAGAAATGCCAGTTACGCTTAGCACAGAAGAGTTATCCTGATAAAGTTCTTTCAAGATGTGATATGAAAACTTCTAAGGCGGTAAGCACACCACTGGCTGCTCATTTTCGTCTCTCCGGTAGTATGTCTCCATCAACAGATGAGGAGTGTGAGTACAGACTCATGTTCCTATGCGAGTGGTGTTGGTAGCCTGATGTATGCAATGGTATGCACTTGGTCCGATATTTCACGGGTAGTCAGTGTGGTGAGCAAATACATGGCAAATCCTGGAAAGGAGCATTGGCAGGCAGTGAAATGGATCATGAGGTATATTCGGGGTACCTTGGATGTAGGACTGGAGTTCTGCAGGACTAGTGGATTTCAAATCAGTGGATATGTTGATTCGGACTATGCAGGTGACTTGGACAAGCGACGGTCTATGACAAGATATGTGTTTACACTATCGGGAGGACCGGTGGGAGATCTATGTTACAGCCTACAGTTGCGGTTTCTCACCATGGAGGCAGAGTATATGGTTGTGACAGAGGCGGTGAAGGAGGCTTTGTGGTTACGAGACCTAGTTGGTGATTTGGGTATCTCTCAAGAGATTGTTGACGTCTACTGTGACAGTGCTATTCATTTAGTGAAAAACCTGGTACACCAAGCCCGCACCAAGCACATTGACATACGATATCACTTTGTACGTGGAGTTATCGAAGGTGGAGTTATTTCTTAATTTGAAAAATGTTAGTACAAAGGACAATCCAGCTGATATGATGACTAAGGCGGTTCCAGGGGTCAAGTTTGACCATTACATGAACTTGATCAATGTTCTACATGGATGAGCAGGCGGTGGCGGTGGTGATGCGGTGATGAGGAGATGATGTGAAAGAGGAAGCTGAGTATGACTTCGGAACTTAGTGCCAAGTGGAGATTTGTAGTTTCTATGGCCCAAAGTTGAAGTCATGGTGGAAATATATTTAGAGATTGAGAAATATATTTAGAGATTGCAAAATATATTTCTAAGATTCTGGAGATTGTGAAATCTGTCTCTAAGATTCTTGAGATCACTAAATCTGTTTATTTCTAAATTTATTTGTTTCCTCTTTAGGCTGTTTGTTTCCTCTATATATGTTCTTGAAGAAAACAAAATATTGTGAGGCACATAGACAATTCTTCTCAATAAAATCAACACCGCCGCCCATGGATGTAGGCAATTTGCCGAACCACGTAAATTCCTTGTCTTCTGTGTGATTGCTTGTTTGATTTGTTCGTCTTCTCTCTCAAACCCTCAAACCTAGATCTATTTGGGGAGGTTTTCCGCAACACTCTCTTCATTTACCTTCATATGCAATACAAGATGTGAATGGCCAAGAGTGAATTTTATAGGAATTGTATCATTACTCTTGACAAATCATATTTCCTTTCAAAAAGACAATCCAAATCAACAAATTAATAGTATCCTCCCGTACTTCAACAATATAACACAAAGGGAAACCAAAAAAGAAAACATAACCATTACAGATTCATAAAAGGAAGCCAGACCAACCACCAATCCATATATAGATATATAAACCAACATTTCCAGAGTTCAAAAGCTCCTACTCGAGTTCAAAAGCTGAAGTGGGGAAACTCTCAGACAAGCCGGTTCTGGTCTTGAACGTGATCTTTCCCGATGACGGATTCTCTATATAGACATCTGTGATAGTGAGCCACAAAAGGAGCTCCTTAGTCTTCACCCCACTCATCTTCTTCATCCGGCGGTTCTCAACAAAGGCAGTGACCTCCGTCGCGTAGGACACTGTTTGTTTGATCTTCTTGAACACATGGTCCTTCTTCTTCTTGTGTGTCAGCCACATGAACCCCGATGATCGATCATATCCGAACTCCTCGATGTCGTCAAGTGGGAAGAGATACTTTGGGAGGGAGAGCTCATCGAGCAATTGTTGGATGTTCTTACTGCATGAGGAGTTGCCATGGTAAACCTCAGCATTCTCACGGTGAGCCTGAATTGCTTGGGAGGCCATTTGTATGTTAGAAGAGATGAGGAGAGATTTGAAGATTATAGAAGGATATGAGCTCTTGAGGCTGGGTGGTGGTGGGGATTGAGAGAGATATGGAAGGTTTATATAGACTTTGAGAAACTGAACAAAAGAGGGGATCTTTCAATTGGCTTTGTCTATCTTGTTGTTGGCTTATTATATGCTGTTTTGAATAGACTTCAAAAGATGAAATACAAGAAGCAGAATCAAAGATGACTTTAATAATTGACAATAAGTTCAAAGTCTGACTTTTATGAGGCCATCATATAAAAAAGTGGAGGAGATTTATGGTGCTGAAGTCAGGACAAATGTATGGACTGGAATCATGAGGAGTTTGGGTAGAGTCGAATTCTCTTCAAGTGACCGCATTTGTGTCTTCCTAGTTGTTGGATTAAGTCTATGTTTATATCTTTGGTATGTTAATGCTTTGTCATGCATGGTGAAGTGTTTGATCTGTTTGGGATTTTGATGTACATAAAAATTACAAACAATAAAATTGGTTTGGGCAAAACAAAAGAAAGAGTTCCTCCTCACCAAAAAATAGAAAAAATTAATAAACATAGGTCCACCAACTCATCCAAATAATTCAGCTTCCATCACAAGATGCCAAATTAGGCAGCCAAAAAAAAAGAAATACTATGTTTTGTGTGATTATTATTACATATTTCTCATATATGACTTGGATTATAGGTGTGTATCATTAAATCACTCATCTTATTCCTTGAGCTTTGGCTAATTTTCCACACATATTACATTTATTATTATGTTTGTATCCAACTACAAAATTCATGTTGAACATTTTGCACATTGACAATAACTAATAAGGTTTTTTCATGTGTCCCCATTAACATTTCCTGGATATAAATGATTGACAAACGAGATAAATCTCAGTTGGTTGCATATAAATAAATAATAACGGCACATGAAACATGAAGGAATGGATCTAACAAACTCCTCCAATGAACTGGTTGCTGTAAGAAAACACACTAGGCTAACGTTATGTCCAACTATGGTTCAGCTCCCCACGTGCTTTCATTTTTTTTTTAAGTCGTATATTTAATGTAATAAAACATATATATACACTTTCACATAATATGATATATTACCCCAATGAAAAAATGGTATGAATCTAATTATAGAAGAAATAAAAAAATATTTTAATGGGGGTATATACCTTGTTAAATATGTGTGAGACTGCGGCAGGGGGGGGGGGGTCTTTTGGAATAATCGGTAGAAAACCAGCCTACTAATTACCCCCACCCCCCGGGCCTTTGTTATTGTGCCATGCTGTCTTTTTTTTATGTATATTTTTTGTATCCTCTCATCTCCAATTCAGATTTGTAATCCACTTTTAGTAACGGAAGTAATGATAACAAGATCTACATTTTTTTCAAAAAAAAAATCACCATCGGCTCTGCAATGCACACATCATGACCTCCCCAAAATAACATTCGCTAACGTAATCGTCCTTGCTTAATTGTTTGAAATATTGGGGACTAGCTTGTATTAGATTCTCTTAAGGATGGTGATTTCATAACAAGAAAGATCCATTAAACATTTAAACAAATTAAAGCAAACACATGATAGCAACGCATTCAAACATTACATATGACAGTCCAACATCCCCTTATCAAGCTTCAAAAGCTGAAGTGGGAAAGCTCTCAGAGAGACCTGTTGCGGTCTTGAATGTTATCTTCCCCGACGAAGGGTCCTCTATGTACACATCAGTGATGGTCAGCCACAGGAGCATCTCCCTTGTCTTCACCCCACTCATCTTCTTCATCCGACGGTTCTCAATGATGGCGGTGACCTCTGTTGCATATGATACGGTCTGTTTGATCTTCTTGAACACATGATCCTTCTTCTTTGTATGTGTCAGCCAAATGAACCCCGATGATCGATCGTATCCAAATTCCTCGATGTCATCGAGTGGGAAGAGTCCATTTGGGAGGGAGAGCTCCTCGAGCAGCTCGGCGATCCGCTTCTTGCATGGGAGGTCTCCATGGATAACCTCTGCGTTGGCACGGTGGCTGTCCATGGCTTGAGATGCCATTAGAGTGTAAATGATGAAGATATGTGAAAAGAGAAGAGTAATGAAAGTGTGGTTGATGAGATGAGGGGGGCCGAGGATGGGATATTTATAGATCAACTTTGCTTGAATAATATATTGTTCGGTATATATGATTTGTAGAGACATTTATTGGTGTTCCCTTTTAGAAGACTTTGACTGAAGACCTTCACTATGCCCAGGCCGGACAATTTGTTAACTAATTTGAATGGGACAAAGTCAATAATCAACAAATGCTATATACAGTCACAAAGGATGACAAAAAAAATGGTTCTAATATGGCCAGCGTCTTTGTGGACCCGAAATTGTGTGATTTGAATAAAATTCTTAAATAATCCTCTCTGGATTCTTAAATAATCCTTGGGTTATAGATACATGCAAACTTTTGGCATTTTGGTGATGGATTTGTGAAATGCATCATGATTACTTATGACATGAAATATTCAACAAGGATTTGCTCGGTACGGTAAGTGCACGTCACTCGTGAATGATGCAACGTAGGTTAGACAGATGTACGACTTACATTCTCATCGTTAGCATAAGAATTACACACAAAATTAATTATATTGTTAGAATGTGAAAAAGAGAAGCAACAACAAAGATACAGAATTAAAGATAAAGACTAAAGCCTCCATTTCTTTTGTCAATTAGTAAAATCAGCTTCAAAGTAGGTGTTTAAAATGTTGAAATAAATTAAATAAGAATTTGTATGTTAGAATTAACTGATATAAAATGATATATAGATTCCAATATCTATGGAATTAAGTTATTCTGATTGTTCAACCTAAAAGAACACGTGGGTTCATTATTAAAGCAATTGTCATCATCTCTTTTAAATCAATCATAATTATTTTTTTATTTTTTATAAATTATTATCTATATCCTATTCATATTTTATCATAACAACAAAAACTTTATTATTATGTTTCCTAACGAGAATAATTCAAAACACAATGAAACAAAAAATTATTTTATTTTTATTTATAATTAAATAATTATAAACCTTATAATAACTTATTTCTATATCTAAACGGGCCAAGCTAAAAATGGAATGAATTTTTAATAATAAAGTGCACCCAGTCAACTTGCCTGTGTTTCGAATCCACTGTCGCGTGTGCGGACCGGACGTGAAAGCGCCGGTGTTTTTTTTTTTTTTTTTTGGAAAAAAATCCATATAACCCCCTGTAATCTTCTTGATATTCATATAACCCTTGTAATCTCAATAAATCCATATAACCCCCTTAGAAACACATCATAATGCAAATAACCTTCCACAGTTAAATTTTTTTTAACAAATTTAAAATATTTTAAACATTTTTTGTTATCTAAATCATGATTAGGAAATATGTAACTTTTTAACCCTTTGAAAGCAGTCAATACTTCAAAAAAAAACTCTAAAAGAGTGTAAAATTAAAATATGAGGGGTTTTTTTGAACTATTGACTGTTTTTTGGGGTTACAAAAATACATATTTGTAAATTATCATGGTTTAGATAACGAAAAATGTTCGCAATATAACTCTGTTAAAGAATTTGTAACTCCAAAAGATTATTTGCATTTATGGTATGTTTAGAGGGGGTTATATGGATATATTAAGATTATAGGGGGTTTTATGGATATCAGGAAGATTATAGGGGGTTATATGGATTTTTTTCTAATTTTTATATGCGCCCCCCATATATAAAAATTAAAAAAAAAAAAAAAAAAGGTTCTGGTCAAATTTGGACGGGCTGGTTTCAATACACAGTTTGAAAGTTTAAATTCTGGCGATTCATGAAATGCAAAAGTCAATATGTGAGACCCAGGCCACAACACGTTATTGCCGTCCAACATAAATTTTGTGTGTTAGATCGGTCAGGTAAGAGAAGATTTGCATCCAAGTATTAGTAGTTCTATGTCCCTTTATACACTATATAAATACATCTTCCATCCCACCCTCTCAATCCATCATTTCACTTGTTCATACATCCACAACTCTTCTTTCCTTTCCTGTGTTCATCACCATCACTTCATTTTGTTCAGTCTTTTAACTAATAATATATATGGCATCCCAAGCCATCGATAGCCACCGTGCTAATGCAGAGGTCATCCATGGAGACCTCCCATGCAAGAAGAGAATTGTTGAATTGCTCGAGGAGCTCTGCCTCCCTAAGGGACTCTTCCCACTCGACGACATCGAGGAGTTTGGATACGATCGATCATCGGGGTTCATGTGGCTGATACATACAAAGAAGAAGGACCATGTGTTCAAGAAGATCAAACAGACTGTATCCTACGCGACAGAGGTCATCGCCTTCGTTGAGAAGCAGAGGATGAAGAAGATGAGTGGAGTGAAGACAAGGGAGATGCTCCTTTGGCTGACCATCACTGATGTGTACATAGAGGACCCTTCGTCGGGGAAGATCACGTTCAAGACTGGGACCGGTCTGTCCGAGAGCTTCCCCACTTTAGCTTTTGAGCTTGAGTAGAGGCTCTCTATGGACTTGGGATTTATTGGGATTTGTTGTTGTGTCGTTACCTGGTTGTGTTGTATGGATTATTGTAATCAATTGTTATGTTGTAATAAAAAGGGATTATTTGCTTGTCATTTTGATAATTTGATATACCCATCTAAGTATTTGTTATGAGCTTATAACAATTCAGATTATGTCTTTAAACATATTTTTCAACTTTTGGTAGGAGGTATCTATTTTTTGTGAGAGGATTTGAATTTGAGTCTTGGAATTTAAGATTTGATTAAGACAAAAAAAATATACTGATAATTAAAAAAATTTCATGACAATTTTTTTCTACTACCATATTATCTTGTCTTAGTGACTTTCTTTATAGACATCTGTCACTTAAAAATCATATGCGGTGACAAGCCTCTGATAAAACGTCCTGAAATATCAAAGAAGTTATTTTTTAATAATTACCATTATTTATAACTCATATATCCTGCATCATCACTACTAATCATGGTGTTGAACTTGTTAGAATATGAAAAGAATGAATCAAGAATCTTATTAGGGTTTGTATCCAATATTTATAGTACAAAAAGAGAAACAAGGAAAAGACTAATATACCCTTAACCCTAACATATATATACATTTAACACCCCCCTCAAACTCATGGTGGATCATACACCGAGAGTTTGCTAAAAAAAAAACCATGCCGCTGAAGTGCATGAGACTTTGTGAAAAAGTTTGATAACTGAAGAGAAGAGGAAATATATGGAGTGATATATTGCCTACAATAAAATGATGACGGACGAAGTGACAATCGATCTCGATGTGCTTCGTACGTTCATGAAATACTGGATTGCTAGCAATCTGAATGGCGCTCTTATTGTCACAATATAAAGGAGTAGACACAGATAGAATGACACCCATGTCAGAGAGAAGGCGCCGAAGCTAAACAACCTCAGCAGTAGCAGATGCCATAGCACGATATTCGGCCTCAGCACTCGAACGAGAAACAATGTCTTGTTTCTTGGCCTTCCAAGATATAAAAGAGTCCCCAAGAAAGACACATATACCAGTTGTGGATTTTCGATCTGTGACATCTCCTGCCCAATCAGCATCAGTATAAGCGCGAAGTTCAAGAGTAGAAGAAGACGGTAACAGCAGAGCACGAGATATAGTGCCACGTAGATAGCGTATAATCCGAAGAACTGCTGCATAATGAACAGTACGAGGGGCAGCGACAAACTGACTGACAATATGCACAGCATAGGCAATGTCAGGACGAGTGATAGTGAGATAGACGAGGCTTCCAACAAGTTGTCTATAACGAGTAACATCAGAAAGTGGTTCTCCATCGTCAGGCCAGAGCTTAGCATGAAGCTCAATAGGAGTGGGAGAAATGCGATCACCATGAAGAATCACCATGAAGAAAATGGGCCATTGAAGAATCCTCCTCTGATAAATCACCATGAAGAAAAGCGTTCTTGACATCAAGCTGATAAATGGGCCATTGACGAACAGAAGCAACATAAATCAAAGTACGAACAGTCGTCATCTTTGCTACAGGAGCAAATGTCTCATCATAATCAATACCATGCTGCTGAGTGAAACCACGGACAACCAACCGAGCCTTGTGACGCTCAATCGAACCATCAGAGTTGGTCTTGATCTTATAAACCCACTTACAGCTGATAGGAGTCTTCCCTGGAGGAAGTGGTACAATTTTCCACATATGAGTGCGTTGTAATGCACTAAGCTCCTCTGCCATAGCACCTTCCCATTCTGGAATGCCGACAGCCTCACGATATGATTGGGGCTCCCAATGAGTGGAAACAGCTGAAAGAAAACACTGAAAACTAGGAGAAAAAGAATCAGAGGCAACCAAGCTAAGTCGTTGAGGAGGTCGACGAGCGCGAGGCGGATTGTGATGAGGAGCAACTGGTGCGGGGTCGACTACCGGTGCGGGGTCGACTGGTGATGCGTGGTCGACTGCTGGTGCATGGTCGACTACTGGTCGAAAAACATCAGGTGCAGGAGCAACAACAGGAGGACTCGGCTCACATGAATCATCCGAAGAAGGAGATATAGGGGATGGCAAGGTCGTAGATGGGACAGATGAAGGAATAGAAGCCAGTCGGATAGACGATGGGGATGACTCAGGAGTAAAGAAATCCAGAAAAATAAGGTCATCAACAGTAGACGGAGGAAGTGGAGCCGGAGGTGAGCGAAGAGCATAATAAGGATGATGCTCCCAAAATGTGACATGACAAGAAATGCGAAGACGTTGTGCAATAGGATCATAACACTTGTAACCCTTATGTTGGATACTGTATCCAAGAAAAACACACATAGCAGAACGAGGAGAAAGCTTGGTACGTTCAGTGGGAGGAAGAAGAACAAAACATGTGCAACCAAAAACACGAAGATGAGAATAATCAGGTGGCTGATTGTGAAGCCGCTCAGATGGTGAGATACCACCAGTAATAGATGACGGAGTGCGATTGATGAGATACACACTTGTGAGAACTGCCTCACCCCAAAACTCAACAGGGACGGATGCAGAAAGAAGTAAAGATCGAGTCATCTCAAGGATGTGACGGTGTTTACGCTCAGCAACGCCATTTTGTTGATGAGCATAAGGAGTGGAAAACTGAGGAAGGGTGCCTTGGGATGTCAAATATTCACTAAAAGCCTTAGAACAATATTCACCACCACAATTAGAGCGTAACACCTTAATACGACGAGAAAATTGAGTCTCAACCATGGTAGCAAAAGAAGTATAAATACGCAATAAATCTGAACGACTAGAGAGAAGGTAAATCCAAGTGAAACGAGAATAGTCGTCAATAAAAATAACATAATATCGATTTCCCCCTTTTGAAAACATATGTGTCAACTATGACGTGTTTATTCACTATTACATGTACTCTACATACATGAATTTACAACACATATATTTTTCAAAAAGGGGTGAATATTTCAAAATGACAAGCAAATAGTCCCTTTTATAGTTTTATTCCTAACATAAAGATGACTAAAACAAAGCACATAACAAGAGCCTCACATCTATAAGAAGGCCACACACAACAACAAATCACAGTACACCACCAACTCTTCTCTACTCAAGCTCAAAAGAAGAAGAGGGGAAGCTCTCAGAGATACCGGTTCCGGTCTTGAACGTGATCTTCCCCGACGAAGGGTCCTCTATGTACACATCAGTGATGGTCAGCCACAAAAGGAGCTCCCTTGTCTTCACCCCACTCATCTTCTTCATCCTCCGCTTCTCAACGATGGTGGTAACCTCCGTCGCGTACGACACCGTCTGTTTGATCTTCTTGAACACATGATCCTTCTTCTTCTTGTGTGTCAACCACATGAACCCCAATGATCGGTCATATCCGAACTCCTCGACATCATCAAGGGGGAAGAGACCCTTTGGAAGGCAGAGCTCTTCAAGCAATTCAACATCATCGAGGGGGAAGAGACTTATGGAGGTCTCCATGGATGACCTCTGCATGGGCACGGTGACTGTTTATGGCTTGAGATGCCATTATGAGTTGAAGAAGGGAAAGAGTGATGAAAGGGTACTCGAACAAGGAGAGAGTTTCAGAGAAATAATAGAAATGGTGAGTTTGGAAAGGGGAAATGGAGGTGTATTTATATGGGGTGATGGTTAATGTGGGACAAATTGGATATATATTTAATTTGTCAAAGACTAGAGTAGACTAGGATATATAGGAGCATTAGTTTATGAGGCCGGCTGTGGTTTCTGTTAGTTGATCGCAAGACTTTTGACTTTAGGAACATTGAACGAGCTGACTATAGTTTTCGGTTAGAATAAAACAAGCAAATAGAAATGCTCATAAAATGTGGGACTACTAAAGTCACCCCTCTATGTTTTCCCCTTGTTCATCATCCCACCCCAAAATAATTTTTTTTAAGGGTGGGATGGAGAACTGAAGGGGTGGAAAGAAACCTATATCTCTCAAGTGGGGCTAATTAAATCCATGTTTAATATTTTAAAAAATTGATAGTTTGATCACACAAATATTCTCAACATATTTACTGCTATGTATGTTAGTTATCATTTCTATTTGTTGGTCTACTAGAGTCATATATATAAACATCAAAAGCACCAAAAATATGAATAAAATCAAAATCAAAATCAAGATCCATTCATATGGGTGCATCATGAAAGAAAACCCGTACAAAGTTCTACTTGACAACTAATTAGATTTCATATAATTGGACTGGTTTGGGAATAAGGCCCGGATAAAAATAGGAATAGGAATAATTGTTCACCCTTTCTCATTTGGTTGCACCCAAAAAAAAAAAAGTATAGAATAATATTTTTCAGATACATCATGGCATCATTGATCAGTTACATAATTGAGGAATTTCTGATTTTTATTATTATTTTTTTCAAGTTATTCTATTTTATGGTAACATTCTAACACGTCTCAAATTGTCAATCCAAAACTGTAATGAGATCCACCAATGACTACATCTCAAAAAAAAAAAAAAATTAAATATTGGCTTGTTGTAACTTGTAACCATATATGCATGTGTAAATAGTGTTGGGATTATGTCTCGATCCGGTGTATCACATCGGATGGCCATGATTAAACCATATTAGGTTAGGCATCTAACAAGTAGAATATTATTTAAGGTTTTAAGTAAATCTCCTAAAATAAGAAACAATATTTGTTTGTTAATTAGTTGAGTGAATATCTCCTAATTAATGGGAACAATATTTGTTTGTTAATTGGGAGATTACTTGGGGATGAAGTTATTTAGCTCTATAAATATCTTCTAGGGTTTCATGGCAAGACAATGCAATGTATACAATGTAGAGATCCTAAGAGAAGGTTGAGAGGGTTCTAAGAGAGGGTAACTCTATGAGAGAGTTTGTGAGTCTTTTAATGTATCTCAATTATCAAAGTGGATTCTCTGTTTTTACCCCGTGGATGTAGGCCTAGGCCGAACGTATATCTTGTGTTCTTCGCGTGATGTGATGTTTCATTCTTGTGTTCGATCTCGTGTTTGTTGGTGGCTTCCGTGAATAACCTTCCCAATAGTGGTATCAGAGCTCCAGATTCCGACCTAGGAGGACGAGATTTGAAGAACGAGGATCAATGACAACACGGGTCGATGAACCCATACCATCGACAGATGTATTGTTGAAAACTCCAATAATGGTGTGTCGTACATGGTTTCATGCGAAGAAGAAGAAAAAAAATCATGCAAGGTTGCATGGAGCTTTCGATTGTGGAAGAGGCATATCTATTCAGGTGTGCAATGATGATACCAATTTGTTGCGGGTCCAAAATCCACCAAGAAGCAAGAGTGCAGAAACGCTCGGGGTGCAAAGTTTGCAGTGACACGCGGAGGCATGTGGGCGAATCATGTAAGGCGTGGGTGCGGAGTTCGTACAGAAGAAGATGGAACGGTGCAACACGGTCTAAGGCGTTCTGAACCGCGTATGGGAGTAGCAGCCCCATGTGGTTCGATTAAAAGAGCGAGTCCAACCATCTCGTGAGCGCGTGTGTGGCATGTTCAAGGTGGAGGTAAGATCCAGATCTTCTTCAGAGATTCACGAGGAGCGTGGAGTAGATGCTTGTGGAATCAAGTCATGGCATTGACTTGAGTATGCGCAATTATTGAGTCTGACTCAGGGGTTGATCCATGATAAGGTGAGCGCAGGCTTATGGATCCAACAAAATTGGGCGATGCAGATGTCCGGAGGAAAAAGTTCCTAAAATTCATTCAATGTGGAGTTTTGCGGAGCGGGTCTAGTGCACAAGGAGACTCATGATAGCGACTTGAAGGCTGGTGAAGCTCAAGAAAGTCAAAGACCACTTGCTTGCAGGTGGAGGTGCACAGTTGCTCGCGTTGTCGTGTTTCAAGTACGACATGGAGCAAGGTGGAGACATCAACAGAAATCTTCTAAGGGGTTCGAGGAAGTCCGAGCGTACCGGATACGAGCCAATGTGGAGATTTTTGGGATTATGTCTTGATCCGGTGTATCACATCGGATGGCCATGATTAAACCATATTAGGTTGGGCACCTAATAGGTACAATATTATTTAAGATTTGATTTTAATTAATATTTAAAGTGAATCTCCTAAAATAGGAAACAATATTTGTTTGTTAATTAGTTGAGTGAATATCTCCTAATTAATGGGAATAATATTTGTTTGTTAATTGAGAGATTACTTAGGGATGAAGTTATTTAGTTCTATAAATATCTTTTAGGGTTTCATGGCAAGACAAGGCAATGTATACAATGTAGAGATCCTAAGGGAAGGTTGAGAGGGTTCTAAGAAAGGGTAACTTTGTTCTGTTTTTTGTATTTTTATTTATGCCTTAGAAGTTATCGACTTTCCTTCCATAAAGGAGCCGAATGAAACCAAAATTTCATGTTCGGTTTTGAATTAGAGACGTTAATATGAGAGAGTTTGTGAGTCTCTTAATGTATCTCAACTATCAAAGTGGATTCGTTTTTTTTTCCCCATTGATATAGGCCTAGGCCGAACCACGTATATCTTGTGTTCTTCGTGTGATGTGATATTTCGTTCTTGTGTTCTATCTCGTATTTGTTGATGGTTTCCACGAATAACCTTCCCAACAAATAGTTCATTTGACATTGAACTCAATTGGGTACGTATCTTCTTTTTCATGTTCTATGTATCCTCTTCAATCCATGTGAAGCGTTGTTGGTCTTACTTTTCATGTTCTATCCTCTTCGTTGATGATCTTTGTTACAAGAATACCAAATCATTTGTTGAAAAATGTTTACAACTGTAGGTAAAATATTATCCAGTCATAGTTGAATTAATTTATCAGGATTGATCAACTTCAATAAAAGACTAACACAGAAAAACTAACAAAAATTCATCACAACCTCACCTACTAGACTTGTAAGGTTGTCACATTCCAATATTCGACTAGTCTAGATGGGATCTAGTCATGATTAGAACTCATAAGGATATGTCAGCATTCAATAGAAGGTTGATATCCAATGATGGCTAACAAAATTCATCACAATCTCACATGGGTCATCTCCCGCCTTTACTCAAACTTATACTCAAATTTCACTTAAAATTTGAGTAAAAGCTTCATTTGATATGATGTGTCTACAACCATCACTTTATGTTTTACTCAAATCTTTTAAAAATTTCACATCCTCTTCTAATTATTTCCTATAAACATTTTTAAAATCATTTCCTCAAACATTTTTACTACTCAATTTTTCTTTCCTTTAAAATATTTAAATTTAAAAATTATTATCATCCAATTTTTTTTAAAAAAGGTAAAAGTAATATTTTTTTATTGGAGTAAAAATAAGAAGTTAAAAAATAAAGATGAAGACTAATTGAGAAAGGAGACTACTTTTTTTTATTATTATTTCAAGAGATGGTGAAAAATTTGGGGGTGGGAAAACATCTAATATAATTAAACTAAATGTGGAGTTGAAGGAAAAAAATGTTACATTCGAAGAAAATGTGGAGATAAAAGGAAAAAAGAGATGTTGAAATTTAGATAAATATTTGAGTCTTCCATGATTTGGGTAAAGATTTGAGTAAAAGCTTGATTTGGTATAGATATGGATAAATGATTAAAGAGGGTTTTGAGTGATTTTTACTCAAATTTAAGTTTGAGTAAGGGTTTGAGTATAGGATTAGAGATGCTCTTACTTCGCTAAAAACACAAAATCATAATGATCACAGGGTTCATAAGATATATTTACTATTTCATAAGAATCAACTTAATTATTAATATTTTATAAGTTAAAATATAGCTAGATAATTTATTTTTTCTAAATTAAATATGTTGAGCAAAAACTACGTAGGATATATATATATAGTTCTGGTTGAAACTTTCAGCTTAAAAAAAATCAGAAGCCTAACTATTTTAATTTGTGTAGTCAAATTAACTTAAGTAGCTTTTACATAGATTACTTATACACGGTAACCAAACATAAAGTTGATAATACTTCAATTAAAAAAAAAATCTTTTATAGCTACTTATATATGCATCCTGTTACAATAAGAGAGAGAGAGAATGAGAATCCTTGTATTCCACTTAGGGTTCAATCCCTTTATATACAAGTACACAGGAGTTACACGTGTAATATGCTACACATATAATGACATAACACATATAATCTAACAGCCCCCCTTAAACTCATGGTGGATTATACAAAGTGAGTTTACGAACGAGAAACTGAAATCGAGGAACTGGATGTGACTTCGTGAAGAAATCCGCAAGTTGTTCGGCAGAGGAAATATGCGGAAGCGATAGTGTCTCTGCAAGAAAGTGCTGACGAACGAAGTGACAATCGATTTCAATGTGTTTCATCCTCTCATGGAAAATCAGATTGCTTGCAATCTGAATAGCAGACTGGTTATCACAATGAAGAGGAGTAGGACCGGTCATAGTAACTCCTAGATCCACCAAGAAACGTCTAAGATGAACAATCTACTTGGTGGTGATGGCCATGGTTCGATACTCAGCCTCAGTGCTGGATAGTGAAACAACCTCTTGTTTCTTACTGCGCTAGGAGATGATGGAATCTCCAAGAAATATGCAGAACCCAATGGTGGACGGTCTAGTAGTCGGATCTCCAGCCCAATCGGCATCAGTGTAAGTCTTGAGAACCAGAGTTGAAGAGGACGGCAGATAGATCGATCTGGTGATAGTACCGCGTAAATATCGGAGAATACGCATAAGAGCACCACAGTGCACTGATCGAGGAGCCGTGACAAACTGACTAACAATATTGATGACATGAGCAGTGTTAGGTCTGGTGATGTAGAGATACTCAAGCTGACCAACGATCTGTCTGTATCGAGTTGGGTCTCGGAGGAGCTCACCATCTGTAGGACAAAGCTTCACATGAAGCTCAAGAGGGGGATCTGCACTGCGAGCACTACAAGAAATAGAGCCTTCATCGACGGCTAGAGCCGTCGCTAAAAGACACCCAAGCCGTCGCTATAGGTATTACCAACGGCCAGATTGACCGTCGGACGTCGTCGCTAAAACGCTTGTCGCTAATACCTACACCGACGGCCATGACCGTCGCTAATATGGCAAACAGATTTCCCACCGAACTAACCATAGTTAACAGTGTAAGATTTAGCAACGGCCAATGACCGTCGTTAAAACCATTAAATGCTTGAATTCCAGGTAGTTTCAATTCTTTACTGGCGGTCAGCGGCCGTCGCTAATGTTATTTTTTTTTTATTTGCTGATATTTTTTAAAAATTATACCTAAAAAATTTAAAAGTCATTCAACAATTTCCACCTCTTGAATATTTCATTCACAATCAAAATTTAAGAATTTTTAAATTCACTAAAGTTTAAATAGAAAATTTTCATAATCCAAAATATAACATAGCTAACATCAAAATATTCCTTATAACTCTAATAAAAAAAATAACTCTCCATTGAATGTTTCTTTTTCTTGAATAATCCTCTTTGTTTGAGTCTCTAATTCCTTGCAACTCTCCTATGAGAGAGGATATGATTGTGCTTCATCCCTGTATAAAAAATATTTCATATATTAAAATATAATTAAGTAATGGATAGTGTGTTTAATATCAAAACAATAGAAAGACGTTAATAAATTGAGAGGGCTGTTATGTGTTGAATGAAGTGTCGTTCACAGTGTATCACTAAGGTTTATTTATGTGAATATGAAATTGTGTGTTGAATGTGAAGCGCTATTGATGTGCAGAACATGAGTGTGAACTCACATGTTGTTTATGTATTGAATGTAAATGTGCCGAAACATTATGTTGTTGTGCCGAATATGAAATGTTGTGTGTCGATGTGCTAATATGAAATGTAAATTTGTAACCAGTCAATGCATAAGCAGTCATAACTATTGTTTCTTTATTGTAAACATATTGAGAATACAAGAGGTATATATTAAACAATTAAATATGAATTTATTTAATTTGTTCTATTAAAGAACAGTTGACATTTGAAAAAAAATTAATTCATTTGTAATTAAAACTAAGCCATGGAATAACCAGATTAGCAAAATAATATTTAAGAGGGGACATCCATGATACCAAAGAGGAATATAGTAACACTGTCAAATAAAATTTTGGTTGCCAAGGAAATTTAAATCATTGAGCTAGTTTGAAGGATTGAAAATTGAACAACAGTACGTGAAAGAAAGATAATATTATAACGAATATGCTTTGTTTTAGTTGTTTCAGTTGATTGATTTAAGTTATTTAAGTTAAGGTATTTAAGTTTGTTTTAGTTGTTTTTAGTTTTTTAGTCATGCTGTTTTAAGCTTCTAGGTCGTTGTTCACAGTTTTTAGCTTTTGGTAGTCGGATGTCCACTTACTGGGACGTAGGAGGGATTGACTCAAATCTCTTGAGTTTTCTTTTTCTCCCTTTCTCCTGGTCCTCTACATGTTTATTTTGATCATTATAACTTTGATGCAAGTTATAAATAAACCACCTTCTTTCAAAAAAAAAAAAAACCAAAAAGAAAATGCTTTGCACGATCATTTAGAAATTCAAGCTACTTGGTCTAATAACAAGCATCTAAATATTAAAATATAATGCCATAGGAACATAATAAGAAAATTTATTGATAAACCACCCAAAACTGAAAAATACTCAAGATGATATTTGACATTTCAGAAGAGAATTAATTTTCACCAACATTTGGTCCAAACTTTAAACCACTAAATGGCAAAAAATGATACATAAACATGTGCCACCTTCAAATCAAACTAAACTTTCAATTAATCAAATGAAACAGTGAAAAAGTAAATCATTGTCAGGCACATACACAAGTGTACATGAATTATAAAATAAAATAAGGAGACTCAAATCATGAATATTCAAACAAGACCGAGACTTACAACACAATGTATAACCACATCAGGTTCATGGACATCGCTCCCAGTCAAATATGAAACAAGCATGTGAAAGTTTGGAACACCTTTTACCTGGTTCATATGATCACAAAATAAATTATCACATATAAATTAATGATTTCATCTAATTCAAAATAAATATCTAAAACCTAGATTCCTCAAATTCTTCTAACAAAACAAAAAAAACTACATGAAGGATTAAAGGCTCAAAATTAAGGTTGTTATAAAAATTAACCAAAAACATGTTGAAATCAAACAGAAAATATACCCAGCCCAAAAAACAATAACCAGGGATGTCTAATCAAGTACGAAATATAAATATCATTTTTATTTTTGTAATTGAAATGTATAATTGCTACAAAGTTTATTAAATCACACCTTAGCTGATTTTGAGCTTTCAACCACTAACCTTTGTTCTTCTGAAGAGAACAGACAATCATGAGCCCGAGTATGGAAATCTAGCAATTTATTTACAAGATGCAACATAATAAACTCAAGAGAAGGAAAAGAATGAAGGATAAAGATTAGTTGTCAATAAAAAAAAGATGCATATAGTAAGCAACAAAGAATTCTAAATTTAACATCATTGAGTTCACTGACATAAGACTATAAGAAAAATGCATCCGGTAAATTGGAAACTCTGCAGAGAACAATCACAGAAGTCAAGCTAACAGACAATCTTATTGCAACAAGAGATAATAAATATTCATCATGGAAGTTTGATAGTGATGTCCTATTTAATTGAGAAGACTACCATCTTCTTAGCCTTTTTTCTTTATCACTTCCTCTCTTTTGGTCTCATTAGTAAAAACTGGTGTTTATCTCACTCATTCTTAAAATCTAAACAATCAAAATCAAAATCAAAACAGAAAATCAAAATAGTGCTCTCAGTCCCTCAATCATCAACATATCAAATGCAATTCTAATAGACAATAAAAACAATTTTCTATAAAACCACATGGCTCAATTTTTCTTTTGTTAACATCTGCCTTAGATTTGTGATCTTATTAATAACCCAACAGTGAACAACATGGCAGAGACATCTAAACTACTAAATGAAAAAGACATCTTGTATAAGCATGGTCTGAACCTCCAAAATAACAATCCAACAATAACAAAATGAAACAATCACAAGCATTACTCACATCAATTCAAATCTGAACCTATTCAACCGAAACACCCTTTGAACATTTCAACAAACATTAAAACACATGTAAAAAAATACAACATCAAATGAAACCCAACATAAGAGGAATTAAAAAAAGGAAATGGGACGGGTTGAGGCAATGAGACGAGTCACAACCGAGTAACCGATTGGGCGAGGCAGGGGCGGTTTGGGACGATGGTTTGGGCGGCGAATCAAGCGAGGAAGGGGTGGATCGGGGCGATGGTTTGGGCGGCGAATCAAGCGAGGAAGGGATGGAAGATCGGGCGAAGCAGCGGTTGGGATGAAAGAAAGAAGAGGCGATAGTTAGGGTTAAAAAAATCAAGTTAAAAAAAAGTCGGGCGGATCAAGCGAGGAAGGGATGGAAGATCGGGCGAAGCAGCGGTTGGGATGAAAGAAAGAAGAGGCGATAGTTAGGGTTAAAAAAATCAAGTTAAAAAAAAGTCGGGTTAATTTTTTTTCAAAACCCAGACTATTAGCGACGGTCGGGATCTCACCATCGGTATTAGTGGTATCAGCGACGGCTACACCCATCGGTATTGGTAGATACGAAAATGACAATGAGTTATGGGAGAGCTACAACGACGGTCAACTCCTGGCCGTCGGTAATAGTTCTTTTTGCGACGCATCCGGCCGTCGCTAATACACAACGGCGTATGAAGTAGTGATTATGAGAGGTTTATTAGCGACGGCTTGTGGCTGGCCGTCGGTAATACTGTTCTTAATCGCGAAATTCAGTTCCCGGATTCATATTAGCAACAGTTTTTGTGTAGGCCGTCGGTAATGGGCGTCGGTAAAACTTAATTTTCTTGTAGTGGAGTATCTGAGAGGGCAGCGTGCTCAAGAATGTCAGCCGTATACTTCTGTTGAGAAAGTAGAATCTCATGATCACTCTATGCAATCTCAAGACCAAGAAAGTAGCGAAGAGTACCGAGATCTTTCATCTGAAATTGTCGACTGAGGTGATTCTTGACCAGAGTAATACCGGCGGAGTCATCGCTAGTGATAATCATGTCATCAACATATAGAAGAAGGATAACCCGAACTTACGATGAGGATCGCACAAACATAGAGTGGTCATGGAGGCTCTCAACAAAATCACCTGCCATAATAACACTGTGAAAACGCTCAAACCAGGCACGAGGTGCCTGTTTGAGACCATATATAGCCCGCCAATGACGACAAACATGCTGAGGAGGAGTGCTGAGACCTGGAGGTGGCTGCATATAAACAACCTCAGATAAATCACCATAAAGAAAAGCATTCTTCACGTCCATCTGAAAGAGAGACCAGTGACGAACAGCAGCAACAGTGAGAAGGGTGCGGCAGTAGTCATCTGAGCAACGGTAGCAAAGGTCTCCTCATAGTCAATACCGTACTCCTATGTGAAACCTCTGACAACGAGACAAGCCTTATGTCGTTCAATGGAACCATCCAGGCGATGCTTGATCTTGAAAATCCATTTGCAACTGATAGGGGTAACACCATCCAAAAGGGAAACAACATCCCAGGTCTGTGTCTGCTCAAACGCCTGAAACTCCTCAGCCATGGCCTGTTGCCACTCAGGGTACTCGACTGCCTCTCGATAAGATCGGGGCTCACGATGGGTATGTATAGCGGTGAGATAGGCCTGGAACTCTATAAAATAGGTACTCACGGATGCAAAGCCAAATCGGTCAGGTGGTCCAGAGTCAAAACTGAAGCGGGCAGGTGGATGACGCTCACGCTGAGGGTAGCGAGTCGAGGAACGAGGATCCACATCAGAGGGAGCTGCATCAGCCGTGAAAGATGGAGTACCAGTAGAGTTATTTGCGGGAGGAGCAAGAAAAGACATAACAGGAGGAGTGCTAGGGGACCATGGGAGGTGGCAGCATGAGTGATAAGAGGGGACAAAGAACTAGAAGAGTTAGTAGTAGGAGTGCCAAGAGGAGACTCAGGGAGAGCAGAACTAGGAGCGGGCTCAAGCACAACAGACGGCCCGAGAAGAGGTAGAGACTCAATAGGAGAAGCCAGAACAGGAGAAGGCACAGGAGGAGAGGATGCAGTGGATGTAGCAGAAAAATAGGGAACATCCTCGACAAATGACACATGACGAACGAGCCAAAAACTATCTCCAACAGGATCGTAGCAGCGATATCCCTTGTGTTCGAAACTAATCCCCAAGAATACACACTTGACTGATCGAGCGGCCAACTTGGTGCGTTGATGAGGAGGGAGAAGCACGAAACAAGTGCATCCAAAAGTGCGAAGTCTCCTATAATCAGGTTTGGAGGAGTAAAGGCACTCATGAGGAGTCATACCAAAGAGGACAGACAAGGGAGTGATATTGATAAGATGAACAGATAGAAGAGCAGCCTCAGCCCAAAATGTGCTAGGGACTGAAGAAGAAAGTAAGAGGGAACGAGCGGTCTCAAGAATATGGCGATGTTTTCTTTCAGCAACACCATTCTGCTCATGAGTATAAGGGCATGATTGCTGAAAAAGAGTGCCATGAGATTGAAGAAGAGAACGCATTATGGAAGAGATATATTCTCGAGCACAATCAGACCTAAAGGTTTTGATACGAGTCTGAAACTGGGTGTGAATCATAGTGGTAAAGACCTCATATATCTTTGGGACCTCAGATCGATGACGCAGGTAAAGCGAGAATAGTCATCAATAAAACTGATATAATATGAAAAACCACTCTTTGACATGATATGAGAAGGACCCCAGATATCCGAATGAACTAGCTCAAATGGACTAGAGGACTAATGATTACTAGATTGGAATGGAGTAGCAACGGGTTTGACGAGTTTACAGCCCTCACAGACAGAAAGTGGAGAAAATGAAACATGACCCAAATCACCAGACTGAATAAGGTCTTTAAGACGAGACTCAGAAACATGACCTAACCTTTTATGCCACAAGTTAGTATCAGAGGTAACAGTGCCACAGAAAACTAAGGGATCGGGTACAGGAAGATGAAGATACTCCACATAATACAGTCCGCCAATCCAACGACCAACACCAATCCTCTGCCCTAAACGTGGATCCTGCACAAAACACTCGGAAGAGGTAAAGATAACGGTGAATCCCGAATCACACAATCAACTAATAGATACAAGATTCATACAAAGCTTAGGAGCATGCAAAACAAATGGCAATGAGAGTCGGCCAATAGGGTCAGAAGTGGTGGTGATCGATCCACACTGTGTGATGACTAAAGGAGAGCCATTAGCAGTATGAATCGAAGGTAGGTGGGAGGGTGTAGGTGAGCATGCAGTGAGGACAGAACTATAAGGTGTCATGTGATGTGAGGCACCCAAATCGAATATCCAATAAATAGGAGTACCCGTAGTAGAAGACAAGGCAAAGTGAGTAGAGGAACCAGAGAGAGATTGTTGCAGAATCAAGTGGTCTATGCGCTGACTGATTTGGTCAAGATGATCCAAGTGTGGCTGAACGGAGCCAAGCTGAGTAGCAGTCGTAGTGCAACAGGAGGAAGACGATGTCCTTGTCTTTTCAGTCTATGGCGCTTCTCAGTAGGGCTTCGTCGACGCGGTCTATGGCGCTTTTTAGCTGGAGTGGCCCCTAGGAGGCCCTCATAGATGAACGATGAAGAGGACGTCGAGCAAAAAAATAGGGTTGCCGTTGGTTTCTAACATCGGGTAGAATCACTCAGATGAGGATCAGAACTAGACGAGGACGTAGAGCACGAAAAATCACGCAAAATGGACTCCTGTAACACCTTAATCGGACTTCCGGAATGGAAGTTAAGACCAATTTAGTGATCTGAAATCTCGAGGAGGTCATCGGAGGCGTCCGAGGGCCGCTGGTGCACTGTCGAAGGTGGCCGAGGGCGGCCGGAGGCAGCGGAGGGCGGCAGGACGAGGTGGTTGCGCGCAGACACTGGCCGCGGGCGCTGACAGGTGCCCGAGAGATCCGGGACAGGTGTCCTGGAGATCCGGGATTGTTTCCCGGGACGCGCTGGCGAGTTGAGCGGATAGCTAGGAGCGCGGGTGTCTGGCAACCGGTGAGCACGCGGTTAATGGATTTTCGGACGCGTTTATGCGTCGGGGCAATGGGAGAGCGCACATGCAGTTCTGGGGACAGCGCGTCGAGATTCTCGGGATCGCATGGTTTTTCGCATGCGGGTGTCTGGTAGCTGGCGAGCACGCGGTTCCGGGATTCCTGGACGCGTTTTCGAGATACGCGGACACGATTACGTGTCGAGCACGGGAGCGCGCACGCACAGGTAAGGGGGCAGCGGATGCTCGGGCGCGGCTGTGTAGGTGCGCGACGTGGTGCTGCAAGGCAGCGCGCGGCAGGGCGTGTGCTGGCAGGGCATCGCGGGCAGGGCAACGCTGCAGAGCGGACACTCGGGCACTGCTGTGTTGGGGCGCGGCGTGGTTGCAGCCAGGGCAGCGCGCGTAGAGAAGGCGGCAGGGCAGCGCGCAGAAGGGCGTCGCGGGTAGGGCGTGCACGGCAGGCAGCAGGGTGGCACGCGGGCAGGAGCGTGCGCGGCAGGGGTTGCGACAGGAGCGAGCGTCGGCAGAGTGTGCGCGGCAAACGATAGGGCGCGCACGGCAGCGCAGGAGCGGCGCAAGGTTGCGCCGAGAGGTGCACGAAGGAACGCCGAGATGAAGGATTTCAGCATGCGGGCAGGAGCGTGCGCAGGATCTGGCGCACGCGGCTGGCGGTAGGGCGCGCACGGTAGGGTGGAGCGGCAGCGCAAGAGCGACGCGAGGCGGCGCCGAGAGGTGCAGGGAGGCACACTAAGATGAAGGATTCCGACGAGAAAGAAAAAAAAAAGAAAAAAAAATTATGGTGGCTCTGATACCATGTTACAATAAGAAAGAGAGAGAGAATGAGAATCCTTGTATTCCACTTAGAGTTCAATTCCTTTATATACAAGTACACAGGAGTTACACGTGTAATATGCTACACATATAATGACATAGCATATATAATCTAACATATTGTTAGAATAAGAGACAGAAAGAATGAGAATACTTGTATTCCACTTAGGGTTCAATCCCTTTATATACAAGTACACAGGAGTTACTCGTATAATATGCTACACATATAATGATACAACACATATAATCTAACACATCCAAACAAATCAGAAGCCGTTTTAACTTGGGTAGTCAAATTAACTTGAGTAGCTTTTACATAGATTACTTATACACGGTAACCAAACATAAAGTTGATAATACTTCAATTAAAAAAAAAAATCTTTTATAGCTACTTATATATGCATCCAAACAAATGGACCTTTAATTTGCGTATAGCACATTTTTTTATCAACTTACAAATTTCTTTGCAACGAGGTATTTGCTACATTTAGTTTCCAACACAGTGCTTTTGCATAAACAAATAACAAATACATATATCCATACATATAACTTATTCCAAAATCACAAGACCGCAACATATGATAGCAAACATGAAATGAATCACAAATTGTAAAACTCTCATCTAGTCCTACTCGAACCCGAAAGCAGAAGTTGGGAAGCTCTCGGAGAGACCGGTTCCGGTCTTGAACGTGATCTTCCCCGACGAAGGGTCCTCTATGTAGACATCGGTGATGGTGAGCCAAAGGAGCATCTCCCTTGTCTTCACCCCACTCATCTTCTTCATCCGACGGTTCTCAACGATGGCGGTGACCTCTGTCGCATAGGATACAGTCTGTTTGATCTTCTTGAACACATGATCCTTCTTCTTTGTATGTGTCAGCCACATGAACCCCGATGATCGATCGTATCCAAACTCCTCGATGTCGTCGAGTGGGAAGAGACCCTTTGGGAGGCAGAGCTCCTCGAGCAGTTCAGCAATTCTCTTCTTGCATGGGAGGTCTCCATGGATGACCTCTGCATTGGTACGGTGGCTGTCTATGGCCTGAGATGCCATTAGAGTGGAAATGGTGAAGTTATAATTGATGAAAAAGTGTATGTAATGAAGAGAGGATGATGAGCTGAAGGAGCTCGGGAAGGGATATTTATAGGTAGCTGTGTTAGATCAATTTAAAACATTGTTGTGTATGATTCGTGGAGACTTTTAATTTCTTGGTGTTCCTTATAGAGGACTTTGACTACACTCAGGCCGGCCAATTTAATTTTATCAACTAATTCGAATGGGACAAAGTCAAGAATCAACAGATGCTGTGAACGCTCAAGTAGGCCTGCATGGGCCGGGTCTGTTGTAGTGGTCAATGAAGACTCCAAAGCAAACAATCTATAGCATTTGACTGATTATACAAACCATGTATATAATAAAAGGAAAAGGATACACTCAGTCACATTTACTATCCAAAACTCACACATCAAGTATTTTAATTTTTTTTTAAATAGTAAACATCATGTAATGAGGTATATGCTTTGATGAAAAGTGCATGTCGCTGTATTTCGAGTTGAATGAACCCATTTTCCATAAGTGTAAGAAAAAATTTAATAAGGTATATACATCATCTAACGGGGTATATATTTTAATGAGTCTGTAACGAGGTATATAGGTCTATGTTTTGGACTGAGAATAAAGCTGAGTGTAGCAGCACTCATAATAAATTTATATAATAAAAGTATGGGCTCTTAATAGCAGGGTCTTTCGCAATTCCAGAGTGTACCCGAAAAACGTTTGGGAATCAATAGTATACTTCATCAAATCTTGGGGGCGGGCATGTGTGTGTGCGAATATTGTTCAGTTTTGTCAGCGGCAAACTAATACTCATTGATGGATAGTCTCTATTGTTTATTTAGGGTTTTGGGGTTGGCAGAATTTTCTTCTGCTATTTCTCTTTTGCTTTAACTATTTGGTTGTATAGAATGCCTAGTTGGATTGCCCCTCAGCTGGCTTTGTGTCCACAATATTGGGCTTTAACTTTTAATGAAAATGGTCTTCTTGCCTACCTTGCAATAAAAAAAAATAAAATTATATAATTTCATTGAGCTTTTCACAATATGAATTGGATAGAACGGGAAAAAAAATCACTGTTAAAAGGATAACATTAGTGACCGTCTCGTGTGCATTCCTATGTCGTATATGTTTTGATTTTCTTTTAAATGTATGTCATATCACTTCCTGTTAGTTAGACAAAATTTAAAAGAATTTTCATTGGGACCAAGGACAAACAAGCGAAGGTCGCTTTCCCAGCTTGACCGTAAGATCAGCCACGTGGATCCCTCCGATGTAAAAAAAATAAAATACCCCACAAGAGACATGAAACACCATTGATTATGGAGATTTTTGCTGCACACGTAGGTTTGTGCGAACTGCTAGTGGGCCCGGCCCATTGAAACAGAGCCGAGGCCTGGTCTTGAGCCCAAGCCCACGGGATTGTCTAGCTAATGAGTCTGGGTTAGGCTGGCCTGGGACCAAAAATTTGTGTATAAACACATCCTAATTAGTATTTATTATTTTGTTAAATTTGTTTTGTCATTTATAATTACGTATTACCTTGTTTTGGAGTCGTGCGATCTGTACCATGGTACGGAGGGAGCTTGAATGGTAACCCCTTTTTCCTGGACCGTTCTGTACGGTCATGAAATATTTCGACTTATTTATCTCTTATTTTATACATAATGGATTTACCTGGACCAATACATGATGTTCTTTTAGTATTTCTGGGATCGGGTCTTATATTAGGAGGTAATGTTATATAAATAAAAAGTTACACAATTGCCGACAAAATAATGTCGTTGGTAAAACATAATAAAAACTATATAATAAATATTTATTATGGAAATAATCTGTCGATAATTAGATTAACTTTATTTATTAAGTGAAAACCTTTTACCAAGGAATTGTTTCCTTGGTAAAAGGTATATAAACAGCACCCACTCTAGAGTTGCAACTTGGTTCGAGTTGAACCCGATTTTCACATGGATTGGGTTGGCCAAATCGGGTTTGGATTCGGATTGACTCACAAATCAGATTAGGTTCGGGTTGGCCTCACTAAAAGCCAGACCCAACCCAAACTCGTAAACTAATTGTAAAAATAATGATAATGACCGATTCACTAATCTGGATCGTCCAAAGTTTAGGGAAACCTAACTAATCTTAACATTCGGACATTCCACAACCCTAGCAATCAACACTCCAATTTCCTTGTCTCTTCGTTCAGCAGCGGTCGCCAACTCTCTTTTGCCTTCCTCTGGTGGTTGGTCGATTTAGACCTCCGGGGAACCACTGCAATCTTCACCTCCTACGGGGTCCACTTCGTTTGCCCTCTTGATCAAGCAGCCATCATCATGGGCCTCACATCCTCTGCCACAGACGCCGTCTACAACATCGTTGTCGTCCATCAGAAGGTGAAAACGGTCTCGAATGCGCAGCAGACACGCCTGTTGGAGGATGTTGTCCTCTGCGACGTGTTGGTTGGTCTACAATCGGCGGTGGAGGGGGATCTGAAGTTGATCATCAATGTCGACTGTGTCGAGAAGGAGGGGACGTACGAGACCCGATCATCGATGAAGGTGAGGGAGATGGAGATCGTTCGTCGGGACATCACGGATGCGTTGTCCACGTTATTGGACGAGGCCAGGAAAGTTGGGGAGGAGGAGACAGTGAAAGGGGACAACATCTTGTATCATCGTTACAATGTTCTTCATTAGGGTAGGGTGTTTTGTTAGTTCTTTGATTTTTCATTTTAAATGAAACAGTCTTGGATGTTTTCATTTGTTTGAATTGAAAGCGGTTTCTTGTCCCATCGATTGAATCTTAGTTTTTTTATTTTGTAAATGTTAATTTGTTCGATTTCTTGATTAGGGCTTATGCTATTTAGAATCTTTTGGACAACACATATATACAGTAAATATAAAAGTACATTTTTTAGTTTTTATTTTCTATTATCTACGGTTCGGGTTGAGTCGGGTTGATTTATTTAATTACGGGTTGGGTTCAGGTAAACCAATCCGGTTAGAAATCGGATTGCATCGGGTTAGGATTGAGTAATTTGAATTTTGGGTTGCGTTCGAATTGATGTTAACCCGAATCCAACCCGTCCGAGTTGCACCCTAATCCACTCCTCCCTCCTTCAAGCACTTGGTGGCCGGGCCAAAGGCGTTCGTCCAAGGTGGAAGTTAACTTGACTTCCTTTACGATGTCCTGTTTCATTTCCAGGTGGATACCCAAAAACTTGGCTACTGCACCTATAAGAGCATAACCTGTGTGCTCCAACTTGTGACCATGGATCTAAAACTGGCAAAAACTATAATTTGAGGTCTAGCTGAAGTTTGGGAGTGGAGGAGTTCTTGAACATCAAATCAAGCTCTCCATAATGAGAAAAAAAAAAAAAAAGGTACAATCATTGAATATAATATATTTCATTTTTTATAAAAATAAACAACTTATTAAGATAAAATGATTTGTATTATGTTTATAAGTTAATAAAAATTCGGACTGCATTTAATGTTGAAATGATCGGGTTAAGTCCAACACAACAGCGACCGTCCAATTTTATCACTTTAAGATACAAATTTAATTGACTACTAACAAATAAAATATTAGAATTTAACTAATAATAATAATGCCCTAATAAGATCAAATAGTCATGATTTTAATTGTCCAACACGTTGACCGACAGATCCTAACCTTAGGGCTGGTAAACGAATCGAGCGGCTCGAGCTCGGCTCAGTTGGAGCTCGTTCAATTAGACAAATGAGCAAGCATGAATAATTTTTAAAACTCGGATAGTCTGGAGATCTGGATCGAGTTTCATTTTGTGCTTAAAATCAACTTGTTTGTGTTATAAAAAAATTGGTTGAAGCATGGGTCAACCCATTTATAAAATCAGAACATTAAATTAATACAAAATTATACTTGTTTAGGCTTGTGAATTAGCTCATCTAAACTTTCAGCTTAAAAAAATATATAGTTCTGGTTTAAACTTTCAGCTTAAAAAAAATCAGAAGCCGCTTTAATTTGGGTAGTCAAATTAACTTGAGTAGCTTTTACATAGATTACTTATACACGGTAACCAAACATAAAGTTGATAATACTTCAATTAAAAAAAAAATCTTTTATAGCTACTTATATATGCATCCAAACAAATGGACCTTTAATTTGCGTATAGCACATTTTTTTATCAACTTACAAATTTCTTTGCAACGAGGTATTTGCTACATTTAGTTTCCAACACAGTGCTTTTGCATAAACAAATAACAAATACATATATCCATACATATAACTTATTCCAAAATCACAAGACCGCAACATATGATAGCAAACATGAAATGAATCACAAATTGTAAAACTCTCATCTAGTCCTACTCGAACCCGAAAGCAGAAGTTGGGAAGCTCTCGGAGAGACCGGTTCCGGTCTTGAACGTGATCTTCCCCGACGAAGGGTCCTCTATGTAGACATCGGTGATGGTGAGCCAAAGGAGCATCTCCCTTGTCTTCACCCCACTCATCTTCTTCATCCGACGGTTCTCAACGATGGCGGTGACCTCTGTCGCATAGGATACAGTCTGTTTGATCTTCTTGAACACATGATCCTTCTTCTTTGTATGTGTCAGCCACATGAACCCCGATGATCGATCGTATCCAAACTCCTCGATGTCGTCGAGTGGGAAGAGACCCTTTGGGAGGCAGAGCTCCTCGAGCAGTTCAGCAATTCTCTTCTTGCATGGGAGGTCTCCATGGATGACCTCTGCATTGGTACGGTGGCTGTCTATGGCCTGAGATGCCATTAGAGTGGAAATGGTGAAGTTATAATTGATGAAAAAGTGTATGTAATGAAGAGAGGATGATGAGCTGAAGGAGCTCGGGAAGGGATATTTATAGGTAGCTGTGTTAGATCAATTTAAAACATTGTTGTGTATGATTCGTGGAGACTTTTAATTTCTTGGTGTTCCTTATAGAGGACTTTGACTACACTCAGGCCGGCCAATTTAATTTTATCAACTAATTCGAATGGGACAAAGTCAAGAATCAACAAATGCTGTGAACGCTCAAATAGGCCTGCATGGGCCGGGTCTGTTGTAGTGGTCCAATGAAGACTGCAAAGCAAACAATCTGCAGCATTTGACTGATTATACAAACCATGTATATAATAAAATTAGATAATTTCATTGAGCTTTTCACAATATGGATTGGACAGAATGAAAAAAAAAAATTCCTGTTAAAAGGATAACATTAGTGACCGTCTTGTGTGCATTCCTATGTGGTATATGTTCTTATTTTTCTTTTAAATATATGTTATAAAATACCCCATAAGAGACACGAAACACCATTGATTATGGAGATTTTTGCTGCACACGTAGGTTTGTGCGAATTGCTAGTGGGCCCGGTCCGTTGAAACAGGGCTCAGGCCCGTGAGACTGTCTTGTCAGTGAGCCTGGGGCCAGGCCGGCCTGGGGCCAAAAATTTATGCACAAATACACCTTAATTAGTATTATTATTCTGTTTAAATTTGTTTTGTCATTTATAATTGCAACTTGGGGGGTTGAACTCGACCCAACCCGATGTTTGGGCGGGTTTGGGTTACAGTTTTTAGTCATCGGGTTCAACCCGACCCGAACCCAAGATAACCCAAATCCAATTCAGGTCGGGTTCAGGTTGAACCCGAACCCAAACATAATGAGGCATGGTGTAAATGTGTAGCAGTAAGTATATGTTGTCACGCCCCAGGGCGGCCGTCCCCGGGACGCGGCAAGTGTATATAAAATATCAGAATCTACACAGGAGGTCAATAATATATTATACACATACAACCAGAATGACACACAGATAACAAAGGGGCTGACATGATATATACACCAAATGCGGAAGCAAAAGACTGAATCTGTAAATAAACATTCTACAGACTCGATACTCAATCATCTGTTCTGTGAGAGCCAATATACACAAATACAACTGAACATATACAAACACGTGCCAAGCACGGAAATCAAATACATACAGTCAAGAAGGGATGCTGATAACCTCTGGCACTCGCGGAACGTGGCGCTGCTCCGCTACTGAAGAAATCCCTCGGAAAGCTCCAACTGCTGCTCCGGCTCTAGCTCAGGCTCAGTGACCACTGGGGAAAAACATATGCGAGGGGTGAGCCACACGCTCAGTGAACAGCACAACCCATGCATCACAGACAATATTTACCATAATTCCATTATTTATCCAGCCTCTAAGACATAACAACATAATCCAGTGGTTCGTACCTCGCCGAACCACTACACCCTCACCCTCACCCATCAATGGGTGACATAGGCTATTGGGACTGATAATCATCCATAGACAAATCCAGTGGGTCGCTCATCGCCAACCCACTACACCCTCACCCTCACCCTACCACGGGTGACATAGGATTTTGGGACTGACTAGGCTGTTGGTCACCCTTGGTCCACCGATAGTCTCTCCTCCACTCCGTAGGCCGCTTGGTCTCCACCCACAACTTCAGCACAGTCCGTCACAATCATCGGGAGGTGCCTACTGATGTGGGTCCTCCGAAGGACGGCCTTTCTAACGCTGGGGCAGCCTCTACCGGATCCAACGAAGAGGACAGAACAGCCTATCCATACGCATATGATCCACTCGGATCCGCCGACAACACATCTCTACAACTCAAATGTCATGAACTCTTCAGAGTTCCTCCAGGGCGCATAACCACGATGCAGGGAAACAAGTACAATAAAAATAAGGTTGTAATATCATTGGGGGAAAGAACTCGAGAGGGCGGCGTGAGTTCCCGTTATAGGATACCCCGACAACCAAACAAGGAACACAGAGTACCCTAACCCGGGTCTCACCGCTGTCCTCGCAAGGCCCCTCCCCTATAATATTCACTAACATGCTAATAATCATACTAATTATATAACATTACTTATAATATTACTGGGACTAGAAACCTTGGGAGGGCAGCATGAGGTCCCGATACAGGACATCCCGACAACCAAACAAGGAACACGGAGCACCCTAACACGGGTCTCAATGTTGACCTCGCAAGGCTCCTCCCTATAATATTATCTAAGGCATGCGATTTAACATACACTAGCATTTAATTTAATAAATAAACTAGTAGGGCGCATGCATAGGCCGAGGTTTCCTAGCATGAAAACAGGGGGACATGGTGCATGGCTCTCACACCTATCCTATGGGTGCAAGTCCCTAACATAAAAGCCTAGGGTAGCATGCATTCTGTATTTAAAATCATGCTCACATGCAATACATATTACTACAGGTTAATATAATCCACGGTGCCCCAGGAGAGGTCGGTATACGCCCAAGTGCGTATGACCCCTCTCTACTGGGTTGGATTGTCCCACTCACCGGTATCTGGGTCGTCGCACGACCGTCCGTCCAGATCTGCAAGACAGACATTCAATATGGTGAGAACAAAACATAAATACTCTAAA
This sequence comes from Acorus gramineus, assembly GCA_030737835.1. NCBI lineage: Eukaryota > Viridiplantae > Streptophyta > Magnoliopsida > Acorales > Acoraceae > Acorus > Acorus gramineus. The sequence continues at coordinate 3,813,272 of JAUJYN010000013.1, read as the reverse complement.
TACCCAAACATACAAAACCCACAACTAAACACCTAACACTCGGGCAAACGTGCATACGACCCGCACGCACGCTAGCCCGAGCACTCCGGCTACCACCCGCACGGCCACCCGCCCTCGGATGTGCCGCCGCGCCTCAGCCCGCGCGCCCCGACGCACTGCCGCACGCACGCGCACTCTCGCGCGCACTGCACGCACGCCCCAGCAGGCGCACGCACTGGTCCCCATCACCGCGCCCAGGCGCATGCCCAGGCGCCCTGCCCAGCACCCAGGCACAGTGCCCAGGTGCCCAGCCCGCGCGTACTCCACCGCACACCCCCGCTCGCGCCAGCACCCCGCGCCCGCTCCGCGCGAACCCGCGCACCCGCGCGCACGCTCCCGCGCGCGACTGCGCGCCCGACTGCGCTTGCCAGCGCCCAGCTCCACCTGCGCGCACGTCCGCGCGCACGCGCGTGCGCGCCCCTGCCAGCTGCTGCGCCTGCTGCCTGTGCTGCTGCCACCAGCCACCCTGCCCGAGCACCTCAACCACCACCCACCGGCCACCCCAAGGCCTCCGACTACCTCCCACAGCCCTCCGACGGCCACCCACCACCGCCGACCGCCTCCCAACCTCAAATCTACCCTCCTAACATACATCTACACAAGAAAAGAGAGGAAAAGAGGCTTACCAAGGGGAGGAAGGGAAGTCCGGTTGCTCTCCGCGCACCGAAACCACTCCCCAAGGGCTTCCAACGCCCGGATCTACTCCTACCTCCGAAACAGCCCAAAACAGAGGAGAAGAGAGGGCGGACGGAGGGGCAAACTCGCCGGAATCCGGATTTGAAAGCACCGGGGTGTAGATCGGGATTCCTATGCTTTAGGTTTTAAGCTTTGAGGGCTCTAGGGGGCTCAAAAGTGAGAAAAGGAGAGAGGGGAGAGAGAAAATGAAATTGGTAGGGATGATGAATAGTGATTTCGAAATTAGATCCCACCCTTATATAAGCGAGCGACTTAAAAACCCAGATACGCCCCGAAACTGTGAAATTTCGAAAACGTTACCGGAATTCAACAAAATTTTTGTGAGAGGCCTAAAATGGCACCAGGACACCAAATATGCAGTTAGATTTCCAATCGGAGTCCTCTAGCTCAGGACGATAGCTAACAGTCCAAAAATTAGCGGTACCGATCGAAAACCGGAAAAAAATGAAAAACCGCCAGAATACTCCAACGGTTACCAGCAGGTTAAAAGTGACACAAATATAACAAATGTGGTGGCATTACAATATACCTGCCTCCTCTTTTGTCTGTTCCCAACGATCACATTACAAAATGAATTTTATCATTACAACATACCATAGTTAAATAAGATCTACCCCATTGATTTTTTGGGGAATTGGTCAAATACCCTTTGACTAAGGATCAAATTTTTATTTTACCCCTGGACTTTTTTTTATTTATTTATTTACCCCTGAAACTGGTCCTTTTTTTTTTTTGCCCCTGAATTTTCATAATACTTGAACTATCCCTTAGAAACAGAGTTATAGAAATACAAAAATATAATGTGATACATACAAAAATTATACACATAGTTACATATATTTAATAGTTATCTACAAAAATATTAAAGTACGCAAAGATGTTTATACATACATTCTCAATGTTATTACATTATCATCTGTAAATGCATTCAGTGTACACAAAATTGTTACAGATACAATCTCAAAGTTTCGTTAAAATAGATGCATCAATTGTTTGAATTACGACGTTTTCTTCAAATCTTAATGATTAATTGTTATCTTCCCCTTGCCCCTGTTTGTTTTGGGGATAACCCCGGATAACCTCGGATGAGGGATAAAGGGTGTTTGTTTGCCACGGATAACCCATGATAAAGTATGCCATAATAAATTGGTATAAAGTGGTATATGGATTCCAACCAGCCCCTGAAATTAAAGTTATCCTAAATTAGTCAACTCAAAGAATATGTGGGCTCACTATCAAATCAACTGTAATCACCTCTTATAAATCATCTGTCAAATCAACTATCATTATTTTTTCACCTTTTATAAATTATTATCCATACTTTATTCACATTTTACCCAAACAACAAAACATTTATTCTTACGTTTACCAACGAGAATAATTTAAAACACAACTAAATACAAAATCATTTTATCCTTATTTATACTCACTTATGCTTGGATAAATGTATACCCAAGAATAAAACCTATCTCCATTCCAAACAGAGGCTTAATCCTCTTCATGTCCTCTTAGGTAAAATGAAACAAGATTATCGAACTAGACATTCAATGTACTTCATAACGAAAAACGGGTTTTTCAAGCTATATCAAAAATACAACAATCAAACACTTGAATAAATTTTTATTTAGCAATATGAACAAAATTAGTAATAGCGTAAATCTGAACTAAAAATTTATGAACAATTGTAATATTTTAATAAAATTACTTCTTGATCCATGTATTTAACAATTACTGAAATTAACATTTACATAACAATTACGACAAAAACTATCAATGTGATGCCCAATAACATAATCTACTATTTACATAATAGAAATGTAATATCTTCTATTATTCTTATAACAATTAAAACAAAAATTACAAAAACTATAATTTACACAATAAATATATAATATCATACATAGAACTCAACTAAGGACATGTAAATTACAGAAATATAATAACTGATTACAGAAATGTAATACTAATTTACATATGGGGGAGGTTTAGGTATAAAAAATGAGGTGGCACGGGTCTAGGGGCAAAAAAAAAAATAAGACCAGATTTCATGGGTAATAAAAAATAAAAAAAGTCTGAGGGTAGAAAAAAAAATTAAACCTTTAGTCAAGGGGTATTTGAACAATTTCTGCTTGATTTTTTAAATAAAATCCAAACTATTCATTCATTCATTCAACCCTCAAATCACTTCATTCTCCTTTTCTTCCGTGGAACCGCCGCTAATTGCGCTTCTTCTTATCTCTGCGAGACTTCATTTCTTTCTATCTACTATTTCACCTTCTTGATCTCTCTTATTATTCAATTTTTTTTTTTGTTGATTGTTGGATGGTTAGGGTGTTCAATGATTGGTTATTATTAGGGAGGGTATGTCTTACATGGATCTTAAGAGTTTCAGTTTAGATTTGAATGTTTATGTACCAGGTTGTTTAGTGGATCATACATGTCTTCCTTTAATATATTTTACAAATATATATCTGTTTTTATTTTTATTTATTTTTATTTTTTTAGGTTAGATTCACATGTGATATGTTCTGATGTTCACCCAATTTGGAACCAACCCGAGCCCAGCCCGAACCCAACCCAAGCCCGGCTTGGACCCGAGTTCAACCTGAACCCATGGGTTAAAGCTTGGGTTGGGTTCAGGTTGGACCCTTCGGGTTGAGGGTTGGATTGAGTTCGGGTTCGGGTTGGATGTACAAGTCTATGGGTTGGGTTCGGACAACCCTCCAACCCGACCCAACCCACCCGAGTTGTAGACCTATCTGTTCCATTATATGGAGGGAGCTTGAATGATGGAATGTGTACTCAATTGATGTTTACCACCGAACAAATTTCATCGGTAATAGTAATACAAATATTATTTTTTAAAAAAAAATACCAATGTTATATAAATAAAAAGTTATACAATTACCGACAAAATAATGTCGTTCGTCAAACATAATAAAAACCATATAATAAATATTTGTCGTGGAAATAATCACTCGATAATTAGATTTTATTAATTTATTGACTGAAACCCTTACCAAGGAAATTTTCCTTGGTAAAAGGTAGATAAACAGCATCCATTGGATAGGACTGCATCTTGGGTCGGGTTGAATCCGATATTTACATTTATTGGGTTGGCCAAATCGGACTCAGATTCGAGTTCAGGTTGACTCATAAATCAGGTTGGGTTCGAGTTGGCCTAACAACCAGATAGGCCTGTCAACGGGTCGCAGGTCTACTCGGACCCGACCCGAAAAACCCGACAATCAAAACAGGTTGGGTGTGGGTCCACCCCAACCCGATCCTATGGACCCGATTGACTCAACCTAAATACTATGTGATTTTATTTATTTATGATCCAACCCAACATTCATGATTCAACCAAACATTTATAACTAAATATTGAATAATCATTTAAAATTTTAAACATTTGAAATATTTTTACAACCTTTTGATTTCACGTAAAAGCAAAATAATCCAAACCGTAATTCAAATTTTCTTTTATAAAACATTAAAAAATCAAAATAGTGAAGAATTATTTATAATACACTAGACTCTATTAAAAAGAAAAAAATAAAGCTATTGTAAGCCCTTAAGAAGTTCTTCGACTTCTCTTTGTTTTATCTAGACTTGTTAATGGGTCGACCCAACCCGACCTGACTCGAGACCCGATTTTAATCCGACCCGAATGATTCGATAATCAAACGGGTCGGGTCTGGGTTCACCCGGGCCCGACCCGTTAACATGCCTACAAACGGACCCAACTCGAACTTCTAAACTAACAGTGAAAAGAATGATAATGACTGTTCAATCTCTAACATCTAATCTGTAACCAATCTTATACATTTGGACATTCCACAACCCTAGCCATCAACACTTCATTTTTCCTGTCTCTCCGTTCAACAGCGATCGCCAGCTCTCCTTTGCCTTCCTCCATGACTGGTCGGCTTAGACCTCCCGGGAACCACCACAATCTTCACCTCCTCTGGGGTCCACTTCGTCTGCCCTCCTGATCAAGCGGTCATCATCAGGGGCCTCACATCCTATGCCGCGGACGCCATCTACAACGTCGTCGTCGTCCATCAGAAGGTGAAACCAGTCTCCGACGCGCAGCAGACGCGCCTGTTGGAGGATGTTGTTCTCTGTGACATGTTGGTTGGTCTGCAATCGGTGGTGGAGGGGGATCTGAAGTTGATCATCAATGTCGGTTGTGTCAGGAAGGAGGGGATGTACGAGACCCGATCATCGATGAAGGTGAGGGAGATGGAGATCGTTCGTTGGGACGTCATGGATGCGTTGTACAAGTTATTGGACGAGGCCAAGAAAGTTGGGGAGGAGATAATGAAAGGGGACAACATCTTGTATCGTCTTTACAATGTTTTTCATTAGGGTAGGGTGTTCTGTTAGTTCTTTGATTTTTCATTTTAAATGAAACAATCTTGGATGTTTTCATTTGTTTGAATTGAAAGCAGTTTCTTCTCCCATTAATTGGATCTCATTTTTTGGATTTTGTAAATGTTAATTTGTTCGATTTCTTGATTAGTGTTTATGTTATTTATAACCTTTTGGACGACATGTATATCCAATAAATATAAAACGTACATTTTTTAGTTTTTATTTTCTATCCTTTACATATCGGGTTGGATTGGATTGATTTATTTAATTACGGGTTGAGTTCAGGTTAGACAAATCCGAATTAGAAATCAGATTGGATCGGGTTAGGGTTAAGTAATTTGAATTTTGAATTGGGATCAACCTGAACCTAACCCGCTCGAGTTGCAGCCCTAATCCACTCCTCTCTCCTTCAAGCACTTGGGGGTCCGAAGGTGTTCGTCCAAGGTGGAAGTTAACTTGACTTCCTTTATGATGTCCTGTTTAATTTCCAGTTGAATACCCAAAAACTTGGTTATTGCACCTGTAAGAGCATAACCTATGTCCTCCAACCTGTGACCACGAGATCTAAGGGTGCGTTTGGATGTGAAATTGAAACTCTGAGATTTTTTAAATTATGTTTCAAACTCAGTTTTTAAAAAGCTACGTTTTATTAAATTTTCAGCCACAAAATTTTTTAGCCTAAAAAGGAAGATTATGGTTTGAAAAGCTAAACGCTAAAAATGTATTTGGATCAGAGTTTCAAAATTTTTAGCTTTTTAAACGCAAAATCTACCTAACTCATGCCCAAACGAACCCTAAAACTCGCAAAAACTATAATTTTGACAACTAGCTGAAGTTTGGGAGTGGAGGAGTTCTTGAACATCAAATCAGGCTCTCCATAATAATAAAAAACGAGGAGCAATATTTGAATATAATATATTTCATCTTTTATAAATATACATAACTCATTAAAATATTTGTATTATTTTTATAAGTTAATAAAAATTCAGACTGCATGTAATGTTAAAATGGATCCGGTTAGATCCAACACAACGGTGACCTTCCAATTTCATTAATTTAAGATATAAAATTTAATTAACTCATAACAAATAAAAGAGTAGAATTTAATTAATCTTAATAATACCCTAACAAGATCGGACAATCACTGTTTGATTGTCCAACAGGGCCAAGTTGTAATCGGTGTTGATTGAGTCAAATATTTTGCTTTGCTTTTGACAGTTGCATGAAAATCTTTGAGTATCTCTCAAATAAATAAATAAAAAGCAGGGTGATGTCACTCATCAAAGCCCGGATCAAAACCCATCACATAAAAAGATGATGTCACTCGTACCAAAGTCCAAAAATTATTGGATTATTTCCCAAATCAATCAAACTTTATTCATGAAATTGATCAAACTTAACAACCCTTCACATGAAAATCTTCCCAACCCAAAACAAAAACCACCACAATCACTTCTCCTCCTCCTCATCAATCTGAAAAGCAGAGGCCGGGAAGACCCGAGACAACCCAATATTGGTCTTCACATGGACCTTCCCCTCAACCGGGTCGTCCACGTACATCTCCCCAGCCCCCAACGTGAGCATGAACTCCTTCGCAGACACGCCACTGATCCTCCTCATGCGGTGGCTCTCAAGGTAGGCGGTGACCTTCTCGTCGTACTCGATCCACCTCCCGATCTTGGGGAAGAAGTGCTTCCTCTTCTTCTTCTGGTTCAGCCAGAGGTACCCTACTTTCCGGTTGTAGCCCAGCTCGAGCACGTCGTCGTCGCCGAAGGGGAGGAGACCCGGCGGGAGAGAGTTCTCTTTGAGGATCTGAATGAGGTGCTTCTTGCACTCGGAGCTTCCGTGGTGGATCTCTGCCCCCTCTTTTGGGTTCTCTGTCACATGTAAGGCCATGTTTTGTTGGGGGTTTGTGGAGGGAGAGAGGTTTTTTTTAGAGAGAGAGAGAGAGAGAGAGAGAGGGGTGCGTTTGGAATTGACAGTGATTTGAGGCTACCAGATTTGGTTAAATAATTGTTTAGGTGCACTTTTGTGAGATGGAATGGGAATCTTTTATAAATATAACAAAAAAATAATTCAGTGGATGTATATATAAAAATAGTTATACTCACTTTATTAAGATCATCTGTACCATCCACGTGGCATATTCGTTGGATCCAATTTTCAAAGACCTGCTGAAAAAAAAAAAGCGCGTCTATCCCCACAAAGCGTTTCACTTAACCCATCATAAAAAAAATCCGTGTTTAACTATTCCCATCAATCTAGGTCGATCAAACTTGGTCGTCATTTCAAGTTTTGGGTGATCGAAATTGATTGCCTTCACAGGTTTTGGACGACCGTAATTGGTATAACAGGGTCCAGAACTATATTTACCTATTCTTTGTAAACAAATAAATTTTTTGGTTTATTCATCATATTCTACATTTATTCTTTTATCCAAACAACAGTGAATGGACTGAAAAAAAATGTAAATAGGTATACTTTCAATTAATTCAAATTTTTATAGAAAAATATCTTATTAAACAAATATATATCATTTTTAAGCTTTGTTTAAATTCGTAGTTAAGCAGATTCTTTGTTTGAAAAAAAAAACATACTAGTTGATTCAAATAAATTTTATATTTAGTTTTTGAAAATTTGTGCGTCACTTATGTAAAAAAAAAATTTCTTATATTCTACATTTAAGAATAATGATTGATTCTCCATACATTATAACTCAAACTTGGAGTGGCATGAAGAATCCAAAGACGATACACGTTATGGATTAAGTTTCCAAGAAAAAAAATTATAAACTTTATTACAAATCCTGTTTTACTAAGTTCGGTTGCCTAAAACCTGAAATGACGACAAGTTAGGTCCCCCAAAATATGAAATGACGATCAAATTTGGTCGATCTGGCCAGATCGGTGGGAAAAGAAAAAGCACGGGTTTTTTTTTCCAATTGATGGGGTAAGGAAAACGCTTGGTGGGGATAGACGCGCCCTCAAAAAAAAAATTAAACAAATAGATAATAACGGCTTATTTTAAACTAAAATTTATAATTTTCAGCTTATAAGCTTAACAAACGAGTACTTAAACACAGAAATTTAATTTAAGATAGATTAAATAAAGAGTATTAATAGAACCCGTTTTGCAGTTCTGTCTCAAATTTCATACATTATGATAACACAATTATATTGTACTATCACAATGTATTAGACTATGATTTTTTATTTTTTTAAATAAAAATATAGTAATGTATTTTAATATTTATTTTAATTCGTATAATAATAATATATATTTCAATTGATGAATATATATATTTTTTATAAAAAAAATTAAATCGATGGGAGCGGGGCGGAGCTTCACACTAGGGTGGATATATTATTTTCCCTAAATTAAATTTAGGCGACTGCCAGAGAACGGATGCTTCATTAAATGATGAAATACACAATTTAGATAACAATTTTTAAAAAATCAATGCACATAAATACTAAGCCCCTGTTTGTTTTAAGAATAAGCCTCCGAATAACCTCGGATAAATAATAAAGGGTGTTTAGAAATCTAACCTTAGAATAAATTGGTATAAAGTGGTATATGGATTATAGCCAACCCTTGGAATTAAAGTTATCATAAGTTATTCCACTCAAAGAATATGTGGGCCCACTGTCAAATCAACTGTCATCACCTCTTATAAATCACATGTCAAATCAACTATCATTATTTTTTCACTTTTTATAAATAATTATCTATACTTTATTCACATTTTACCCAAACAATAAAACATTTATTCTTACGTTTATCAAAAAGAATAATTCAAAATATAATAAAACACAAAATCAATTTATCTCTATTTATATCAGAATAAATATATACTTAAAAATAAGTTGTATTCCGGTTCCAAACGGGGCTAAGAGTGGCACTGTCCTTTGTTGATATGAGGCTTAGCGTGGTACGCGTTCAAACATCAAACTCGTGCAACCCGTTTCAGGTGTCCAAAATTTAGACTCCTGACTTTTCTTTGCCATTTTGGTGTCACGTAACATTTCAAGGAGCTTTCGATTTGAAAAACATATGGTTTTTCATTATATGTGTACAGTCAATTTTTAACTGTATTGTAGACTCAACATCTCGCGTGAAACACACCGCTCTTGTTTTAGGAGTCTGTCACATCTGTTTATGACCCCAGACACAATGTGTTTAAATTATCCACACCATTCACGGAGGATTGTACTGTCTGACTGCTTCAAGTCATGTAAGGTGGCGTTTGATTCAGCTGAATGTTGATTTTAAATGTTGATTTATTCAGTATTGATTGTTTTATATAGTTTAGATTATAAAAATTGTTTGATTCAACGAAAAATATAAACATTTATCTAGATAAGTGTGTTTGTTCACATTTTAACAATAGTGCTTATTAGAAGGATATTTTGATCTATTTACTAAGTGTTGAATGTTATTTTAATGTTTGGTTGAATATTTAAAAACGTGCTTAATTTTGAACTATTTCAAAAATATGAATTTGTTTCATGAAATATATGTCCCACTTTACAGAGTGATAAAGGAATGCCACATAGAAGCCTAGATTAATCCATAATAATGATTGAAATATCATCGTGAAGAACAGTGATAACAATGCACAATAGTATTCATATAGCTGGAGATTACAATCTTTTCAATCATGGGACTATTGAATAATGGGATTTTTATTTTTAAGTCTCCATAAACCATAGTATTTAGTTATCGATCCCTCAATTTTTCATATTTTGGTTTTAGTCCCCAGATTTAAAGGATATGTTTTTTTTTAGTACCTGGGAGGGACCTATTCCTAAATTATTTGGTTTTGTTTTTAGTCCCTCGGAGAGACTAAAAAGGAACATATCCTTTAAATCTGGGAACTAAAACCAAAATATGAAGAAGTGAGGGATCGATTCCTAAACAGGTATGTTTACAGGGACTGAAAACTAAAAAACCCTTGAATAATAAACGTAAACCCAATAGTATTCATATAGTTGTAAATCATTAAATTATACAATACAATCCTAATAATATTATATCATTTCCCAATCCATTAAAAAAAACATAATAAAATTGGTTTCATATGTGTATCTTCCGGGCACTAATAATCTTCTTTTTTTTCCATAATTCTAATCTAAGAGACTCAACTCTTCCAAATTTTAAACAATAAAAAATGACCACCACCAAGACTCGAATAACAAACCAATTAACAACTAATTCAGTCAATTCAATTCATGACATCCCAATCTCCCTAATTGTTCTCCTCCGACTCCTATTTCAACATGGGTCTGAATTAAAATCACTTGTTGTTAGATCTTGGCGAGCTCTTGAGGGGGGATCCTCTTCAGCTGCTCTTGAGCGATCCTCATCATCTCCAGATCTATCATCACTTAACATTATTTGCGTCCGATCGAAACCCTAACTCAAACTCGGATCTTCTTTTAGAGGCCGAATCAAGTTCACGAAAAGAAGTGGAAAAAAAAGTCTCCTAAAAAGAAAAATCGAGGGGTTTTTTTTATAAAAGTTTGCAAATCTGAATCGGAAATCGAACTTGTGATCAGGAGGCTCTCGGACGGGAGGAGGTGATCTAGGTCGGGTGTTTCGTGACGGTGGAGGGATCGGGAGTCGATGGAGGAGGGGCCGAGAGGCGACAGAGGAGGGAGATCCACCAATTAGGGTTTTAGTCGGTGTGAAGAGAGTCGACCAGAACGGTTTCAAGGAGAGAAATGTGTGGAGAGGGAGAAGAGGTCGAAAAATTGGGTTATATACCACTCATAATTAACTCAAAGTACCAGGGGTATCATAGTCTTTTTCACATGGGGGGTGAATAGGCGTAATGCGTCGACAAAAAAAATAAGTTACGTTACATGAGCTGATAAATTTAGTGTATTTGTGCGAAAAGCGGGTTGATTTCATAACTTATTTAGGTCTCAACTAAACAAAGGTGTGACAAAAAAGCACTGAAAAATTCCGGGTTCAGTTGCACAAGCACTGAATTTAAGTCGAACCAAACGCCACCTAAGCTTCAGAAACATAACTTTTTTATTCATATTATTGAAAGGAGAGCATAAAGATCTGAAATATTAGTCAGATAATTTCACTACTTTCTCTGTTTTTTTCCCGTGGTGGGGGAGGACCTTTCCTCCCACACACTTGAGGAGGGTAAAAAAAATAGAGAAGGGGTTTGAGACGGAAGGCGGCCAAGGTGAAAGGAGGAGGTAGTGGCGGGGGGGGGTCTGAGGAGGGGGAGGAAAGTTTATCCTCCCAATTCATTGTTCTCCATTGATTGAGGGTATTTCTCATATGTTCTTTAGAGATACTTCAGATTTTTCATGCTGTTTGATTATCCAAGATAATCTGATCAAGGATTTTTTTTTCTTTTTTTTATATTATATCGAAGGGACTTCTTGTGATTAATCTTACGGTCAAGCTAGGAAGGTTTAAGGGCTATTTTTGTAGGTAGATTTTCAATAGAGGTATTTTAATAAAATTAGATTTTATCAACATTACATATGCCAAAGAAGAAAAATAAGAAGAATATTCTTTTTCCTTGTTTTGTGTTTGGACCATTCATTAAGTGAAATGAATCCGTTCATCACATATAGTCACATTCATTGGATGAAATAAAAATCATTTAAATTAGTCAAACAAAATAAGAGAATATATTCCAATAAAAAACATTGAACATCCACTAATGAAGAACATACTATTCAATCCTCAGAACTCCTTATATGATGATAATTCCCATGATCTTTTGGTCTTCCAATTACTCCATAACACCAGAACCAGTTTAACAACTCCAATCTAAAAGGAGAATTCATCCTTTTCATAAATCTAATTCTTATAAATTTCATGGAAAAAAAAAATTTATCTGAGAAATTCAAGAATTGACACAAAAATTAAGGATTTCAAACGTAATTTCATTGGACATTGTAGTAAAGAGGATGAGAATATACATCAAATTTGTGGATGAAACGATGACCATAGGATTAGATCTCAAAACCTGTGAAACTTAATGATAAAGAGAATAAAATATCACACAAAGAACACACATATTTATGTGATTTGACAAAATATGCCTACACTTTACGGAGGAGAACAGAAAACGATTCACCATATGAACTCTCAATCTCTCTCTTCTTAACACTGTCCTTTCTTTTAGAGAGGAAACCCTAGAATGATCGTCTTTCACAAAAAAATCTCTTAATTAAAGAAAACTCTAACAGGGTAAAGACTAAATAAATAGGTCAATTAACCAAAATTACAAAAAATGCCTCTATACGGACCCAACCCTAAGCCTTTGTGAATAGATTATTCATGCTAGAATGCAAGACATCTTATAATAAAATTAATCTTACGTCAAAATAAAATTGAAGTCAATTTCATTTCTTCCGTAACCTCTCGTAACATAAATAAACAGAGGCTCACACACACACACACACACCCCTCCCCTTCAAAACCCTTCCCTCACCCACCCATCAAAATCTAAAGAACCACCCAAACCATCACAAACACCACCCACCACAAACCCATCCACCGCCCACTCCCGTAACAACCCGATACAACCCATACCCCGACATCGTCCACGACGGGCCCGCAGAGCGAGCTCCTGTCGTCGGACCTCGTGTTGTAGTACACGCTGTAAAATGCGACCCGGGTCCTCTCTGCGCGGGCTGTGAATGTCAGGTTCGCCGTCTGGTGCGTCATGTTCCCCATCGGCGCGTAATGCACGTTCTCCGTGCGGTCCCCCGCGAAAGCCATCACCGCCATCGGTTTCTGGTGTTCATCGTGTTAAAGGAGACGCACAAAAGAAAACTTAAAAGGACGAGTTTATCCCCATCAAACGTTTCACTTACCCCACCAATCGAAAAAAAAAACCGGTATTTGGCTGTTCCCACCAATTCAAGTCGACCGAACTTGGTCGCCAATTTAAATTTTGAGCAACCGGATTTTGTCGCCATTTTAGGTTTTAGATGACCGAACTTGGTCGCCATTTTAGGTTTTAGATGACCGAAACAGGTCGAACAGGATCCATAACTATATTTACTTATTCTTTGTAAACAAATAAATTTTTGGGTTTATCCATTATATTCTAGATTTATTCTTTTATCCAAACAACAGCTAAGGGACTGAAAAAAATGTAAGTAGGTATACTTTCAAATAATTCAAATTTTTGTAAAAAAAATATCCTATTAGACAAACATATATCATTTTTAAGCTTCATTTAAAATTCGTAGTTCAGCGGATTCTTTGAAAACAAAAAAAACATACCAGTTGATCCAAACACATTTTATATTTGGCTTTTGAAAATTTGTCTGTCACTTATATAACAAAATTGTTCTTATGTTCTACATTTAAGAATAATTATTGATTATCTCTACATTACAACTCAGACGTGGAGTGACATGAATGATCCAAGTAGGATATACGTCATGAGATTATGCTTCCATGAAAAAAAATTATAAATTTTATTACAAATTATGTTTAACTAAGTTCAGTCGTCCCAAACCTGAAATGACGACCAAGTTAGGTTGTCCAAAATATGAAATGACGACCAAGTTCGGTCGTCGAAAACTAAAAGTGACGATCAAATTTGGTCGACCTGGCCGAATCGGTGGGAATAGAAAAAACACTTTTTTTTTATCAATTAATGAGGTAAAAAAAAAGATTGGTAGGACTAGAACTGCCCAACTTAAAATACCAAAAAGAAAAATATAAAAACTAAGAAAGCAGTAATGTCAATAACTCATTTAACACACCTGACACGAGTCCCCTGCGGCCCCCACAGAGAAGGTGAGGCTGTACTGCTTTTGGGGGGTCGTCTCCACCATTTGGGATAGGATTCCTTCCTTTCCTGAGAGGAGCTCGACCGCGCGCTTCCCGCCTGGGACGCTGTAGTGGTAAGAGTCGACATAGCGGATGGCGCGGTTCGACTCGACGGTCCATCCGGGGAGGGAGGACGCCTCGGAGAAGAGGTTGGTGGGCAAGAGCACGCCCAGTGATGCGTTTTGGAACATCCATGGCCCCTCCTCGAAGTCCCCATTGACCACCAAATTTTCTGTTTTTATTGATGCATAAACAAGATCATGAACACGGATGATGCATCATTGACATGATATGTAATTTCTACTATATATGTAGCACCTAATTGAATAACCATGACAATTCATGAATTGAACTGAAATTGAGATTAACCTTTTGCACTAAATTGAATAATTTTTTAATCACTCATGTCTGTTTGGAAACACATATTAAAAAGTAGTTTTTGGAATAAAGCTGTTTTTTAAGATGATTTTAGACCTTAACTTTTTAGGATGCTTTTTTTTTAAATCAGGAATCAATATTTGAAAGGAGTTTAATGTTTGGCAGAGAAAGTTGCTTTTCAATTAAAAAAATCGATTCCGATCAAAAAGCGTTGTTTTTTAGCTTTTTAAAACACAGATTTCGAGGAAAAAATTAAAAGGAATCCAGCTTTCGATTATGCAAAAAGCTGCCCCGTTTGGCTGCACGATTTTAGCTTTTTAGCTTTTCAAAAAGCAAAAACGCGTCCAAACGCGCAACCAAACGGGGCCTCAAAATCCATAAACCAAACTGAATCATCCCGAATCGAACTAAATTATTATATGAACTAAACGGCTCATGAATGAACTAATTAAACAATGTGACATTGAACTGAATATTTTTTGCAGCATTAAATTGAATTGGTTAATTTTTTTTTTATATCAAATTGAACTCGATTCGTATTAAGCACTAAGCGTTCGTTTGGAAACACAGATTGAAAAGTAGCTTTTGAAATAAAGCTGCTTTTTAAGATGATTTTAGACCTTGACTTTTTTAGGATGCTTTTTTTAAAATCAGGAATCAATATTTGAAAGGAGTCTATAAATCAAACCAAGCATCTACGCATTTAATTGAACAACTCATAAATCAAATTGAGTTACTTTTCCTCAAAAGGAATATCTCACATGCCTTACACTTAATGTGAAACAACTCACCAACCATGCTCACTTTTATAATGCATCAATAATTCACAGTTCAAACACACAAAGCCCCCTATTTGGGTAGAGGTAGGATATGGTGGAATGGGGATGAATAAATATTAAAAAACAATGTTTGTTTGCAAGGACTCTATTGGTATATATCCCTCGTATTGGTATTTCAAATCCTGTATTATTTTATCTAATCTATTCTACTCGTATAATATGGATTCACATGTCAAATCATATATCATCATTGTTGACAAATCAAAGGTTTATATATCAAATCAATTTTTTATCTTTTATAAATCATTGTTAACACCTTATTTATCTTTTATCACAACTTATTCATGATCAATTAAATAATAAAAATTTTAATATTATATTTACGAACAAAATTAATTTAAATAACAACCAAATGTAAACTAACTTATGCTACTAATATATTTATGTATAATTAGTTATTATTTTTAAAATAGCTTATGACATTGTCTAAATGATAAATAATCACAAGAAAATGGATGTGTATATATATACCTTTGGGTCGGTCGGGGGTGAAGAGCTTCTTGATTGCCACAGAATCAATCACCGGTCCGCACGTTGGATCATCCTCCATCCCAGGGTTTCCGAACGCCACCCTCACTGCACCGGATCCTCCCTTACCGGCCGGAGAAACAAACGCCCATGTGTATGCATCCCACCCCTCCACGTTGTACACCGTCTGTAGGTCCACCGATTGCGACGCCGTCTCCGCCTCCCCCAAGACTGACACATTGAGCGATTCAAGCTGCGCGCACGTCCTCGCCGCGCTGAACGTCACAGAGTACGATGATCCTGAAGAAGGTGAACCCAATGGAGAAGAAAAAAAAAAAAAAAACCTATGAATTGAGTGTTATGTATATATTAACTAAATATATAATACAGTGCATTTACATCTCCCCGTCAACGAAATATATTCTATGAATATTTTATTAGGCTCACTCATTTTTACGTTTAAAACATAGACCACATATATTTTTATTTTTTTAAAAATAGTAAATATCATCTACAGAATAACAGAAATATATGTTTGAATGAAAAATGCACATCACTCCCTTTTAAATTAAATAAATTCATTTTTAATAAATATGTGTTAAATGCATCAGGAGAATCTTAGTCATTCTGATATAAGAATAGTCTAGGCCTTTATGTTTTTTTTGTTTAAAAAACTTTAGATTATATATAATTAAAAAAGAGTTATAAAAGTCTGAAAATGAAATGGAAGATGGATGAAAATACATAGAAAAAAAAAAAACAAGCAGAGAAGGGGGGAGAACACCCCCCTCCTCCAACATCTCGCCAAGATGACCTCGGGTAGTAGAGGGGAGTCCCCCAACATAGAATCGTTGCAGGTGAAGAGTTTATCATATATTTGTTTTTATCTTTGTGCTATACATTTGGGTCAACCCATAATAGATCATTTATTCATTTTCCTATTTTTCATTCTAACAAATAAAAAAAATTAACCATATATGTATATATCTCATTTAACTATGGTACTATCTCATTTAACTATGGTATTATGCATACGATTCACTGGACGGCGACTGCATTTCAGATAATAAAAAAGACTGAGTGAAACAACGCCCGCCTTACCCTCCTCGAGCGCCACCGCCTGGCTCACCCCCGCGTCGTTCCCGAGCCGCGCCGCGCGCCTTCCCTCCGGCACGACCAGGATCATCCCCCCCTGCTTCTGCCCCGTCTCGATCAGCTCCACCGTCCCTTTCACGACCCACCCCGGAATGGCGCCGTCGTTTGGTGGGGCCGCCTCAAAATCTCCGTTGGTGAGGGGACCTGTGCGAAGTGGGGGTGAGTGAGTGCGTGCGCCGATTAGACGACACAAAATGAGTTCAATGAATGCGTACCGTCTTCAACAATGGCCTGCGCGAGAGCGGATACGAACAGAGAGACTGAGAAGACGAAAATCCATGGCCGACCCATCGTTTGGTGAGCTTCAATGGCTTCTCTGTTTGTCTCGGGAACCAGTGTTGCTTTGCTTTACTTATTGTGTCTCCACTGAATAAAGAAGCAATAAAGAAGAACTTTGTCGGTCCCTGCTTTGGAATTTCCATTATCGTCACTCCTCTCGTGCCTGGTTACGGGGCGTGAGTGTGGCAGTGGTGGGGGTGGTGATATAGAGACTCACGGGATTCCTGGGAAATGTTTTGGATATTATGATGAAAACTTTGGTGCTTTTATGAGTGACGCGTCATTCAATTGGGAGAAGTTTTTTTTAGGGGAGTCAAAAAATGGGACCCACGCCGTCTCACAATTACAAAACCCGGGGTCACTTTCTTTTTTTTTTTTTGTCGAATGAGAGTACTCGCCTTGTTTTTTTTTTTTTTTCCTTTTATTAACAAAAATCCTGGGAAGGGTTTACATTGAACCTTCACCAAGATACATAAGTACATGTGAAGGGTTAGTGGAACATGCCTGTACAGCGGACCCCAAAATGGAACATATGCAGTCGTCCACCAGGTAGTCTGTGACACGATGAGTTTGGGACCAACCAACAAATCGGGCTAAGGCTTGAGGACTGGATACAGCATTTGCTTTCGTTTAAAAGATTAGAATAAATGAGAATCTATACATCATAATTAACTTATATAAATTAATATATGGACTTCAATCAATCCCTAGAATTAAGTTATTTTAGGTTATTCAACTCAAAAAAATATGTGGGACTCTAATCAATCCCTAGAATTAAGTTATTTTAGGTTATTCAACTCAAAAGAATATGTGGGCTCACTGTCAAATCAACTGTCATAATTTATTATAAATCAACTGTCATCATTTTGTCACATTTTATAAATCATTTTCTACACCTTCACATTTTATCAAAATAACAAAAATTTTGTTATTACGTTTTCTAACAAGAATAATTTAGAACGCAATCAAATAAAAAATTATTTTATCTTTATTTACACTAGAATAGTCATAAACCTAAAAATAATTTAATTCTATATTCAAACGGGGGCTAGAAGTATGTACAAACATATAAATTCCAAAATCCCTTTGTGGGAGGCGAAAACATACTCCTCCTCGAATGGGCCGGACTCGGGAACGGTCCGGGCTTGGTTTGGATAGATCCGTGAAGAGACGACGACGGTGGATCGATTGACGAGGTTTGTTTGGACTGAACTTGATGTAAATCAGGTTGCCTACGTACCCTTGTTAAGGAATCAAGCCACACGAAGTTCCTTTTTGGTGAGAACTTCTGATGGTGAAGTCCAATCTCCATTAAAATGAGATTTCAAACTTGGATCCAGGATTCTCTTTTTTGGGGGAAGAAGAAGAAGTATATTTCCGTTTTGTTGAGGAGAATACCCTCCTATTTATAGTGAGAGAGAATGTGAGTATATCATGGGATGGAATCCTCTTTTGGCTCAAACCGAGATGATGTTGTGTTTATGGCCCAATGTGATGGGCCGAGACAGTATAGCTTCTTAAATGGATCCCAAGATATAACAGATTTGGTCTTCTACAACCTTCACAG
Organism: Acorus gramineus; assembly: GCA_030737835.1. Classification (NCBI taxonomy): domain Eukaryota; kingdom Viridiplantae; phylum Streptophyta; class Magnoliopsida; order Acorales; family Acoraceae; genus Acorus; species Acorus gramineus. The sequence goes on along the minus strand of JAUJYN010000013.1, from coordinate 3,794,651 downwards.
GTGCCCAGGTGATCTAAGAATAACTTCTTTCCATCCATCAGTAGAGTGGGTGTCCATGGCAATGTTTGTGTGTGTAGTTGGGGCGTCTGCGATGCTAAGACACGAGATGGGGGGTTGTGTTACTCGCGTTGCTACAAACAAATGGTGCCTTAAGACGCTCGCTTTTTGGGGATGGATGTATACATTCAATCCCATCAATTTTAAGCAGTCCAAATGAGAGTGATATATATTATAAAACATTTTTAGCACATAAGATTATGCTTACGTGCTCCCCCCCCCCCCCCCCTAACTCCCTCCCCCTCTACTCTCTTCTTTTAGCCCAGGGTTTTGGGTGACAAACCTCTTGTAACACCTATCCTGTTGTGGGTTTGTTTTTCTTTTTCGGACCAATTATAACACTCTTTTGTTAGTCAAAAAATGGTCTACAGTTGCTAAAAAAAAAAAAAGATTATGATTACGGGTTAATTTTAAACATTTGTTAGTTATGTATTGGGAACTAATAAAAATTTAAAAAATCTAATTAAACATTAATTCGATCCCATCTAAACTTTTACACTTTTGTCTTGTATTATAAATATTTTAGGTATTTTTTTAATTGTGACCATTATGTGCTACACTTTTTTTTTTCTTTCTTTTTTGGTATAACAAAATTCTATATTGGGCGATACTCTCGACTACACGATAAACTATTAAGTAAACATAAGTTAACAATGGCCCAAAGGAAACAGTGGGTTTAACTCACGGTACCCAGCCCATAGGGGCTGTATACCCAATTTTGCTTTCTGCTAGCAGTAGGATTCAATCCTCCTCCCCCATGAGATGGGGGGCATCCCTATCTGCCACATCAAGCGTGGGCGGGACCTGTGCCACACTTTTGTTTTATGGGTTGTTTGGAAACAAGTGTAGGTGAGCTTTGGTTTTTATAAAAATTAAAAAAAGTCAAAAAGTGTTTTCGATGAGTTATTGAAAAACATAGTTAGTTAAAAAATTTTTTTCGGTTTTTAGTCCAAAAACTAGTATTTTTTAACAAATAAAAAAAAAAGTCTATTTGATTGTGTATTTCGTTATTTTCATTAAAAAATACAATAATGAAGTTTCTATTGTTTAATTTATTAAGAATGAGATATGCAAAAAATGTGATAAAATGATTTGATTTTTGAACTCTTAATTTATAAAAGGTGATTGAAAGTGATTTGGCATGTAAGTCATTGTTACACTTGTATAAGAATGATCTAATTTCTTGGCAACATGAAATATCAATACTTATTTTCAAATGTAAAACACTTGAATGACTATAGTAATGACTAAGGGTGGTAAATGAGTCAAGCAGCTCCAGCTCGACTCGGTTAAAGCTCGTTTGGGCTTATTTGATTAAACAAACGAACCGAGTTTGGACATTTTTTAAAGCTCAGTTTGTAAATGAGCTGAGCCCGAGCTGAGTGCGAGCTCGTTACTTAACATAAAAGGAGAGAAACAAAAAACCCGAGCCGAGCCCAAGTTTATGTCATTTTCACATTAAAGCTCGGTTTGTAAACGAGCTGAGTGCGAGCTCGTTACTTAACATAAAAGGAGAGAAACAAAAAACCCGAGCCGAGCCCAAGTTTATGTCATTTTTACATGTATAAGATGTTGTGATTTGTGAAAGATGACTTCTCAAATGCTAAACAAATTTTTTTTAGCTAAATGAGCTTGAGTCGAGCCTTGATTCGAGCTTCGGCTTGGCTCGTTTAACAAATGATTCGAGCCAAGTTTCAGCCAAGCTTTTCACAAGCCAAATGAGTCAAGCTTGAACACGAAATTAAGTTTGATCCCAAGCCGAGCTGAGCCCAAGCTAAGCCTGATACTAAACGAATCAAGCCTGAACAGGTCAAAACTCGACTAATTCAACTCGTTTACCACCTCTAGTAATGACAGAGTCTAACAGTGTAAAAAAAAAAGCACGAAATCAACACATATCCGTTTATTCTTTGGGGGTTAAACCTGGTATTTTGCCTATCAATTCCCTTCTCTTTGGGAAAGTCAGTCGGTACAGCAGAAAAGAGACAACGGTAGTGGCGAACGAAGCATTGTGGGGTGGGGGGGGGGGGGGGGGGGTATTTCCACCCCTTTAGTTATTCACCCCACCCCACCCCACCCCACAAGATTGAAATTTCTATTATTTGAAAGAGAGGAACCCACCCCTTGAGAAATTATTAATTCACCCCTCACGCTTTTCACCCCCTGTATCTCATGTCCATCAAAACCCACATTTCCTTGTGCCATTTCTCTCTCTCCCATGGCCCAATCTTCCCTATTGATGACATCTTTCTACGGCGAACTCTTGACGATGCCCTTTCATTCCTCCATCACTAGCAAATTCTCCGGCAGTCATTGTGTTTGCATGGAACCCCTGATGAATGTTTCATCATGAAATTAGATGACCCAGTTCAACAGATCCTTAGTTGATTCTATGAAAAAGAAGTACGATAGTGTGCATGTTGAACGGGTCACAAAACTTCAATCCTTCTGTGACTTGTTCGGCAGGGTCGTTATTGAAGAAACTAATCCAGTTTGACAGACTCACTGTTGAGTCTTTGGAAAAAGAAGTCAAAATGGTCATTGTCGAATTAAGTATCTCAGGTTGATAGGTATACGTCGAACACATAATTTTTAAACACCTCAACAATCACTCCAAATCTATAGAAGAAGAAAAAAAAAAAAAAAACACACACACACACACACACACGCAGAGTCAAATATTCAACAGAAACGAGAGAATTCTTTGGAGCTCACCTTCTAAATCATAACAACAAAGAAGACTCCACGACTTATACCTCCACGGAATGTACCAGTTTCTTCCTATCATATTTTTTATTTATAAAATGTGATGCGGCGTTAATCAACAACATAAATAAATAATAACTGATCTCCTGATGGCGACGACCACCTGGGGGCTATGGAGGCGGCAATGACCACCAAAGGGTGATGGAGACGGCAACGGATGTCTTGGGAGTACCCCATACCAGAGGTTGGGCAAGAAGGGATGAGAGAGAGAGAGAGAGAGAGAGAGAGAGAGAGATTGGGTTTGCAAGATGACATCTTTTCAAGGAAAATGATTGACAAGCTCCAATTCATAGGCCCCATGTAAGCCCCATGACATGACATGATTTGAATTTTCATTTATACCCCTCAATTGACTTTTGTAACTTCTTAAACGAAATTAATGCAAACGGTTAATGATGCCTTCTTCGGAACCATGCGTGGGGGGCATTTAATTACAATTTTTTTTCTTTTTTTTTACTATATTACATTTGAACGCTCATAATTGAATCAACAGCTTCATTTTTTTAGTAAATTTTCAAAAAAAATTTTGAGATTGCAATTGGATTTTATTTTTTGGACAACTTTTTTAAGCGTCTAATCTGATTGGGGAAAAAAAAAAAAACAGTTTGGTTGCGAAATGTTTGCCGATTCAGGTGTGATGTTTGTTTTATTGTATGTTTTTCAATTGTTTCATTTTTTTTCTATTTTTTAATGTTAATTCTAGTTATTTCTGGTGTCAAATGTGGTTTTCAATACTGCACATTCGTTGTTTGACATTTGAATGTCAGTTACATATGCATACCCCATGTGACAAAAAATGTAACTAACTATTATATGGATGTTTGTATTGAATTTTGTAACTAACTTCATGGATTTGTGAATGTAACTAACTTATTATATGGATTTTGTAGCAATTTTTTTTTGAATCTGTTATTTGATATTGAATATGATAGCCTTTAATCTGGCTTTTATTTACAATTTTTTCTTTGAATTTGGTGTTCGATGTTAAATGTGTTTTTTGGAGGTTGGAGGATTTTATAGTGTTTTGGTGTTATATTGGCATGTAGTTGTGTTATATTTTCAAATCAATATGAAACTTTATGCATTATATTTTTTAAACCAGTTATATTTATGAAATATAACTGATATTAATATGTCTTAAATAATAAAAGTCCGTTAACTGAACTATTTGTGTAATATATTTTAAAACTAAGTTACATTCACAAAATGTAACTGACTTTGTTTTATCTAATCTTAGTGTTTAGTTAAAAGTCAGTTACATTCATAAAAAAGTGGATATAAAGGTCGAAAAATATGGAATCTATAGGAGAATTGAAAAGATAGTCGAACCATCTCTCATATGAAAGAGAGCGACGAAAGGAATCCAGTAGTAGTGACGCCCTTCGTTGAAGATGAGCGGGTCGGCCGAAATGATTTTTTTAAGTTGCTAATTTTTTTTAAAAAAAATGGTTAGACTTTTTTGGGATGTGTTTAGGGAGGAGATACTGTACAAAAAAAAAAAAGAGGGGGTTGACATGTGAACGTGTGATTTAAATAGGGGTAATTTTGTACTTTATTTTTTTTTTCCTTTGTTAAGATCAACTAGGCAGCTACTAATAAAAATTTGACACCTCATAAGACTATGAGTGAGATTTATATAAAGGGCCTGTGTTGTAAAGCTCTCCTTTTATTGTTGGGTGGGCTCACTATTTTTAAAAAAAACTGAATGAAAGGGTTAGACAATGGGGTGGGTTAGATAAAAATCACGGTAGAAATAATGGCCCTATAATGTTTCAGACCCGAGTCAGTCCTTCCATTAAAGCTCAAGCAGAGAAGCAGCAAAAGAAACCAAAGTAGGAGAGAATTAAAGAAGAAAAAAAAATGGGATCATCGACGGCTCTGAAGGAACTGCAGCGCGACCTCGAAGTTCAAGCCAACCTCCTCAGCAAGCTCCAGAAAGGCAATCCCTCTCTCATCTCCCCCAAATCTCTTCTCACACTACGAATCGAAACCCTAACCCCAGAATCTTCGGTGTCTCTTGATCTCTCCAGAAATTTCGAAGAACCACCAGGTTCGGAAGCAGTACACGATCCAGCTCGGCGAGAACGAGCTGGTCCTCAAGGAGCTCGACCTGTTGAAGGAGGACGCGAACGTGTACAAGCTTATAGGGCCGGTGCTGGTGAAGCAGGATCTCGCCGAGGCCAACGCCAACGTGCGCAAGAGGATCGAATACATCTCCGCTGAATTGTATGTGGCGCTCTCTCTTTGTTTCTGGTTCTGGTGATTGGTTTCGTTTGGGTGATACTGATTTGTGTTGAATGTTTCATTTGTGGTGGTGGTGGTGGTGGTGTAGGAAGCGATTGGATGGGTCTCTTCAGGATTTGGAGGACCAGCAGAACAGCAAGAAATCTGCGGTTTGTTTCCTTGACTGATTTGCCTTGCATTCTTTCTCTTTTTTGTGATGTTTGCGCTTTTAGTTCAATTTGTTTCTACTTTGTCGGTGATCATGTTGGCGATAAGAACATAATATGATCATAGAGAAAATGAGAAAAAAAAGTGTTTTCAGTGGGAAGTGGCTTTCTTGTATTGGGGTTGTCTTTTAGGACCTGACTGGTTTTGGAGATGGGATGTACCAATCTCAATCCATGTTTTGTATATCAATTAATAGAAATTGGTGAACATTACCCTCCCTCAAGGAAAAAAAAGATACAATGAACTGAATCTTTTTTCTTTGGCTTTTTTTTTTTTTTTTGGGGGGGGGGGGGGGGGGGGGCACTGAATTTTTTGAGAGAATAAAACAAGAGAATACGATTATGCTTATTGTTAGGCCTTGAATGTAGTAGGATAGGCGGGATAGTAGGTGAACTCCTAAAATGAATCCTCCCATGCCGGGATAGTAGGTGAACTCCTAAAATGAATCCTCCCATGCATAATAACACACAAAAAATTTGGCAAGTACCCACACAATTTTTTTTATCAAATACTTGGACAACAAAAAAAATTGTGATTTGGTGGGGCCTTGTTTGGAGGACTTAGGCCCCTGTCTAGCTTGGCAGCCTGCCTAGGGTTAGGGCCGGCCTTGCTCATTATAGAAGGAGTTGAGTTGAGTTTGGATATGTTCGTTGTGAATTTGGGGTCTACACACTTTCTTTTTATGGATGTGCAAAATGTGATTAGGGAATAGTTTAAACGGGGAAGTCGTTGAACACCATTGTATTCCTTATGTCACCATTAAACCAAACAAACAGCTGGAGGATACAATGAGCAACCATGAAGAGCTCACTCCAAAAGTATGCATAACTCTTTCTTATACATTGAGTAAAAGGGCACAAAGTTAGCAAACATTATGGTGCCACAAATGCACATAACAGCATCTTAATAATCTATTCCAGATGTTATGCAAAGCTGCATGGTTTATATAGGACTATGATAGTATCCTTCTCCAGCTACTGGCCTACCTCATAAATATGTGTTCTAAAATGCATTTGCTGTTCATGTTAATATGTTATGAGTAAATTTAAAATGGCACTTGGATATGGCTAACTGTGATACAAATTCTGGAGATTTTTTTTTAAATGGAGTGCCTTTAATGTTTTTCAGTATCACCTTGTTGTTCAAAGTGATTGTTCCTGAACATTAAAATATGCCAACACAAAAACCTTAATACCCAATATGGCGCTTGGATGTAGATAACCGTGCTACATACTGTGCACAGATTTATTTTATTTTATTTATTTTATATCGAGTGCCTTTCATGTTTTTCAGGATCACCTTGTTGTTCAAAATGATAGTTTCTGAATATTAAAGTTTTCTTCCAACATGATGGTTCTTGGAATCGACCCCCTTTCCTTATGGGAAATCTTTGGTTCGGGAATTAACATCATTGATCTAATCTCCGATGAGGTGGCTCTTCTCATAAATAAAAAAACTAACTATCCACTAGGTATTGATTTATGTTTCAATAGTGCTTCTTGGCAATGGAATTCAATTTGACAATTTTCCAGTTAGTTTTCCCTGTTGTTTTAAAATTTGGAGGTTATAATAATCTATATTATTCTAATTCTCAGAATACCTCTTTGATGCCTTCATGGCCCTTCTTTAAAAAAAAAAAAAAAAAAAAATTTCCTCCCTCTGATGATACTTGTTTTTCTTCTAGGCCACAACAAAATCAATATTCCAAGTACGCCACTATCTCCTATCTATGGTCATTCCAAATAAGTCTATCCTTCATGTCATTCCTAGACAGGGCTTTCTTTCTTAACTATCAATTCCATTTAGTTGTAGGTCTCATTAGACATGGAATTTCGGAATCCCTCTAATAATGAGATCTGACCTCTCCTTTATCTGTTTTTCATTTTTATTTTTATTTAAAGGAAAGGTAGGCATGCTACCGCTATTTCATTAGAAACAGGGCATACGGCCAACTCTCCTTTATCAGTTAAGTCTGATTTTTGCTTCAAAATATTTGATTTCGTGAAGGACATTCTGCTTGTCTTTTATTCACCCTTTCCCAGAATGTTGTTTTAAATAATACTTGGTTGCCATCTAAAAAATGATTTACTGAATGTCTGCAAGAAATTTCTAAGTTTTGGGGGGCTGTCATTGAGGGTGAGGAAATAGACAAGAACTCAGTTCTACAGTTGTAGGTAGTAATTCCAGAATTTGCATATCCACGCCTTCGTGTCAGGAATTTTGGCCTATAAGGAGTAAATGTTGGCTTATTTATCCAATTTTGAATCATTAATCCAATAAGGGATTAATTCTGCATCATCAACCTGATAATGCTTTAAATATTTGTTTATCAGTCTCTTTTATTGTTGGAATATGGTTTTAAGATCACTGTGATTAACTTGTTTCACTGGTAGTGTCTGGTCACATAGTTTCAGAGATGTTTGTTTTCGTTTTCCACCTTCACTTAAATACCAATGAATTTGTGCATCATCTGCATGTAGCTGGCAAATGAATATATAATCAGTGTCCTGGATGATACAGCGCTGCAAAGGTGCAAACAATGTTTTTGGGATGGCATAACTGTGGGAGATGAAAAATGTGTGGGTGATGGAAAATTTTGTGGCAAACCATGGTCTGGTTTTGGTCATTTACTCATGTTATTTGCACCTGTAGGCTCTTACACAATGTTTAGAATTGTCAGATGAGTCAAGTCAATTTGTAACAGTGATTAGCACCTCAATATAGTTTCATCTCGCCTCCCACGGTCCTAATCCATTTAAGCTTGAAACTTTATACAGTATTGATGACTCCAACCTCTTAATTACCAGCTTACCCAAATTTGTTTCATTCCCACACATAAATGATAATATGCATACTAGTTGTTACATGATGAAACCTCTATCATGACATTTATAGAGGATCATTCAACCATTGCTTGAATGAATGGCTTCCTTAGGAGATTTGGAAAAGTTTTGCTTAATTGTTAGGGAATGATCATGTATCAAGTTGGTTCTTGGAAAGTTGATATTTCTGCACGTCCCTTGAACAAGTGATTTGAGTGGCATAGGCTTGTATAATAAATGTCTTATTATTGAAGACCCATAAATAAGGATTCATATCGAAGAGTTTTAAATGACACTTTTCATGTATTTCATATCATGGATGCACTATGCAGTGATACTGACGTTGAGGGAAGTTCTATGATAGTGATAGCAATATCATTTCTCAAATGCAACACGGTTATTTGTTATCCCATCGGATGAAAAGACTTGACTTCCAGTGATTGTTATTTGTGCAGGTTATGAAGATACAACAAAAGATACAAACTCTACAGGCAGGAAAAGCCAAGTCATAGACCTTGATTGCAACCCCATATTGCAAGTTTGTTTCTATGAATTTTCGCTTTCCCCCCTACATCCTTTTCATTATTCAGAACCGAAAATCAAAAGACACTTCTTTCATGCTAATGTATCTAGTAGGATGTCAAAGGCTAGTTTCTCTTGCTATGCAACTGCATTCATATTTTCTTCAAAAAAAAAGGTGCATTCGTATTAAATATCGTAATCAACTTTGCTTTATGTCAGTAGTTGCGTTCAGACTCAAAAATGCTCAAAGTGTACAAGGAAATGTATTGTTAGGATGATCAAAGATGTTGAGTTGTGCAATCAAAGGCCTCCTTTATTTTCCCTATCATTCCAAATTGTAATTTGGCTGTAACGTTCGTCCTTCAAGTAGCTAGCTTAATTTGGATCCTGTTGTAGTACCTTCTTGCCTCAGCTCTCCAATCCTATGACAATGGCTGCCACATAAACATAGGAGGCTCATAACTACATGTCCAAGGAAATGTTAGGGACATTCATTTCTGTAGTCGTTTTGCTATTTCAACATATTTCGATTTTTTTTTGGATGGTATATACTTGTCTAGTGAATATACACCTTTACCCAAAAAAAAAGAAGTATATCCTCATTTGAATTGAATGTATGCTTTTGTGCATTTTTACTAATATGGCATATACTCTGTTAGAGATTTCATAGGGTCAAGACTTAAGACTATAGGAATGATTTGAGTGTGTCAGCTGCCCCATATCTAAGCATGTATACCATGCAGAATTTTTATTATTATTATGATTACCATGTGAGAAATAGGGAATTGACAAGCTCTGAGGGAACGCTGGCTTTGTTGGATTCCATTTTCTAATTCTCCGGAAGTTCAGTTATTCAAAATAAGTAATTTTCGCATTCACATAAGTCCTAGCATGACATTTTGTGTTGGAAACTTTGGGTTTTGATCAAGTGAACTTCGGATCAAAATCATTTTGGATTCTACTAATTATTTGAAGCAGCTACACATAGGATCGTGTTATCCTCTTCAAGGAGATGAACATGGTATATTTACATGCCCAAAACTGTTTTTGCCTTAATGATAAATAGGATCCAAAGTTAATTCTTATGAACATGGGAATCTTAGTGGGATATTTTGTGAGAGGGCGTTGTTACACTCGGTTTTTTTTAATGTCCAAATTACATTCTTATATGCATAGTTAGAAATTCAGTAAAACATATGTATCATATGTATAGTTAGACGATGATTATATATCATTTTTTTTCACATTTATTAAAAATCGTTTCATTTTGAATATTTAATTCAAAATATAGCGATGTACATTTTTCATTAAAACATATAAATTGTTAGATGATGTTACTATTTTTTAAAAATAAAAACATATATGGTTTGTTTTTTTACTGTAAAAAGTACTGAGTCTAACATTTTTCTTTGTGAAAAAAGTTTAGCCCCACATTTGAAATATTTAAAAAAGCTTGGTGTTATATAGATTTATGGGCGTGTTACACGGTCTTTTTTTTATAATTTAAAATACAGTCTTATGTACTTTGTCAAAAATATAGTAAAACATTATATAATGTATATATTTTGTTAATTTTTTTTACACTTTCTAAAAATAAGTTCATTCAACTCAAAATAGAAAGATATATATATTTTTTATTAAAACATACATCTTATTAGACGATGTTTACTATTTTAAAAAAATAAGAATATGTATGGTCACAATTTGAATGGTTTCCATTTCACTTGTTATTTTCTGTTTTCTCTTTCATTGTATATCCTTTCATCTTCAATTTAGATATGTAATCTCACTCTTGTTAATGAATATGCAAAGATGTATTGTTTACATTTTGGACTATAAAATGGATAGTGCAACATTTCCTTTCAGTTTTATGTCGTATGTTGAAGTCCATGATAAAATTGGACACGCAGAATCCATCATGAGCGTTGAAGCAAAACCACAGACCGGTGTGATCAAATCTTGGTTGTGAGCAAAGCCATAGTTTCAAATTCGATTGTCAATGGTTTCTTGGTGATATTTCATACATGGGATATCACAAATCACAATCTTAACAACCATTTAATTACGAAAGCGTGCATCTATTGTCATCCATGATGATAAAACATAAACCTGTGTTCTTTAAAACTAAAGGTGATGTCCATCGTTTCTATCTTAAAGAGTGGTAAACTACTTATACAAAAAGAAAAGTAAAGGTTGTAATTTTCTCTAAAGTAAAATATTAGAGTCAGTTATTTTTACTAATCAAAACTCAGAGTACATATATTTTTATTTAAAAAAAAAATATCAAACATTATCTAATGATGTATAAACTTTGATAAAAAAAAATGTATATCGCTTCAATCAAACATGGTTGTTTGTTTGTAGAGTATAACTTGGTATTACTATACCAGTATAAATGAGTATAAGAGAATAAAACAATTATAAGTAACCCCTGGGATAAACTATATTCAGTTTATCTATTCCCATGGATAATTGGGGTCCATCCTCACATAAAAAAAAATCACATATCATCACATCAAATCACATATCAACACCTCTTATACATTAATAGGACCCACATATCAAATCAACTTTTTACACCTTATTCACATTTTATTTTTCATCAATCAAACAACTCAATCCTTATTCTTATGTTTTCCAATAAGAATAAAAAAAACACAACAAAAAAGAAAATCACTTATTCCATTGATAAAATTATTTGTTCCTGGAATAGGTATAAACCCAAGAATAGCTTATTTCTCGATTCAAACGGAGGTTAAGTTATTCCAAGTTATTCCATCCAAAAAATATGTGGGCCCACTGTTAAATCAACTGTCATCATCTCCTATAAATCACATGTCAAATCAACTATTATTATTTTTTTACTTTTTATAAATCTTTATCTACACTTTAATCATATTTTATCTAAACAATAAAAAAATTATTATTAAGTTTTTCAACTAGAATAATTCAAAACACAACCAGACATAAAATCACTTTATCATTATTTATACTTAATTATATCAGAATAAATATATACCCAAAAATAAATCATATTATTTATATTTAATTATATCAAATAGTTGTATATCAAAAAATAAATCATATTATGCATCAAAACGGGGCTTAAAAGAAAACAGTGTTCCCAAATGCCCACTTGTTGCCACCAAATTTTATTTTATGTTAAAGAACACCTGAGAGTTTCGCTTTCAGAACCGTCGTCGTCACAGAAAGTCGTAATACGCGAATACCTTTGAACGCTCCGCCAAAGCTTCCCTCGCAAAAGCGAATTTTCCAATAAATTTATCACGTTCGCGTTCGAGGACAAGCTCCGCGTCCCCGTATACATATAAATACCATCTCTTCAACGCCTCCTCCGATCATCATCTCTTCCCGCCGCCCCCTAATGAGCTCCGCTACGAATCACCGTCTCCTCCCGTTAGGGTTCCGACGGGCCCTCACGAGGCCCTCACCGCCTCCGTCGATGGCTTCCATCCCCACCGTCCCTCTCTCGTCCAACGATCGATTCGGATCCGTGACCGGAACACGTGGACGACGCGCGCGGCGGTGTTTCGTGCCGATCGTGGCGGCGATGGACGAGGTGTGTGTGTGTGGTTTACTTGCTGTGGAGGAATTTAGGGTTTTGGATGTTTGGTTTTGAACCTTTTTTTTTTTTGTGGTTTAGGATTCTATGGATGCGTTGCCTTTGCTTGATGAGACGGACGATGATGCCGGGGGAGCTTCTGATGGGAGCCCGTACATGTCGAGCGAGGGGGAGGAGAGCGACACAGAGCTGGTGATCAACCTTCCTGGGGAGGCTGAGTTGCCGGTGGGAAGGGATCGTTTGTACACGTACGATGAGGCTCTGACGGTGACGGCTCATCAGTTTGTTAGTCTTCGGAGAGGCCAAAAGAAGAAGAGGAAGAGGTTAGGTTTGGTTGTTTATTAATTTCCATATCTGCGTTCTAGGTTGTGGTATTGTTGATGTTTGATTGGGTGTTGCACCGTTCTGAGATTTAGTTGTTGAAACTGAAGAAACTGAAGTAGGTGCTGATGGTTGAATTATGTGATTAGCAGTCTAATTCAACATTTTGATCCCAAGATGTTTTTTTTCGGTGGGTTTTAAAATCTTTTGGTTCTTGGGGATCTCCTATTGCAAGCACCTGGGTTGATTATATTGATCAAAGTTTGTTCATGCATGTGATATTAATATCTGTGACAACCCATAAGGGTGAGTGCAATTTTATGTTGGGGGAAGTTGATAAGTGGGAGACGCCCAAGGTCATTTGGATTGAAAAAACCCAACTTTAGTGGTTATTGTGTTTGTGCTCATGCAACTTATGGGCAAAGTTTTGGTTTTGCTGGACTTGGAAAAAGTGTAAACAATGAGGGAAGAAGGCTCATTTTGCATTGGACTTGCATTCATCTCGAGGACATTCCATTAAGCAAAGAGTTAAACTTAAGCCTAGTCATTCTGAGGGTAAGTATCATCTTTTATATGGATGGGCATTGCATTTCTTGTCACAAACATTTGTCTCTTGCCAACACCTTTAATGTAATTACATATATATGCACCTGAAAGCATGCTCTTCCACCAAAATATTTGTTTTTCTGATGTGTTTGGAGTTTTCCATCCTAGCACTTCTTTCTATGTCTGGAGGCCTCATTTGGCAGTGTTTGTCTGTCTTAAGTTCTTAATCTACTCTTACATATCGATGTCAACAGATGGCCATAGGCTGGTTATCCCATGCGTGTTTTTTAGGTTGGGCTACATGGGTGTTTTGTCTTGAGATCTTTAAACCAAGTCCTAACAACCTTATTTTGGCAAAAACCAAATTTTTTGTACCTGTGAATCTGTAACTGATCTCTCAGCCAGTTTGAAAGCTAGATTCTGCTTTGACACATGACATAATACATGCTTGCCAACTCCAATGTGTCCTTGACTCTCTCTCTCTCTCTCTCTCTCCCCCCCCCCCCCTCCTCTGTGTTGATGTGACATTGTATTATATTTTTGTTTTATGGTGATGAAGTTGCTGAAGTATCTTCGTGCGAAATGTGTTACAATTTTCTTATGACAAATTTGCTGGAATATCCTTTTTTCTGTTCTGTTTTGAAGAATTGAGGAAGTTTATTGTTGTAATGATCTATTTTAGCAGATGATGCATTTTCTTTTCGATGGATGGACATTTTACATTTCCTATTGTCTGTTGATTTTATTTAACAGCTACTTTTGTGTACAACAAATGACAGGATTCGACCAGGAATCTTGATTACTTTCGCGTTGATAGCTTTCTTAGTCATGTTTCTTTTATTTGTGGACTTTTGGTCATGGCGGATTGTTAGGCAACCTCTGGAGCCGTTTTACTTGACTCGCCCTTTTTCTATAGCAGCAGTTATATCAACGTTTATAGGATCTCTGTTTGTCCCTTTAGTTGATAGCTTGAGGCTCCATCAAGTCATTAGGGAAGAAGGTCCTGTTATGCATTCCTCCAAGAAGGGAACACCGACTATGGGTGGAATCTATTTTATTCCTATTGGCATCGCATGTGGCATAGCTAATCATTCTTCCATCGAAGTTTATGGAGCAGCAGCGGTAACTCTTGCATTTGGACTGATTGGCCTGCTTGATGATCTTCTAAGTTTCTTCAAAAATCACAATTATGGCTTGCCAGGATGGATTAAGTTTTTGTTGCAGGTAACGACTTCTTTACTTGTCCTCTTCTGATTCTTAAATTGTTCCTTTTAATTTCATATAGACATTTTCTTGTAACTTCATCAAATGTTTTGTATGGTGGATTGACAGGTGGCAGTAGGGACATGGTTTTCCTTTTGGTTGGATACTGCGAACGTATCAACACCGTACAGCATGTATACCTTCTCATAATTAATAAGATCGACATTCATGGATGGTAACTTTCATGTCTACTGCATGCATAGATTTTTAACAATCCTTGTTGGACAATGCAAACATATGGACAGTATTTGCATAGTAAGCATAAAGTATGTCTTGCTGCTGTATTGAAAAAAAAATTTTCTTAATAAACTTGATGTGTGAGATCTTTATTAGACAGCCTCATTTCTCAAAATCTCTAGGAGATGACAGATGAGCCCATTTCCAAGCTGAAAGCAGAAAATAAAGAAAATGAAAGGAAGATTCTTCAAATACCCACCCTACTCAACAGTAATCTCATCCGCTTCTCTTTTTAATGGATACAGAAGAAACTCCTAAGATGGACCTACTTCATTCTCTGAGGAAACATTATACTCCCGTGAAGATTTTCCACAGTGTTTTCTTTTCTATTCTTTGAGAGACAGTGGGAGTTCACCACCTGAAACGATTATTGATGAAAGGCACTTAACGGATAATATGACAGAGGGAAAAACTTTAGAGATAAGGTATCTCCAAGAGGTGAAATAGAACGATTGCCAAAAATGTCAAGAAAAAAAAAAGACAAACCTCGGGATCAACTCACAGTGCTAGTCCATATTCCTCCACAAAACCTCCCATCATTAATAGAAACATTGGAAGCCAGTGTTAGACTGATTCATATCTCTTAAGGGCTGGTTTGACAAGGGGATAAGTGGTGGGATAAAGGGTAATTATAAGGATAAGTGAGTGGGAGGACAGCTTATCCCTGTTTGGTATAAAAAATAATCGGGATAAACTATGGATAGTTGTCTCGATTTTGAAATGAAAATGAGGATGTTTTGTTCCACCTAAAGGCTCGGATAGCAGTTATCCCACTTTTTGTCCTAATTTTAACAAATGTGGATATGAACAAAATTGATAGACTTTTTATCCACTAAAATTAAGACAATTTATTATCAAAACTTTAACTCATTGCCAAACCAAACCTTAGGAGTTAGGAAACCAATTATTTCACAAACATACTCTACCTAACATGGTTTCCTTTGGAAAACTTTTTCAATACTTTTTAAATTCATACGAATTGAATATGCAATGTGTATTTGCAATCCTATGGGCAATTGCATATTCTTATGAGATACCATAGTTTTTTTGCGTGATTTAATTAGTTCCATAAATTCCCAAAAAGTTAATGCTTTTGAATGAAAAATAATGTACCCTAAATTTAGCCATTGAAATTTGTTTCTGAATTTCTGTCGCCTATTTATTGAAAGTAATGATATATGTGATTTTCCTCTTCTTGTTGCATTCTCGCAAATGCTTTTCAATAATAAAAAAAAGATATTTTTTTGTGTAAAGATGCAACATCCATTAATGTATAACCTGTCTTTTTTGGATTTAAAATAGTCTTGCATCAAATAAATATAGAAAAATCTCTGATTCATGTAGTTTAATTGAAGAAAATCACCAGTGTTTTCCTCATCATTGTCAATCACAAATAGATGCATCTTATGGTGGAAATGCCTCACATGTTAACGCATGCCATCACTCTTTAACTTAAGATGTGTGTATCTTTATATGCTTGATCACATTTTTACTGGAATATGTGCGACATCCTTATTCTGTCTTTTGTGTAGAGATCACTTGTAATTGCCGGCTTGAATGTTTACCTGCTGATGAATTGAAAATTTTGCCTGTGGTTATTATCATTCTGGTATGGGTTTTTTTATGATGTGTGAAACCAAGTTGCAAATCTAGAGTTTTTTAGGACACCCTGTATTAGATTTGTCAAGCCTATCTTCTGATTCTGCTCTGATCTCTAGGGTTCCAATTAGCATTGTTGTTAGGTCCTCCCTAAGCGTCTCTGAAATTTCTCTCTCCATTGGACAAATAACCTGAATCCTGGAACCTGTTTTTTTCATCATTCATATTAGAAATGCCAGTAGTTTTACATGGGTTTCTGACACAAACTGCAGCTATAATTTGTTTGTTATTTGGTCATGATGGATTCAGGAAAATGCTGGTACCATTCCCTTCACCGTTCGGTTTAATGCATTTGGGAAAGCTCTATCTTGTTATGTCTGCATTTTGTTTTGTTGCTATGGGCAATGGAGTCAACTTGACAGATGGCCTTGATGGCCTTGCTGGAGGAACAGCTGCATTGGCCTTTATTGGGATGTCAATTGCTGTTCTCCCAATATCCTCTGGTTTGTCTCGACCCTTGTTTATGCCATATTTTTCTTCTTCTGATGGTCATTACATGATTTTAAATCTCGAGTACCCATATACTCTTTTTTTGAGGGAAAAAAAACACAGAAAATAAGCATAAATAATATGCAGTGGATGCACATGTTTCATGCACTCCTTTGTAAATTTTATTCAAGTGAAAAACCATAATTTTTCTATTTGAAAGTTCTCTTAAAGATAAAACCAAAAATCTTCTATGTGAAAGTTTTCTTAAATACAAATTGAATTTTGATTGACGTCATATCTTTAACACCAAAGATATCATCAATTGTAAAGGATCTATTGATGCGAACCAAGCTTTGGTTAAATTGATAAGCACCTCTCACCTCTATGAAAGAGGTCAAGGATCAAATTCTGAGAGCACCATTCTTCAAAAAAAATAAAAATAAATAAAAGATCTGTTGATTGGCCATATACAAAAAATAGTATTCACTATTTAACATCTATCAAAATTGTAGAAAGGAAAGGTATATACCTAAAATGCATGGATGCGTGTATCTGATGAACAAATTCTTGTTGTTCATCCGCTCATATACTGAACTGTATACTTACGGCAAACTTATTGGAAAGTGTAAGTCACAACAATTGTATGAAGTTCGCTTTTATGCAGGGGCCTTTACCCTCCTTTGCTATACCTTTTAGCAAGCTGTAGCATGTGCGAACCTACAATTACTTTTACCCCTTGTTTTGTTGTGCGAAAATGGTGGAAATGGAAATAATTTCTGCGTTTCTCATGTTTGGTTGTACTTTCTTTGACACCTCTCTGTTTATGCCTTTTTTGTGAAATTGATTAAAATTCAGAAGTTTTTTTCTGGTGCCACTATGGAAATTGATCCCTAGTACCTAAAAAGAGGTACATTTCATGTATCTCACCTCATATTCTTGCAAATATAACATGGATTTGATTTTTAGTCTTCATTTGTATGATAATATCCAAACACATGACATCATTCTACTTCTGATTTCAATTCAAATTTTAATTCCATTTATATTTTCCATTTCCATGCAACCAAACACGCTAGATAAATTAAGTGGTATAACTTTGCTGTCAAGGAATAAAGAACTCTCATCATTAGGTTGATGTTTTTTTTCAGTGATTAGTTTATCTTCTGATTAGATTGCTATCATACAGGCCTCGCTATTTTTGGAGTATCAATGGCTGGGTCTTGCATTGGTTTTCTTTTTCACAATGGTTATAGTGCAACCCTATTTATGGGTGATACTGGAGCATTGGCATTGGGTGGGGCACTTGCGGCAATGGCTGCCTGCACAGGGATGTTCTTTCCACTGTTTATTTCTTCTGGTGTCTTTGTTTTGGAAGTGGTATCAGTAATAGCACAGGTATGACAATACCGGGGCTTTATTGTTTCATTTCTTTTTATTTTTTAATTACATGTTGTTACTGGATTTCCCTTCAAAATTAAGGTGGGAACTGGGTAGTTGGTATTCATTTTGTTCCCTTTTGAAAGACATTATGCAGCTTCTTTTACACTATTTTGAATTGAAAGTTGTTTTTGGTGCGGATAGAAAATGGTTCATATTCTTGAAAAATGCATAACAAACCTTTATCAATGACAGGTGCTCAGTGGTTGAACAGCTCGTGACACCCCCAATTTTGAAGTGAATAACTAGTTCATGCTAGCTTTCAAATGATAAAAAGTTATATTTGATCACCTAGGAAGGGGTGATTATCCTTCATATACATAATGTGAATGGTTAAACAATATTTTAGTTACAGAGTGAATTGAGCTTTGGTTAGCTAGTTAGCACCGCCCCTCTCTAAAAGTAGGTAAGGGGATCAAACCCAGGGGGGGGGCACAGAATTTCACCCAAAAAAAAAAAAAGAGTTACGGACAATCAATCATAGGTTTTGACGAGGAGGGTGCTGAGTATTCTGGATTCTCAGGACCTCAATGAACATGGCTGCAGGATCTAGCCTTATAAGGATTCAACTCACCATGTTTTTTCCAGCGAGGGAAGGTCTGGCCATCTTTAAGATTCGCTTTGGTATCTTGGGACTGAGAGGATTTTTATTCACAATTCAGTATAGCAATCTTTGCAAGAAAGCTTCCAACAATAACTGATTATTCTGGATGACTGCCTAATCATGAGTTTTCACAGAGTGAGGGAAGGACGGTATTCCTTGATTGTTCCAACATGCGGCTTATGTTGGAGGCGCCTTGAACTTCAGTAAAGAGATGGTGCCCTTGCCATATGTTTGTGATGGGGATTAAAATTCTATGAGGGAACCCTAAAACCAGGAAATTACACGCAAATCTGATAGGTGTACAGAAAATATGTTATGCACAAGAGTACCACTGCTTGCAATTTGGAGAGATTCAATTAATTGTGAGGGCGATTAACAACACTATATATAACATTTTTAAGTTTTTAATTTAAATTGATTCACACTTCCCAAATAGGTAGCTCTGGTACTAGATTTGGTGGTTCTTAAAAGACTAGCACAGCTGGAGTGGATTCCATTATGAGTATGCTCTGCTAGATATCTAGAAGGGAACTCTCATTTTACTTTTTTGTTTTGTTTTGTTTTATTTATGTCCTTGACTCATAGAATTTCATGGCTGTATTTAGCCTTCGGATTCAATGCTTACTAATCATCAGGACTATTAAATTGTCTGGGGTTGTTGCATGATCTTAATATCAAACTGCATTTTCTTCAATGCTTGTCTATTTTCCCCACCCACTTTATTCAGATGTTTTCTTACTTTTCATATGTAGTATAAAAAAACATTGCATATTTTTTTCTTTAATGTCATTTATGTAACCCTCAACTCCTACTTTATAAAATGAAATACTTCTGCGTTTTATGAAGTTATTGGTCATTCATGTCTCATTAGTACATAGGACAATCTAAAGGATTAGGACACCGGAATTTTTTTGTATGAAAATTCAGCATCCCTCATTTTTAAGATTGCAAGTAATCTGTTCTCTAAAATCATTGCATACTGTTTGTAAAATTTCAAAATGTGGTTATATGCTTACAACAGATGGTTTAGCAAGATTTTATCTTAACAAAATAAAAAATAAAAAAATTGGGCTCAGGATATAGAGAGAGATAATATGGGAAAAATTATTGATGCTTAGTTTCACTGAGGTAGGCAAAGAATTCTTTTATGAATTGTAGAGCTTTCCATATCGTCATTGAAACCCAAGCATTGCCCCTTGTCAGGTAATTTTCTTCAGGGCTACCAAACGAGCTTATGGAACTGGGCGTCGCTTCTTCCGTGTGGCACCATTTCATCACCACCTTGAATTATGTGGATTCAAAGAGCCCCTCATTGTTGTAAGCGCTTATATTGTAACTAGCGTATTAGCTTTAAGTGCGGGATATGTAGGCCTTATATCAGCTTAAATTGCAGTGATTTTCATTTTCTTCTTCTTTCTGCAAGTTCATCTGAGCAATTTTTTTTTCTGATCTGAAGATCACTGTTTACCTGTGTCAACAGTATCTGTAAAATTTTGTAGTTTCAAAATAGTGAAAAAAAAAAATGAAGAGAAAGAAGCCTCAATTTCTTGGCAGGGAATCCCCTCATCATATGGATTTTTCATTATCTTGTTTTTTACTGTTAATGTTATCTTTTTATTGTGTTATACAGACAGTCTTTCCCTTCTCTCATTCAATCTATCCTTGAGTTTTATTTGCTGTTATGTGAGTTTGTTTTTTAAATATAAAGAAGAGAATTCAAAAGGAATTCTTGGCAATAGTTTTCCAACTATAAATCCAGATCCACCATCTCTGTGGAGCCTTGTTGATGCTGGACAGAGGAAGAAAAGAGGAGAAAAGATGAGAAGAAAGATGATAATAAACTTTTCAAAATTCTTTTATAAAAATGAATATACTTATATGAATTGAATATACATAATTTTTATATTTTTTTATAATGAAATATATACTGAAATAGTGGAGGCCATGTCTTACACTGCCTGAGGCTATGTTTGGCATGCTTGGTAATTGTAAATACGTGATAAATATGGTCTGAAACCCAACATTTGAAAACTGAAAACCTCACGTTTCATAACTTTCTAAAAAAAAAAATTTCCTATAAAAGTTGAATCCAGTTATGAAAAGCTATCAATTGATTGAAAGATAGAATGACTGTAACATTTTCTATAAATGTTATGCCACCCAATACACCTAATACATTATATGAAATCATTTAATGCAGTATACATTCTATTACATGAATATATATTTGATTAGATAAAATATAAAAAGACATGCATTAATTCATTTGAATATATGCTTAATTTTTTTTTCAAAATTGTGTATTTTATTGAACAATTGAGACTAAAAATGACTGCATGAGTGTAGTTGTTAATTTTCTTTAAATGGTGTGTATATATATATATATATATATAGAGAGAGAGAGAGAGAAGGGCTCTAAAACAGGCGCCCATTTTTTGCAAAGTTGCGGATGAGTAGAGGTCCATCATTTCAAGGGCTGTTATTGAAATCCACTTATATCAGATGTTAAAATCACATATATATATATATATATATATATATATATATATATATATATATATATAACATGTTAGTGTTATATATTTCCTTTTAAAAAAACTGTATCAAATTTATAGGTGCCGATACATCTAGTCCTTTCAGCAACAATAAAATTCAAAACATGTTGAAATTGTAAAAATATTTAGGAGAGTAATATCTTGTATATGTATATCAATTTCTTATTAAATAATGCATCTCCAATGGATATGTTAACTAACATGTTAGTGTCATATTTACATAACATGTAAAAATGTTGCTAAAATGGAGATGTTAAGAGGGAGCTAAATGTGGGCCCCACGTGTCAGATATTATCTTTCATGCTAACTGTAGCTAGTGTTTTAGCTAGCAAAATGTGGGCCCCACGTGATAGTTTTTCTTAAAAAATTAATAAAAAATACATTTAAGAGGTTGAGTGGGTGGAGAGGTGGGGCCCATTATTGGTTTGGCTAGTTTATTTAGCTAGTCCATTGGAGCAACAACAACCAATTAAATAGGAATGTAGTAAATGAATGTGTAGTGAAGGTATAAAGGGCTGACATGGCACTTTAACATCTTGTTTAGCTAACATATACATCGGAGATGCTCTTATACACTGAATCTGGGAGTCTCGTTTTGCAATCGCCACGTAGGTGGAATTACCTAATACAACATATACTCTACTATGTACTCAATTTATACTTCTCACAATAAATGTTAAAATATATGCATTCAATTAACATGAATATGTATTTTATTTTTCATAAACAATATATATAATTATCTAACTACATATATATTTTAAAAAAATCAAAACATTTATAAACTATAAACGAGTCAACAAAAAGATTGAACGGTAACATTTTCCCAACTTTTTCACTCTCGGGGCGGGCTTTCTCGAGTCGTTTTTTTCTTTTCCTTTCTTTAGTTTTGTCTTCTGGGATCCCTCTCCCACCCCCACCCCCCTCCCTCCTCCCCCTCCCGTTCAGAATTTGTAATTTGAGATTCAGCAATGAAATCGGGTAGCAAATTATTACCTTTCTCAAAAAAAAAAAAAAATTTTTTTTCCCAATTTTATAGGTGCTACAATGATAATACAATTAAAGAACTGATACACTCGGTCCCGTATCCCGTTTACAACCAAATGTGTAGTCTATGGGCAGTCCTTCAATTTACTATACACTAGTAGTGGAGTATATAATATTATAACTATCCTAGTATGAATAATACTTCACTAATGCAATGTATGTTGTATTGAAATTTTATTTGTTTTAGAAAAATAAAAAATATGTATTTATTTATCTAGGTATATATTTCACTTTTTATATTAATATGTATTTCAGTATATAGTCGTAAGAAAATAAAACAGTTTGGAATTACAGATGAGGTTGAAAATATCATTTTTCTTACAATCCAAAGCTGCCTATGCTATCCAAACCAAAATGGAAGGCTCCAGAGCCCATGGATATTAAACGGACACAAGACCCGAATCTGAATACGATTTCTAAGTTCTAACATGGTAGGACTGCAACTTTTGGTTGGATTCAATCTGAACCTAAGGGGTTGAACCTGATTATTAGACGGCTTGGGTTAAAAAAAAACTTGGTTTGGGTTCATATTAGGATTGATGGGTGCAGGTTGGTCAAAAAATCAGGTGGGATTCGAGTTGATGTCGTAGACAATCTAACTAAACTCGAGTCTGATCACTAATACTCAAAATAAATCTATACCATTTATATCTTTTTGTTAATCTAGACTACTCATTCTAAGTTTTGCACAATACACATACCTAATCTAACTCTCATTACTCAAAAACTCCATGGGTTAGTTTGGTAAGGGGATAAGATTTTGAGGATAAGTTATTCTAATTTTAAGGGATGAAAACTCTATCAATTTTTTTCATATTTATATTTGTATAAAAGTGGAGATAAATGCTATCTCGATCTTTAGGTGAAACAAAATATCTCTATTTTCATTTCAAAATCGGGACAAACTGTCCCAAGTTTACCTCGATTATTTTTATATCAAACGGGAATAAATTGTCCTCCCACTCACTTATCCCCATAATTACGCCTTATCCTATTGCCAAACCAGCCCCAATAGTCTGGGCCAATAGCCTAGAACTACTAGCCTGGACCAATAGCCTAGAACTACATAGCCTATAAATTGAACTACACAGAAAGTGAGACTGTAACCAACAATTGGTTGTATAGTTCGATTCATAGGCTGAATAATTTAACATGTTGTATAATTTCATTAATTTGATACTAATGGGGGTAGTCAATCAAGACATCGGTTCATGGACAAAAAATCCAGCGTTATTCAATTGAGATATTATTTTATGGACAAAAAGTTAAGCGCTATTCGATTGAGAGATTATTTCGTAGACAAAAAGTCCAGCGTTATTCAATTGAGACATTATTCCGTGGACATAAAGTCTACTGTTATTCGATTGAGATATTATTTCGTGGACAAAAAGTCCAGCATTATTCAATTGAGACATTATTTCATTGACAAAAGTCCAGCGTTATTCGATTAAGACTCCCCATAGTAAACATTTTGTCATGTGTTATTTAATTTAAATAGGATGTGTAAAGACTTTCATAAGTCATTGATTTTTGTGAACTTTTGTGGGCTTTAGAGAGAAAAATATAAAGGAAAAAGTCATTTCAAAATCCCACCCAAATGAGTGGGATTCTCATGAACTTTTATTCTAGCATTGTGAATATCTCTTCTTTTTTTCTTTTAACGGAACTCCTTTCTTTTATGGATGATGATTATCCCATGCCTTTCATATTTTTATTCTCGTATCAGTTTTTACGCAAACCAAGAACCATTCTTCTAAAATCCAACTCTATACAAATATCACCCCAAAAACCAAAATTCATGCAACTCATGAAATTTTCATAACATATACTACAATTATATAGTAATTTTTACTTTGTCCTAAACTACAACATTATAATAATTCATTCACAATCACTATTAACTTAGATCACCCATATATGTCATACAAAACCATTCAATCGGTTATATGTTGACAACATTCCAACAACAAGATTATTCACTAGACACCAATAAAAAAATATTCATGACTGAGGTATTTGAAAACATGTTTGAAAAGAAGTTTTTCACTTAAAACTACTCTTAAAATTAGTGACCAACAAGTATACTTTTGTTATATTTACGAAAATCTCAATTTTCCATGTTCATAAATAAAAGTTGTTTTATTTCTTCTTCTTTTCCTTATAAAATTCAAGATCGCTTGGGGCATTTGGAAACATGTTTAGATTATATACGATTCCTACAGAAGCATAAACATTCAAACATATGTTCAAACACTAGCAATATGCATTTCAGATATATGAAAACCGATATTTATTATATTAAATTACATTTTATGTTGGGTATGAATAATTCATGTTGAATTTGAATATTTGAGTTTTTTATTTGTTATTTTCAAAATTAAAAAACAAGTATACGAGAATCAATAGAAATCCACCTGTGAAAGTTTATGAAGGTATGTGAAATTCCATGAGAGTCAAAATGTAAAAGTCTATAAAAGTCTGTGAGAGTCCATGAAAGTCAAATTGTGAAAGTCTATAAAAATATGTGAAAGTATGTGAAAGTTCATGAGAGTCAATCTGTGAAAGTCTGTAAAAGTCTGTGAAGATCTTTAGAAGTATATGAAAATCTACAAAATTTAAAAAAATCCATCACTTAAATAATGTTCACAAATAAAAGTATGTGAAAGTCTACAAAATCTAAAAAAATCCATCACTTAAATAATGTTCACAAAAATCCATCAAATATGTATGAACTATCCCCCCCTAATATTAACTAGATCTGACTGGATCCAGTTCCAGATTGGGTTCAAGTTGTTGTAACCCTCGTCCGACCGGACAAAAGAGGCATCGCCGCGCTTTGAATGCGGAAAGCGAGGGATTTGCTCCACAGCATCGCCAGAAGAAACCTCTGCAGCGCTTCTCAATCCCATCACAACGTCTCTCTCTCTCTCTCTCTCTCTCTCTCTCTCGTCTTGTTCTTTTCTTCCTTGCTTGATCTCTCTCTCTCTACGAATAGATGGACTCTTCGAAGCGATACAGCTACAACCCTACCCTTCACTGGAACCCCCAGGTCGAGGAGTACTTCATCAATGCCTACGGCGCCGAACACTTTGATCGAATCTCCAAAGCCCTAACGTAACACCCTCTCTTTCGTCTGATTCTTTTAATCTCTTATTCGGTATCACTATGATTCTGATATCAAGGAATGGGTAGCCCTAGAAAAGAACTAGAACTGTTTTGAATCTGAAAACTTCGGTAGTTAGACTTGATTTTGGTAGTGTTTAGATTAGAATAAGTTATATATTTATTTATTTTTGAAAAATTAATAGGAATGCTACTTGGGGTACATTCCAAAGAAAAACAAATAGAGGTAAATAAAACAAAGAAGAAAAATGAAAGGAACCAATGGATAGGTGTGCCCCATCTAAGACCACTGAGGAGGTCCTGACTCCTGACGCAGTGCGCAGCCCTGTCCTTGGTAAGCCTGGCACAACCCTCCCATATGCTTTTAAAGCTCGGAGTCATTCCCTTGAATTCGACTTCATTTTTGCATAGCCAAATGTACCAACATCCTGTGGGAATTAGAATTTTGTGAGACCTTGTCCTGAGATGGGAAAAAGAACAAATTAATTGTTGATTTTGTGTTTGGAAATAAAAAAAGGGCTTTTAAATTAAGGTTCCAAATGATCCCAAGCGTGTTTTTTCCCCCCAAAAGCTTCTGGCCTTGAATTTTGTTTGTAAAAGGTGTTATAGCTGATTTTTTGAAAAGTTGGTAAGTGGGAGCTTTTCAAAATATCTATTTCTTTTCACTTTATTTGATAATTGTTTTCAAAAACTACATTTAATTTCTCTTTTAATTCTTAGGATCTTTTTGGCATTTTATTATGTTGATTTAGTAAAAGAAAAAAGGGTATGCATGAATTAGAGAACTATGCAATAGGAACATTGATTGATTTGGAATTTTGGATTGATGTTGTTTATTGGGAATGTCCATATAGTGTTGAACTGCATTTTTTAAATTAAGTCCCAGTGACACGTGGAATAATTGATTAGTCAGTGAGCTATTTTTTCTATAGTCCGTACTCTGTAGAATTGAAAAAGGATGGTGAATGTTCATGTACACCTTATTCTTTTTATTTGGACTATAAAACATTGATCCATCTGCTAACAATCTGTCCCATCCAGGCGTCCGTCGTGTTACTCTTGTATCCGCGTGAATAAGTTAAAGTCATCTACTGATGCCATCATTGAGAAACTTAAGGCCATTTTACACGAAATAAGTCTCACAAGTAGCGTGGACACCATAAGAATATATGAAAATGGCAGCACTTCTGGAGGAGGTATTTACATGAAACAAAGAAGCCTCTGAAGAGTACAATTTTGTTTATTCTAGAAATTTTAGATACACTTTCAATGGGATTATTTGGGATGCAGCTGAGGATAAGGGCAGTTCACATGTTTCTACCATATGCAAGTGTCAAATACCTGGTTTGGACTATGTTGTATTTGTTGAGGGTTCAGGGCCATATATGGTTGACTATGCTGATGCTCCTCTTGGATCTCAGAAGGAAGTAATTGTGAGCCGCAAGTGTGCTGAGTCAGTGCTTCGAGGAGCTCAGGTACATGCATGAATGTCTACTTTCAATTCTCTTATTTTCTTGCATAAGTCTATTGGTGGCAATAAGTTGTAATGATGTGCAAATAACCTTTTTTTTTTTTACCTGCACTGTATCGCATCATTGCCTTTTTTTTATCTTGTTTTTCTTTTCACTTTACCATGGAACAGTAATTTTTGAGCTGTTACTTGGATTCTTTTTTCAGCTCTTATTCCTTGTATTTGTAAATCTACATCTGTAATCTCATTTTTTGTGTTGTACCGCACATCTGTAATCTTGTTATGTTAATATTGAGCATCACCTTTTCTTGTTGCCTATTTTTTATCCTCTTTTCTTTCACCTTTACTATTGGACAATAGATTTTGTGTTATCACTAGGGTTTTTTTTCTCATACATAATTCCTTGTATTTGTACATGGACATCTCTTATCTAACCTATTGTGCTATATGGCACGTCTGGAAGCTTGTTGTACATGCTGTATGGTTTGAAAATATTGAACTTTTTATGAGCCTTAGCTTGTAGATTACATATGCAATGGCCTGATGTAAGCTGTCAGAATAGACTTTATCCGAAACAAAGGGAGTGGAGAAAAGGTTGGGTGAAAAAATGACATACATGAATGGATGGGTCTTCTGTTGTTTTCTTTGGGATAACACTTTCAATTGATTAAATAAAGGAGTGACTATTCTGATTGACCTAACCGTAATTGCACATGTATAAGAATTATGGTGGAGCCATCTGTTCACATTCACTATTATCAATTTGTTAGAGGGATTTTTTTTTCATTCCTTGATCTGATGAGAAACACCATCTCTGCACATAAGTCAAATGCAAATGTAGCCATTAGGTTTAGGATGTTGAGTTGTCACTTGTTAGGGTTTATTTGAGTTGTTTAGGGATTTTATTGTCATTTTAGTCAGAGAGCTTTCTGGGTGGGTGTTTTAGTTTATTTTGAGTATTAATATTGAAAACCTTTGAATCTCCCCTCTTCATCTATATTTTTTAATCTTAATTTCTTCTCTGTTCTGCATCAAAACTGATCTTCTTCCTTTTTTTTTTTCTTTCATCTCTAATACTTCTCTATCTCATCTTCCTCTTTTATTTGTTATTCTCCTCTCCCTACAAATTCTCATCACATTGCTGTATCGCAAACCATTGCATCCACCAAGTCCACAAACAGGTCTGCCTCGTCAGATCCATTGAGACCCGATCATCGCCACTCGTTGGATCCACTGTCGACCTCTTTGCACATCGAACCCATCAGCCCTTCCCCTCGTGGGAATTCCTTGGTCATCATAATTCGTACATCTATCCTCACAGTCACCTCTCTCATCATCATCCACAATCGCTTCCTTCGTAGTTGCCTGAAGCTGTCCTCACGGCCTAGAAGGATGCCTGCTTGCATCCATCCAGGGTTCTCCCTGTGCAAGATTCCTCACTGACACCAACATCCGGGCTGTCAATCGGAGAAGAAGCAGACATAAGAGAGGGTGACGTTGCAGTGGGAGGAGCACAACTCCCACTCTTGATGCCTTATATTTTTCCTTTTTAATAAAAAGTGCCCATCTGATTTGCTTCTATTGGATCAAAGACCTGACCCAATCCACCTGAACTAGCAGTCGGCCCAGCCATACTAATTGACGGGCCTGCCATGCCGTGGGCCATGCGTGCTGACCCGTCTCATATAGGGGTTGTGCACATGCCAGTCCATAAGGCTGGGATGGTGGCTCAGCACGGCCCGTCAGCACGACCTCTCTGGGATACAGTGAGTTCCTCGTATGTTGCTTGAATAGGGTTGTCATTAAAATGGAAGTTTTTTTTTTGTTTTTTGCAAGAGATGAAAACCCAGTGTTGCTTATAATCAGAAATTTTGATGATTGTTGTGTCAACATTAGTTTCTCTTGTATCTAATTTCATCTTTTTTGTTTGTATTACTTGGCCAACAACGAGGAAAAAGGTTGTATTTGTATTGAAACTATGTCTACCGGTGCCTGACATAACTCTGTAGCTTATATGCTTTACTTAGTTCTGCAGTAAAGAAATCAGTGTCTGATTTGATATGTGTGTTAAGTATATCATCCTTGTTAACGTGAATGATATTTTTGTTACAGGTACCAAGGTAAATTCTCTTGCACCTGGCTGGTGTTGTTTCTCTTGCTCCTTACTGATGTAATATAACAGTGTTGAAATAAGGTCTACTGGTGCCTGCCATTACCCTGTAGCTTATATGCTTTAGTTAATACTGGAGTAGTGTTTAATGAAATCAAAGTAAGTCCATTATAACCTCCTTTGCAACTTACTGTTATTTTTCTTTCAGGTATTTGTCCCTGGTGTGTTGGCTTGCAGTGCACATGTTGAGAAAGGGGGAATAGTCTCTGTTTCAGTCGCTGTGGAGCAGCCTATCACTGATGGTGGATGGAGTGTTGGCATAACACGTGGGACTGTTTTACAAGGTTTAGAATCTGGTAAGCTTACATCTTCTGCTCACCCATTATACATATAGATCAATTATATGTTGGTTCAGCTTCCATTTGCAATGAGAATTATCTTGTTAATATTTGTGTATCTTCTAGTTTATAGTGACAATACATAGGGAGATGTGAGAGGGTGATGCGGTGATGCCTCTTCCTATATATATGAATGTACTAGGAGTCTGGGAGACACGAGGGTGTGATGTCTCATCCACCTCTCCTAATTCTATCCTAGATTTCTCCTTTTTTTATCTTCTTAATTCATGATATTTGTAGAAGTATCCATCTTTTTATGCGTATAACATATATTTTATATGTCAAAATGCAACTTCTATCTTTATATGCATGTAGTATCCACCCATGAATTATTGTCTATAGGTTCCAAAGTAGAGCACTTCTAATCTCCTCGAAAGCGTTGAATTTGTTTTTGAAAGAGATGCATTTCCATCTCCCCATAGTGCCAACTGCTACTTAGCTAGGGCTAGGAATTTTTAACATTAATTGAGGTAACCCTCTATCTACCTGCCAACTGATTTTTCATCAGGAACTTGACATAAATCTTTGGGGTTGGCACATGACTAGCATTTGGTCAGAAAACCTTGTCAAATCTTTTTCAAGCCTATGTTTTATGTTTTGAGAGGTTTGACAAATCTAAGCCAATGTTTTGAAGATTTCATGTTTCAAACAAATAGGATCTTTGCATGCATGCTTTGTTTGGGTTGGGGGGGGGGGGGGGGGGGGGTTAAGGAGGGGTGTATGCTTGGTGAATTTGCAAACCATTTACTGAAAGCAATAGGAGATTTTGGACTATTTGTTCTTAAATGCATAAATATGGCCATATTTGGGAAATGACTATTGAGGCTTGGTGGGATAGGGTGATGAGGAGTTGATATTAACGAGGCTGTGGGAAGCTTAAAATCAAATTGAAATCTGAGTAGGAGGGTATATACTTGGTGAACGCGCAAACCATTTACTGAAAGCAATAGGAGGTTTGGGACTACTAGTTCTTAAATGCATAAATATGGCCTTACCTGGGAATGACTATCGACGCTTGGTGGGTTTGGGTGATGAGAGTTTGATATTACCACTGTTGTGGGAAGTTTAAAATCAAATTGAAATCCAAGTACAAGCTGACTGGAATGGAAGTGGTGAACTCGTTTTTGGAGGAATTATCTTATGAATTGGGAATGGGGCTAAGACGAGGCTTTGCCTGGCAAATGGTGTTTTTTTTTTTCTTTGGGAAAAGAGATAGGAGAATCTTATTAAAAGGAAACCCTGGATAAAAGAAGATGAGGGATCTCCTTGCAAAAGGAAAGGTGGAGAGGAGAAAGGAGAGTACAATACAAGGTTAAATAAAATAATAAAAAAGGAAACTCTCATGAGGATTGCCATGATCATCCCCTCCCAAACCAAATAGCCCTCATGATTGAAGAAGGCATTCCCTCTCCCAAAATGTATGTGACCCAATCTCAAGGTAGAGTGGAAAAAGACGCCCATATATTTTCCAAATATACTCTATTATATTGGAAAACACTCATTTCGCGTGGCCCAAATACTCCAACACACTGCATGGGGAACCAACCATTGAAACTTGGCTTAAGAGCTTCGATCACCCTGCTTTCGTCTTTTTGTAAACCACCTCCACATACCCTCAAGTTCAATGAAGGAGCATGGTGGAAGAGCCCCACGACGATTTTTTCGAGACTTTTCTCTATGGTAGTGGATTAAAATGATAGTGTCAGTTTTGCATATGAAGTGGGAAAATGTGGTGTCCAAGGAGTGAGAACAAATTTGGTGGTAAGGTTATTGGAGGTATCATCTTAGCACAACTCGTAGGGTTCCGGTTGATTAGAATGCTAGAGTAAGGGCTATGTAGCACAAACATGGACACTCGACACAATGACGTAGACACAATGACACAGAAATTTTTGAAAAAATAGGACACGGATACGTCTAGATCATGACAACAAATAAATAATGTAACATATTGCATATTGCATAGTAGTAGTAGTAGTAGTAGTAGTAGTATGCGGTCTGTGTGGGAGTATATAATAATAATAATAATAATATAATTTATTATATATCAACATGGATGCAGCTAGTCATCAACTGCCCGACTAGCGCATGACGCTTTTTACAACATTCGATGTAGACCACTGTTCTGATATGCAGTCTGTGTGGGAGTATATGCGGCCACATAGACCGAACCGCCTAAGGCCAAGCGGCTCAATATGCAGTCCAGACCCGCATATGCGGATATGGGGTCACTTATGTGGCTGAACAAGATTTTTTTTTTAAGGGCTCACATGATTTGAATATAAACCTTTGGGGTGCCCTTATTTTATTGAAGGATGGTCTTTGAATAGTTTTTATACTTTTCTCTTGGATGTTAGGGTTGCTTTGGAAGCTTTATAGCTTAGGAAATTTTGGCTCTCTATTATTATTTTTCCTCACTTTCTATTTTTCTAAACATTTGGGATATGTTTATTTCTCTATCCACCATCAACTATACATTTGATCAAAGATCTAAGTTTATAGCTTAGGAAGCGTTATAGTTTTGTACCTAAAAAGCTAATGTCATCTTATATTCTCTAATTTGTGACCAAAGACTTTTGTTATAAATTATTGATAGATGTATGATTTATCTTATTATCTATTGCTTGAAAATAATCGTATATCTTTTTATTAATAAAAATATAACACCGCATATACTCTCACATACAGCATATACTCTATGCAGTACCCTGACCACATACAAACCACATACCGCATTTCTAAACACTGATGTAGACTATGCGACTTACACATTTATCAATGGTGATGTCCTCATATCTGCCCAATCCATTGCCGAACACCTTAACATTCCTTGTGTTGTTGATGTGATCGATTACAAGGATCTGGAAATAGGAAAAGTTGCTATGTCTAAGAGTTATGTGGTATACCAATACAATATTTCACCGTCCTTTCTAACACCAACACACATCTAGATATCGTCTTCTGAACACCATTGTTCCTTGTAATATCATCCTTCTCATAATATCATTCCTCTTGGGCATAAGAGTGATCTTACTGATGATATGGCAAAACTTCTTCACATGATTGGTAGAAATGAGCCACTTGATCTTTGTAGGATCGTTTGGTAAGTTATTGTTGATGCCTCATCCTCCCAGTTGACGGTTGATTCTCTTCTTTTTGATGTGTTGTCCATTCAGTTGATCCAGTTCTGTGGGATCAAAATTCTTGGTGATGAAATCATGGTGAATTCCAAATTTCCAATAGATGATATGACATTGAAGTGTAGACAGATGAAGAAGAGATTGATTGCTGGTGAATCGCCATCTGGTTTGCATGGAGATGCTCCTAGAGATCAGAGGGATGACATTGCTGAAGAAGAGGGTGGAGGCTATGATTAAGACATGCCCATGCCAGATTGTCATGTGACCAATGATGAAATCTATTCACTCATGTGCACGCGGTTGGATGCATTGGATACTTGCATTGATACTCGCTTTGATAGTTTGGCATGTTGGATATTAGTTTTGGTGTATTGGGGACTCACTTTAGCATGCATTTTGATGCTATTGAGGCAGGGATGATTAGCTTCAGCCTGCGGTGGCACTTGTAGTGAAGAGACTATATATGAGTCCTATATTCCATGTAACTTAAGTGATTCTGATGCTACTCTTCCTCCAGATGATAGTCAGGTCCATGGAGATCAGTAGTAGTCTCATTATATATTTTGTATGATGTATCATTCACTCATATGTTTTGTACGTTATATGTTGGGTGTTGGGTCTTAGATTTTTCGACGCGGTGGGACTTGGATTGTTCTATGTATCACCCATTGTATGTTTTGTATGATATTTTTTCATATGCCAGAATAATTATTTTTAAAATTTTAATAATGTACATTTGCCTACCCACGCCTTTTTGTCGTTAACTTCCTTTCACTTCAGATTCACCCATGTTATGCATGCTCTGCTCTTGTATTAACATAACTGGAATCACTGGAATTGAGATCAGCATTATCTGATAGCAGTTTTTATGCTCCCTTCTAATAATGTATCTCCAAATGATATATTTATGCCTGAAACTTCTTCCATAGATATATGATATGCTGAACAATTGTACTGATAAAGTTGCCTTTTGGCAGATCCTCAGTATTTTGAAAGAAGTGGCATGTATATTGGCCAAGGTATCACCACGATGTCAAGGGCTGGGATTTTTCGTGCTTCTGAAGGGATTGCTGTGGAGATGACAAATAGAGTTTTCAAACTTCCATCTTTGCGGGGTAACATCTTCAGTGCCTTCCATATATCTATGATTCCATGTGGAGTCCATGTAACAAGGAATTCAGTGCCTGGGTTTGAGTGGTGTGTTGTGTCTGACAGTGATTTTGTTGGACCATGTCAATTTCCTTGTTACATCACTGTATAAATAATTTGGAAGTCCTGTGTTTATATCCTATACAGCACACTTCCCTGTGTTTTTCTACCTGGTGGAGGGAGTTGATGGTGTTCTATGCTTGGACGGATTTTAGTAGTGTTGTCTGCTTTTGTATTAGTATCCCCAATGACAACCTGTTATGCTTTGTATCGTGTTATAGTTGTTGCAATTGAAATTTGGAATTTATTTCACTGCAAAAGATTACTGTGTATGAATTATTGTTATATGGTTATCTGATGTAACTGGAGAGGGCAGAGAATGAAAATTAACGTGAAAAATACAGAAATGATAGAATTTCAAGAGGAGGAAATGAGCAACTCGTCAAATACTTAATGGTTTTGGAAACAAATTATCCCTGCAAAGTAATCTGCAAAGAATTCTTGATGTGAAAAAAAAAGGAACACCCCCCCCCCCCCCTACAAAAAAAAAAAAAAAAACTAGTATTGCACTTCCAGAAGATAGTATCTGTCCTGCACAAATATGATCCAGCCATGGCCAAATCTGTCATTACCCCTCTGTTTCATTTGCATTTGGTTGCATTGAAGCCAGTGTCAGACGGTGGTCACATAGTATTTTAGTTGTCCAGATTTTAGATTGCTTTCATGCCTTTTATGAACTACTGTATTTGTTCTTTTTGGATGATTTCTGTTATCATAACAATTTGGCGTTTTCCCATGCATTATTCTTTTCTCTAATGTAGGGTTGTGATTATCTATGTATCTTATGGACTTCAATGCTGGAAGAATTTGCTGAGCTTCGTCCATCTACCTTATTTTATGATTTGATAATATTTGCTTCTTTTTTCCAGATGTGCTCCAGGGAGAAATATTTCTCCAAAATTTGCCCAGCATCATCACTGCTCATGTCTTAGGTGTGTTTTGGGTAATAGTTTTTCCTGAATTCATTCACCAATAACAAAACATTATATGATTGATTTGTGACGCGATATTGTAGAAGATTATTCTGTGCGTGAAAATCACATTAATATGTAATGATAACAGTAATTTATTTACAGATTTCTTTAAAAAAAAAATTATTTACAAATTATCAAATGTATTCATATACATGCTGTATCCCTACTTCTGACATATATTTGCTCATCCTAGATTGCTAAATATAAACATGCACCTAATAATTAATAATTTTTTTGTTATAGGTGTAGTTGACCGCCAGAAATTTTTAATGGGGTATGACCAGAAAACAATAACAGCATGTGAAGGATCTCCTAATTACAAATAAAATAGTGTGGATGGTATATAAAGAGACCTTATGCCACTACCATCAACTTACCCTCCTTAGAGAATGAATTATAAGGTGTTCCAATGCAATTACATTCGCAGTCATCAATCTGGGTGTAGATTCCCACAGATCTTTAAAGTACAGATTGTGATCATAAAATTTACATCATTCCTGGTCAAATAGATTGCTCAATGACACTTTGGAACAATCAGTTGAGACACCTTCTTCTGTCTCCTTTCTTCACAGATTTTTCCTTTTTTCCATGATTGTCCCAAAGACCTACAGTTTTCTTTCCATCATTGAAGTTTCCTTTCATCTTAACTGCTTTTCCCATTTTTCCCACAGGAGCTTTGAGATGGCACATGATACAAATATGTGGTACACTGATACATCCTCCTTGCTATGCAGAGCACAGGAAAGAGATGTATTCGTTACCCATTTGGCTCGGTCCAACTTGGTGAACAACCTTATCTGGTATAGGAGCCATATGAAAGGTTGAAAAGTGGCATTTTAATCCCAAAATCTCCATGTATGTTGAAGCAGTACACAATTGAGGAGATAAACTTGTCGTCCATTGGTATTAGGATTTGATAGAGAAATCCTTTTTAGGATTAGGGATCCAAGATACTTTGTCCACCTCTTCTCTAGCCACATTTGCATTGTGAAGACAAGAAGTTCCTGAAGTTTCGCAACTTGACCATGCATAAATTTCTTCTCATCAAAGGAGTCCATATCAGTCCATAGTTTACACTTCATAGAAGTCTTGAACCATCCTTATTTTTTTCTTCAGATATTGTATTTATCTTGGGAATCTCATGAGGAGAGCAAATGAGCAATTATTTATGGTCATTTTGCTTGGGGCATTTGTTCTTTTTTTCTTTCTTTTGACAAAATGTACCTTGGTTTTATTTATTAGTGAACCGTGATAGATTGTCTACCTTTTTTTTTAAAAAAAAAAATCTGACAGTATCACCAGTCCCCACAATATCTTTATTATTGATTAAACAAACAGTTATTGGGTGTCTTGATTAAATTTTTTTGTATTCTCTCTTTTTATGAAGATAAGTTTTTGTAAACACCTCTTCTTATTTTATGCTCTTTCATTTGCATTTTAGCCAAGGTAATACCATATCCCGCGTTGACATTTTTGCATCGGTTGGAATTTTTTACTTAGATCCTCAAGAAGGAGAACGAATATTAGACATGTGTGCTGCTCCTGGAGGAAAAACAACTGCAATTGCTCTCCTTATGAGGGACAAAGGAGAGGTTATTGCTGTTGATAGATCTCACAATAAGGTAATGCCTCAACTGCCACCATAGTGTTAAATACTTAGACTGATTTTGGATTGAGTTCTATACGAAATTAGTGTAAGATTAGTACATTTTATTTTATTTGAAAGAGAATGTTTGAGTGGAACTGTGGCCTTTGGCTAGAGGTGTCTTAATAACATATCCATAGCCTACAAGCTTTATTCCTACCCATGTGGAATTGGGGTCATGGACCATTTTATTGGGGTTTACATTTTACAAATTGGCCTTTACCCTAATGTCAAAACTATGTGGGTTTTTGCAATGCCTTGGCATTAACCTCCTGCTGGTAGATAAAAACACCTTATTGGGTATGCAGATGCAGTGCATGCAATCAAGGAACAACTCTTTGACTTCCTTGTATTTGTAAATGGTTGAGGATGGAAGAAAGGTGCATCATGTATAATTCTGCATTCATATGAGAGGCAATTCTTTAGCTAAAGTGCAAAAATTAACAGAGTGCTGAACTTTTTTTTTGTGGGTGGAGGGGGGAGAAGATGGTGTCCCAATTTTAGTATATTATTGAATAAATTTGAAACTAATCTACACAAATCACCTGCTTGTCAGGATCCACAAGAATCTCCCTTGCATTGACCTGGGGATGTGTGATGAAAGCTGATTGGTGGATCTTATTGAAAGATTTGAGAAGAGGCTAAAGGGATGGAAAGATAAGGTGTTGAGTCTTGGATGTAGGTTGACTTTGATCCAAGTGGTGCAATCGAACGCCTAAGGGTGTATAATGTATTGGAAGTAATTGATTTGATTTGACACTGTTTCTATGGAGCAGCGCTGATATTCAGAAAAACAAAGTTCATTTGGTTTGTTAGGACAAAGTTTGCACTCAGAAATGATTGGGGGGAATGGGGTCCTCAATCTCAAGAACATGATTCAAGCATTATTAACAAAATTGCTGTGGTGCTTGATGTTTTACCGATTTTTCATCGGTCAGGGAGACTCCTTTTCCATGGTCAAACATGCAGAGTTGGAAGGACATCAAGTTTTGGCTGATAGATTTGCTCCAACAATTGTTTGGGTGGTGGGGTGCGGTGACTCAGTTCATTTCTGGAGCAATTTTTGGTGTTTGGATTTGACCGTGATGATTATGGACCCTCTTATTTTTGATACAACGGTGAGGAAAATTGGTTGGGTGGCTGAATTTTGGAACTATGACAATTGGAAACAATGTGCAGGAGGTTTTTTTGAGGGGTAATCTTGAGGATTGGGAGATGGAGGAATATTTGCATTTTTGGTGGATCTTCAGATCTTCCAGATTAGACCAAAGGTGTCTTACAAGTCAAGTGGAGCCTGTGGCCAACGGAGGGGGCTTCTTGGTGATGGAGGAACAAGAGGCCTGTCGTCGCGTCAATGAATGAAAAGACGCCATAGATTTGGGGCATAAAAGTTCCTCTAAAGATATAAGGCGTTATGTGGTTCATGTATCAAGACATAATCCCCACGAAGGTGTATAGTTGAGGTGGGTGCATGGAGAATCCATGGTATGTGTCATGTATAACACTGGGTCGGAAATAGTAAACATCTTTTCTGCAAGTGCCTGATGGTGAGAGCATTGTTTGTTCATCCCAAGTAGATCAACATGCTTCAATGGAGATTCAAACAATCTTGAGCAACTATGGAGAGCTGAATATTTTGCTGGTGCAACACGAGGACTTCCTAGAAGATTACTCATCCTAGTATTACTCTCGCCCGAGCACGCTTAACTTTGGAGTTCTGATGGGATGTGGTAAATTAGTTTTGGTAGGCCTATCCCTCAAGTCATGATGCTATTGTCACAATCGGTGGCGATTTATGAGGCTTATGTTGGCATTTTTCATGGTTTTAAATATTGATCGATATTGAAATATCTATCGATATATCAATTTTCATGAGAAAAATGATAATATATGTGGTATTATCATTTTTGTTGCAATATGTTGACATTAGCGATAAATCACCGATATACCAATTTATCATTATATATCGCTAATATTGGGTTAGGTCTCCGACCTGGCCTAGTTAATTCAATTTTTTTTTTAATAATAGTCGTTCAACTCATTAAGTTGTTGGATCCCCAAGCCGTCTAAAGTCCATCCATTGGGTTTGGACATTTTGCAAAAAAGTCCCCAATGGTTTTTTTTTTGGGTCCCTAATTTCCTTAAACCTATATATACCACCCCACCCCGCGCGCACGCACACTCTCATTTCCCAAAAAAAAAAAAGTTGGACTATTATTGCTCTGGTTCCTACCAAGTAGCCCTTTCTAATGATTTGGACTTGGTAAAATGATATTGTTATGATGCCATATGTTAAGAGCCTAGTCAATACTTTTTAAAACCATAATCCCTTGTTTGGATAGTGGAATAAGTGGGGAATAGGATGAAATAGGGGCGAATAAGCACAAAACTTGTTTATAAAAATGGGTATAACTATGCCAGAATAGGTGGGAATAAACTGATATTGGTATTTTATATTCCCCTAGAATTGTGTTGTTATATTTAATCTATTCCATTAGTATAAGGGGGGGCTACATCTCAAATCATCTATCATCATCTCTTATTCTCTTATAAATCAAGGGGCTACATATTAAATCATCTTTTTTACTTTTATAACTTCTTAGCCACATCTTAGTCACATTTTTATATACAACTTATCTATGGTCAACCATATAATAAAAACTTCATTATTACGTTACCCAACAAGAATAAAAGCACAACCAAACATAAAATAGCTTATTCATTATCTATACTCGAATAGTATATATCCTGGAATAGCTTATGTCCTACCCAAAATGGGGCTAAGGTTATAAGGAGGGTAAAAAAATAGACTCACCATCATCGTCATCATATTTATTTTTACTTTTATTTATTACTGATCATTCTTTCTTTTCTTTCTGATGTTATGTATTATTTTTAGGTTATGTATATTCTGAAGTTAGCTAGAGAGATGGGCTTGAGTTGCATAAGTGCCTATAGGCTTGATGCTCTACGATCAGTTTCTGAGAGTATTGAAACTGTGGATACTGATCATGTGAGCTTAGACAAGGAAAAATTTGATGTCAGAGTTGATGATGTAGGATCCTTTAAAGCTGCAAACGAAAATATGATCAATCCTCCTTCAACGTCCATAAATCATGGTAAGAGAACCTATTTTCTTTTTAGTTTTAGTTATTATTTGTGTGCAAATTATTGAATTGTGCGTATAGGAGCATGCTATATCATTGAATCTTGTTTCTAGAATTCCTCCACTTGTTTGAATTCTGAAAAAGATGATAGGTGCTTAATCAAATTGATTATAGCAAACTACAGATGTACCATTGCCTGAGCTAACATTGGAGAACATGAGGGTCCATCGCACTTGATGTAAACCATTGCCTTCAAACTCATAGTAGATCGCATATCAGAGGTCTGTTTTATAAGAATGACAAGTGCTTGAGGGTGTGTGTTTGTTGCTGTTTGATGCAGTTGTTAAAAAGTAGTAAACAAGCAGCGATTGATGTTTATTAGAATAAGCTGAACTTGTCAAAATCCCATTTGAGTTATGGAAGTGAAAAATTGATGCAATATTTGTTTCCAATAAATGGACTCAATTGTTATTTATAATGTAGGTTAAGGGTATTTGTATCAAATGAAAATTATATAATGTATTGCATAAGCTATGATTGCAAAATCATCATTGTCCCTACTTTTATATTATGACTTTGTTAGGTTATTTTTAGCTTAAATAACCTTAAATTTAAAAGTAGTGACAAACATGTCACTACAACTTATTTTAAGCTAAAAGATATAAGTTACCGCTTATAAGTTTAAACAAACACCTACATTGTCTT
Organism: Acorus gramineus; assembly: GCA_030737835.1. NCBI lineage: Eukaryota > Viridiplantae > Streptophyta > Magnoliopsida > Acorales > Acoraceae > Acorus > Acorus gramineus. The sequence goes on along the minus strand of JAUJYN010000013.1, from coordinate 3,754,470 downwards.
TGCAAACAAGCAAATCTTTTTCATTTGGAATAAGATTGCTGCACTAATTTTGTTACTTTTCTTATGATATTTTTGGTAAAGCTTACTTTTAATGAATAAGTCTATTTCTTTGCACATTGTTATTTCTCATACCCGAGCAGTTTTCTGTTTGTTAAATTCTAATAACGTTATTATTCCAGTCAGCAATGAAAATATTAAGGAAAGAATTTATGTGAGCAAAGCTGTTGCCAGAAAAAACAACCGAAGATTGAAAAATGGACCCGGGAGGAGTAATTGTGTGGGTGGTAGGGTTGCAAAGTCAAAAGGCTTTAGGCCCAACAGTTTTGATCGCGTTCTTCTTGATGCCCCTTGTTCTGCTCTTGGCTTGAGACCTAGACTTTTTGCTGGGGAGGTACTTCTTCTAGTTGAAAATTTTCTTATCTCTTTTTTTTTTTCAGTTAAATTTGGCTTTGCATTGTGGGCCTATGTTCGGATTATAAACTTCTCTCTTCACACTATCATCTGACACACTGCATGTGTATTGTGTGCATGAGTTTTCCTTGGCTTAATGGTTTAGTTGCTTGTTCAATTCCAAGTGGTTTGAGATTCTTCGTTTACATGACTTTTCTCTTTCATTTCTCTCTCTGGGATTCCCACAATTTAGAGAAAACAGAGGAATGATGCTAAAATCCCTTGTTTGCCAACAATTGATGATTGTCCTCTTGAGAGAGATATCATGGTTTCATCTTGGATAATGTTCATATGAGATAATTATATAGCTGCTTCTACGAAATAGTTCAATAAAAATGTTGATGCACCGCTGCTTATTCTCCAATACGATTTACAAGTTGGCTTAAAACCCTTTCATAAAACCTATCATCTTCCCTAAAATTAGGATACTTTAATCGTGTAACATTGACATATGTCATGGACTCCTACTAATCATCTACCACATTCTTGGTTCAATCAATGATCTCAAGAATGCATATATGACCCATCATCCTAAGAGTGGCAATTGTACCTCCTTTAAAATCCCTTTCTAAAGTTCCTGTGCAGCGAAGATGTTATCTCCTAAAACATTGACACACTAATTAAGAACATCTTATAAGTGTTGAAAAAATTGTGCATTACTGAGTCCATATGGCTTCATTAAAAAATAAAGTTACTTCCAGTTTACTTAGCTTTATCCAACAGCCTTTAAACTGGCTCATGGGATGGCGGTTTTGCCTATTTTTCCCATGATCTTGGTCAAGATTCTTACAATGAGATAATTGCCTTCTCAGTATGTTGCATCTGTTAGCAACATAATAGCCTTTCTTTGAAAGATTAATTGATGATGCCCTATGGAAGAAAGCCTCAACCCAAAGAATCATTTCTTCCTCAAGTCCTGCTTCTCTCCATTATTTTGAAAGTGATTTCTTTACCCGTCTCTTGCTGCCTATTGTTCTCCCCTATATGGTGTAAGTAAGAAATTACCTCCAAGTTGTCGTTTCTACCGCTTTTATTCCTCTTCTAACCCTGTATAATGGGGATGCTTCCACAGAGCATACTACTCTCCTCTTACCTTTTACTAAAACAAAACCTGAAGAAAAACAAAATGCTTGTATGTGTTCATAAATCATGAATTATAAAGTGAAGTACATCTTTTTCTTATGCCCCTTTAAATTTGGTTTTTGTTATTTATGTTTTCTTGTAGTTAATGAATCCTTTTTTTTTTTTTGAAAGAGTTTCTTGCTTTTGATATCAGGAAACAATTGATTCCTTAAGAGGCCATGGTACATATCAAAGAAGAATGTTTGACCAGGCCGTTCAACTAGTTCGTCCAGGTGGAGTTATAGTTTATTCAACGTAAGTTACCTTTACTTCTATACATTGTTCATATGATAAATTCATTTACTGATGGACACATTTTTATTTCCTATGTTGAAAATTTTGGTCCTCAAAAGGAAACCGCAAAATAAATATCTACCAATGATTCAAAATGGTATATTTTCATTTATTTATTTTTTGTTTTGGGAAAAATACAGAAGAATCTTATTTCAAGAAACCCCCGAAAGATAGGAGATGAGGGATCTCCTTACATTTGAAATAAAGAAAAGGAAAATACAATAATTTAAAGGAATCTCAAACGAATAATAGTTGCCTTGGTGCTAGAAAATGAGCATAAATTTCCCTGTACTGGTTGTTGTTTTTCAAATGGTTATTTTTATATCATTTATGATTGTTGGACTGAATTGATTGAAGATATTTTCTGTGTAAACAAGCAGGATTTCTTTATAGCTAGAGCATAGATTCTCAATCCAGTGACAATTTTAGTAAATCTCCTGTATATTCCTTCTCTACTTTTCTCATTCAATTTAATTTTGTAGACATCCATAGCAAAATCAATCCTGAACAAGCATTGGGTCTTTATGGGTGTGGAGACACATGCATGCTCATAGAGCATGGACTTGGGAAAGTGAAAAATATGAGAATATGTACAAAAGCTAAACAAAATCAACCTTTGTGTCTTTTTGAGGACTGCAGTAATACGATCAGTGACGGACCCGCGTAATGAGGTGGAGGGTCTTAAGCGTAATGTAAACCTTGTACATTGTTATGTAAACATGTACATTGTCATGCATCTCTGTACACTGGTAATTTTTGGGATGCTCATATACTATTATCCATCCCTGTGCCTTATTACATAATCTATGCATTGCTATTTATTTGTGTACATTGCCAATTTGGGGTATTTTGGGGAGCAAAAAATGCACATGCTGATGGGATTTAGACTCGAGGACATCGAAAAAAAAATGTAACTGCTAACTTGGGGGTGTTTCCTGTATGTTAAAAAAGTTGAAGGACCATAAAAAATAAGGAATTGGAATTAATTTGGAAGTTGAAGAAAATCCTGGGTCCGCTGCTGAGTACGATAGAGCCTTAAAGAAACGAAAAATCAAATTTATGAAATGGGATGGGATCTTGAACTTATGAATGAGTCTGCTGGTCACATACAATTGGGGAACGGCTACAGATACTATGTCATGCCTAAGCTACAGTGGGTTTTTAATATCTCAATGGAAAAACTAATAAGAAATGTTAAAATGTCAGTCCATATTTCCTTGTAAGCAAGGAAAATGAGCAAACCAATCTAGGAATAACTTTTTTCTGTGTGAGTTTTATATTGGAATATGGACTACAAAGAGAACCACAGTAAGACATGAGACAAAGAATAGAAGAGAAGATGAGATAGGCTTGAAGTATAAGGGTTAATGAGAGGAACCAACTCTGTTCCACCACTCACATTTAGATCCTTCAGATCTCACACCTTTGTCCTCTTTATGTGATTATACCTTGGGTAATAAAACAAGCATTAGTGAAGTGTCGGGAGATGCCTACACTTTCGCAAAGAAAACTGCATACCTCTCTTTCTTGTCCCATGTTATTCTTCCTTTAATCAAGCTTCTTTAAGCAAGCCGAGCAGAAACTCCTCTTGGTGGCTGCAGCTCCTCAGAAGTGGGATTTGGATTCCTCATGATGGAGTAGATTAGTAGGCCTTGGTTTGAAGCTCGTGCCTGGAAAATATCCTTGGAGTCTTATCAGTAAATTTTTATGGATGCGAGTTATGTCATGGGCTGGAATTGGAGATCGGATGGCCAATTAGCCACATATATGTGCTGCAGTTATTGTGAGTTGCAGTTTTTATTCAATTTTCTTTTCTGAAATTGATTAGTTGTTCCACGATGGATTTATGACAAGGGGGATGATTTACTCAATCTACCCTAAAGGAAAACCTCTTCAGTTTTTCCCACAATGGGTAACTTCCCTTGTTGAATATGATCCCAGTGGAAGTGATGGTTGCTAATTAGAGAATATATAAAATTTATTCAGTATATGTTCTTTCCAATCTTTAGTTGTATAATATGTTTTCATTGGATTCCTGCAATATTATGTTAGATAATGTTACGTAGAGTCCTATTTTCAGCCCCAATTCAAGTCTACACGTGTTTTGAATCTTTTAAAAATGGTATACCTCATCTAATGATGTGCGTGCTTTTATAAAAAATGAAGCAATATGTTCCAATGAATTGTAAGGATGCATTTATAGAAAATGTGAATTTTTTTTATCGATGCATATGCCTCATTAATTTTGAGTATATGTTTCAGTGATTTTCTATCGATGCATATGAGACTGGAAAAAAAACCGTGTAACAACACTATTGTGTTTAGTAATTTTGTTCTTTATATACATATATATATTAGGTCAGTAGCTGATGTGACTTTATTACATTTCCTTCTTTTAGGTGTACAATTAACCCAGGAGAGAATGAAGCTGTTGTACGATATGCCTTGGATACTTACAATTTTCTTACATTAGCACCTCAGGTATGGTGATTCCTTAAATCTACTTAAGCCTTCTTGATAATAATGTAAAAATATTCTTAAGTAGCCCATGTGTGATTGATCATCTCCGTCCATAATGTTAGGTCAAGGACATAAGGCACAATGGACTCCACTATGTTTCATATTTTTGTCCAAAAAAGTTTTCCACTCCAGCAAAGCACTAATTTCTGATGTAGATCCTTATCCTTGGAGTGGGAGGGAGAGATCACTTATGCTTCTAATGCATGTAGGCTATATGACAAAAAAAGTGGTCTTCTGACAATGTTTTGGTTTGATGCTCAGAATCCAAGAGTTGGAGGACCCGGCCTTGTTGGACGTTCTGAATTTTTTGAAGGAAGATATATCGAGTAATTCTCCTCAATCTTGGGATCTCTCATGTTTTAAAAAGCTAAAATTTCTTTGTCCCATTGCACAATGGAAATTTCTGACTCGCCAAATATTTTTTTTTGCTTGGTAAGACTGACTGACTGACCAAATATTGCGTATGAATACACTTTCATTGATCTATTTCATCTCTAAACTTGCTTTATTTGTTAAAGATGCTTCTATGTCACTGAGACAAGTTGCTTTCTTTTCCTCTTTTAAGTATAAGATTACTGATATAAGCATGATATCTGGTTCAATCAAGACTTCGCTTGAATATGTGAAGTGAACTGTCTCCCTTGAAGTTTGTTTTTGGGCATCATTGGATGCAAACACATAATGAATCCAATTATCAATTACCAATTACTGTAACAGCATCCTTTTCTTTTGTGAATTGAATGTCACTTTTATTTAGTCCATGTGTTCCACACTCTATTCAAATAGTTTAACCAGTTGACGCATGTGTAGAGGTACTGATTATGCCTCATAAATTTTCTTAGAAGTGGTTCTAGAATGTCCATCTCCTCGCATATGGAATATAAACTGTAAAATCATCTTTTCATTAGGTACATGCATTGAATAGATGGGAAGGGTTTGGCCTAACATTATTCTGAATATCTCAATTAATCTACCTTCCTTCCCAGTAACAAATTATCATGCATTGAATACCTGAGTTCTTTTTTTCTTTTTTTTGGTTTGGGGGGGGGGGGGTGTGTTTGAATGCAGGACCTCATGGTTGCAAATTCTATTGTCCCATGTATTAGCCAACTTGCCTGTCGCTATACGCACTCTCTGCAATAGTATGTTTTTCCCCTGCAATAATCATCTGTTACATCGATGACTCTCTATTTTGCAGATTTTTACTTTATGACCTAGTGAGTCTAGGAAGCTGACAAGAAATCTGTGATCCGTGATCATTATCAACAAATTTGACATACCATGAATTCATCACATAAATACAATATCACTGCTTCCTGTCAGAAGTACTTGATAAGAAGACATTGGGCAATCAAACCCACTCTCTTAATACAAGATTTCTCTCTATTCTGTCCTCAAAAGTTTACTACTATTATTTCCTATTCATCTTATTCTTGTATTTTTGAAATTATGTGAATTGATTTATCAGGGAATGGCTGACAGACGAAGAAGCAGAACTGGTGCAGAGGTTTGATCCATCATCATCACTCGATACAATTGGTTTCTTTATTGCCAAGTTTAATGTAGGACAGAAAGACAAAGGGATTGTGTCTTAAGATCTGCTAGGTACTTCTCCCTTCCCACTTCTCCACGTGCATATGGATCAATGCAATTGGCTTGACCTTTCGATTTTTTTTCATTGCAGGAATCTCAACATAAGGGTCCGTATGTTTTCAAGTAAAAACCTTTGTATTTCCCAACTTTTCAAGGAAAAGAGTTACGAAATTTTGTTTGTATGCATTTGAAATTAGAGTCAACAGAAAATTAACTGCTCTGACCATCCAAAAACCCTGATTTTTGTATCGATTCGAGAGGTAGGTATGCAAAATAAATTTCTGATTGTCAAACAGCGGATTTAAATTTTATTTTTATTGAAAATCATGGAAAATAAATTCTGCATGAATATAAACTATGGAGAACCAAGCGGACCTAGGTGTTCTTTCTTATATATATATATATATATAGTGAAGCAATCATCACAAAATGCTCAATCCAATGGTAGCTGGTGAAATGATCCAGAAGCTTAACTTATTCCAGTGCAGGACATGTTTGTTCGTTCAATTGATATTGGATTTCATTTATGCTTTTTGCCTGAGACATCTATTCGGATTTCCGATTATGTTTTTTCAATACATTTGAGGCTCCATTGTGGAAGTCATAATCTAATGTTAATTCAGAAAAACAGACCAGTTTTTTGTAACCCTGGTTATCTATCTTGAGTGCTGATAGTGTGTATGTGGTTCTATCTTAGTGTATGGAGTAAAAAAAAATATATTTCAAAAAGAAAAAAATATACTATTGTAACTTAGTATATATTTCATTTCGTGTAATGGTATGTAATTTAATGGGAGAGTATAATTTTTTTAAAAAAAAAAACGGTGTGGATTACAAGCAAGAGGATGCACATAATTTTCCATCATGAAAAGAAAACATTTTTGCTGTTTCTCTAATTAAGTCAGCTTAAATGTATTCACAAAAGTGGACTAATAGTCGCTGGTTAATGATTAAAAATGGGGGAATGATATACATTAATCCAATCTATTTCATCTTTTTAATGGCATCTAATGCATGGTTATCAAAGGGTGTGATGAAGTTAATGTGATAGGATGAATGATATGTGAGTGGGTGTTTAGTCAGTCCCTTCAAAATAATGGACATATGAAAATTTATAACCCTTGTCAAGACTTAAAATTAGGTCATGAAGTATATAAATGATTTGGAAAGATTTTGGGGTAATTTATAACTCTTGTCAAAGGCTCAAAATGTTAGTTTCAAATCATTTTTACTAATTAAAATTTTAGACTACATATGTTTTTATTTTTATTTTTAAATAGTAAACATGATCTAATGAGATAAAAAATGTATATACATCATCTAATAAAATATATATTTTATTAGATTTTTAATAAAGTATATAAGATTGTAAAAAAAAAAATTGAGTGCTTGATCATTTTTACTATGATTATTTTTTTAGTAAATACAATAAGTATTTTATTGAAAGCTATTTTAAAATGTTGCTCAAGATGTCGTGTGGGGCTTCAAATGTCCTGCATGAATTTGGTCAGTAGTTTCTCTGTTTGGCCTTTTTGGCTTCTTTTTCCAACTCCACATGTCCTCTTCAACAGTTGTAGCAACCACTAAAGACAAAACTTGAAAAGAAAGAAAAAGAAAAAGAAAAAAGAGAGACAACATGCCACTATAAAAGCTGCAGAGTTTCAGAAACCCATCACGTTAAGCAATCCCAATAAAGCCATCTCGATCTCTCATCACTGAAAAAAGAGAGTGTGAGTCTCGTGTGAAACACCCTGTTCCATGAAGGGACCTTCACAATTAATATTTAATGAAAAATGGCAGACTGCATCTTGATTTGTTTAACATGTGATTCAAAAGCTTTTGTGTAAGGAAAAAATTGTTTTTATAACTATGTAATTAAATAATTTTGTATCACAATTTTCTTTAAATATATTCATCATAGAAATACTGTTTACAAGCTGTTATTAAAAAAAGTTAGAAGGAGACAGCTTCCTACATAATCAATTTTTAACCCAGCGTTTGTAAAAAATCAATTTTGTAATCCTGCTATCGAACGCTACCTTTAGCTTGTAAAAAATAATGGAACATACAATAAATATAAAAAATAGGCCAAACCTGAATACATGGAAATTAACAGGTTCATATGTTAAATTATTTTTATATTTTTTATAAATTTTTATTCATATTTTATTTACATTTTATCTATTGTAAAATAAAATGAAAATTTTTTTTATTTTATTTTTGTTTTTCAACGAAAATAGTTAAAACACGATCAAATAAAATGAATTTTTTATTGGTATAGTTATTAATATTGAAATAATTATATATTTCAAAATAATTTATAATAAAATACAATCTTTCATATAAAAAATAAAAATATTTCAGAATGATTTTTTTTTGAAGAAAAATTTCAATATAAATCGAGTGTATGCATTTTTACATCTTTATTAACGCATATATTGACATAGTGACATGTGGACTGTTTCATGTGATTTCATATACTGCATCATCAGTGGCATAACGTCTTAAAAAATACTTCAAAAAGGACAGTGTGTATTGGCGTGCTTAATTAAAAATTGATTGATTATTCAGTGGCCGAAATATTGGTCCCTTCTCTCTCTCTCTCTCTCTCTCTCTCATCTTTTTGGGTCTGTTACCTTGTCCTGTCTGTATCTCTACCCCCTGCTAAGGTATCTCCACTCACATGCAAAGTTTCCATTTGGGGGAGTAAAGCTGATCAACAAAGGCCAGAAAGTTTAGATGCACTAGCATTTGATTTGTTGGTGACCCAAAAAAAAAAGTTTAGGCACTATAAAGCAGAGTTTGCAAGTTGTAAATTGATTGGATCTAACTTCTGTACTCTGCTGTTGCTCTTTTTACCCCTATCAGAATCTCAAACAGTGGCATGTCAATGGAACATTATATCATCACTGTGATATTATTATCATCTTCATCGTCATTATTATTTATAGTTGTTATTTTTTATTTTGATTTTTGTTTTGTATCATAGGGATCTTTCATTGCTGATTTTACAGTTAAGCTAGAAAGGTTACCTTTGCCTATTTGCTCATGTCCCACAAAAAACTCTTTCAAATTTTTGTCAGCAAACAAGTGGGTAGGTTAACGTCAAAATTCGAATCCAATTCCTATCTTGATGCGATATCAGTATTTCATACCCTTTGAAAAACATACTCAAAATATTTTCATATCTTATGAGTCGATCTTGGAGTTTTCATAACTTGGGTGGGTTGAACTTGATTCAACCCGGACTAACCAACTTTTGCACAGTATTTGAATTGGGACTTTAGGATTTGAATTCAATCTCGCATTTTCAACACAAGTTCGGATTTAGGAATCAGGTAATCTGAACTCGAACCAATGCGTTTTTTTGTAATATATTTGAACGTTATGGTTAAACTTCAACTAATTTACCTATTTGATAAAACAATCACTTTTTTTATAATTTTATTTTTTTATTTTCTTTCCACCATCATCCGTTTATTTTCATTTTTATTATATTTTCTGCGCAGAGTACCATATTTCTACATCTAAAATAAAAAGTTTAAAGTTGAACTCAAACCAAATTGAGCTTAATTTGAATCCAATCCAACCTCAATCAAATTTTAACATCATCTGAATCCGGGCCAAACCCTATTATTGGTTGGATTTGAGTTGCCCTCCTCAAATACGAGGGTTGAGTTAATTTTGAGTTTGACTTCCTCCTATTCTGGGTTCGGTTTAAGTTAAACTCCAACCGGATCCATCTCGCTCAAGTTGCAATATTCGTAGATATCATCAAGTCTTATTGGCTGTTATTAATCATGATTGAAAGTGTATTTGTGAATCGCTAATTGGAATAGACTCTCATTTTCATAGTTCGTTGTTATAGGTAAATAATTGTCTAATCTTAATAGTACTACTCATGGTCTTAATAGCTATTCATTTGTATTTTTTTCTTCTAAAAAAAGAGAAAAGGAATTTTTTTTTTTCATTCACTACTATGATAGTGTAATAATATACACCATGTATAGATAGTTAAAGGATTACTTTTAGTGCTGGTTTGAGAATGAAATAAGTGATGAAATAAAGGATAATTGTTGGGATAAGTGGGGGAGAATGACAACTTATCCCATTTGGTATAAAATATAATTGGTTAAGGTGTGGAGAGTTGTCCCAATTTTAAAATGAAAATAATGATTTTTTACTCCACTTAAGGGCTCGTTTGATAAGAGGATAAGTGGTGTGATAAGGGGTAATTATAAGGATAAATGAGTGAGATGATAATTTATCCCCATTTTGTATAAAAAATAATCGGAATAAGCTAGAGATAGTTGTCTAAAATTTGAAATGAAAATGATGATATTTTGTTTCATTTAAAGACCGTGATAGCATTTATCCTCACTTTTTATCCCAATTTTGAGAAATATAAATATGTACAAAATTAAAAAACTTTTTATTCCCTAAAATTATGATAACTTATCCTAAAAAACTTAACCACTTGCTAAACTAGTCTTAAGTTGAAACAACATTTATTCTCACTGTTATTCTAATTTTGATAAATTTGAATAAAAACAAAAGGGCACGGCTATCCCCACCGAGGGTTTTTCTTACCCCACCAATCGAGAAAAAAAAAATCGGTGTTTTATCTTTTCCCATCGATCCGGCCAGGTCGACCAGATTTGGTCGCCACTTCAGGTTTTGGACGACCGGACTTGGTCGCCATTTCAGATTTTGGGTGACCGGACTTGGTCGTCATTTCAGGTTTCGGACGACCGAACTTGGTCGAACGGGATTTGTAATAAAGTTTATAATTTTTTTCTTGGAAACATAATCCCATGACGTATATCTTCCTTGAATCCTTCATACCACTCCAAGTCTGAGTTGTAATGTAAGGAGAATCAATTATTATTCTTAAATGTAGAATATAAGAACAATTTTTTTTACATAAGTGACGGACTAATTTTCAAAAGCCAAATATATAATGTGTTTGGATCAACTGATAGGTTTTTTTTGTTTTCAAACCAAGAATCCTCTTAACTACGAATTCACACGAAGCTTAAAAATGATATATATTTGTCTAATAAGATATTTTTTTATAAAAATTTGAATTAATTGAAAGTATACCTACTTACAATTTTTTCGGCCCCTTAGCTGTTGTTTGGATCAAAGAATAAATGTAGAATATAATGGATAAACCCAAAAATTTATTTGTTTACAAAAAATAGGTAGATATAGTTTTAAACCATATTCGTCCAATTACAATCGCCCAAAGCCTGAAATTGCGACCAATTACTGTCGCTCAAAACCTGAAATGGGGACCAAGTCCGGTCGTCCAAAATCTGAAATGGCGACCAATTTCGGTTGATCTGGATTAGTGGGAACAGCCAAATACCGTTTTTTTTTTTTTTTTTTTGATTGATGGGGTAAGAAAAACGATGAGTGGGGATAGACGCGCCCAAAACAAAATTGATGAACATTTTATCATTTAAAAAATAGAATAACTATCCTCCAAACCTTTTAACTCTTTATCAAACCTTTTAACTCTTTACCAAACCAACCCCTTATTTCTGAAACGATCCACAGAAAACCCACCCCCGTCTCCTAAAATTAGGTCAGTTTCTTTTTCACAAAAAAAGAAAAGAAAAACAAACGGTCGTCTAAATTTTCAAAAAACCGTTCCTTCCTTCCCCCACCCAAACCCTGAATCAAAAGCCTCAAAAGCTAAAAAGCTAAAGCGCGCGCACAAACTAAAAAATGATTAAAAAAAAGCTTCTCAAAAGGCAAAGAAAGCCAACACTGGATCTCTCCAGTCTCCAGTACAAATAATCCCTTCCCAGAATCACCAAACGCCCCGATGAGACCACGCAATCGATGGCGGAGATCGTTCCTGAGGGGAGCGTCAGGGATCTCCATCGGAGGTGGAGGAGGAGCGGAGGGGAATCGTCGATGGCCCTCTCCAGGTCGAGGACGATGGGGTCCTCTGTTCTTGGGCACTTTGAGAGCGAGAACCTCCCGCAGACGCTGGTGTCCGAGATCCGGCGGTTCCTCCGCGTCGCCAACCAGATCGAGGCCGAGGCACCTCGCGTTGCCTACATCTGTAAGTCTTTTGGGGGTTCGATCACTTGTTTATGCTGTGATTTTGGGTTTCAATTTGAGTTTGGTGTCGAAGGCAATGCCATCCAGTGGCTATAGTACAACGTCTCGTGGCTTACCTGTAAGAAGGGTAGGTCTTGGTATCAAATTTTGGGCGCTGACCTATCCTCCCGTGTGTTGGCAAAAATTGAAAAATTTTCTGTGGGACCAACGGAGGTAGCTTACACAGCTCGGCTGAAAGGTCAGCTACGGGAGATCCCTCCGATATAAAAAAAAAAAAATGTCATCCTGAGTTTGATTTTCAATGGGAGAGTACAAGTCAGATACTTTGATATCTATATCCATTCCTAAATTATTCAGATACGGATATTAATATTTGAATTCGGATCTTTTCTGATTATAGAGCGTATATAATGTTTATTTGAATAATTAACTTGTCAAAATATGGACACTTGTTGGGTTAATTGAGTGACATATTAGGGATATTTGGTGCAATCGGATTAATGATTTTCCATTTTTCAAAGATCATGGAAAGAGAATGTGGGGGTTACTTAAATTTTATGATCATGAGTATCATGTTTAATAATTGAATTTAAATAGTGGATAATAAAAACATATTTTTTAATGATATATTGGATATTTGAATATCATATAGTTTTTGATTTTTTCGAATAAGGATTCAAAGTGTATGTGGATATCTTTAGGAGACTTGATAGGCTTAATTATTAATTTTTTTTTTAATTTTAATTTTATGATTATGATAGCTTACATATATAATGATCTATGGAGCATGTGATTGTTATGAATTTTCACGTTACTAGACATTGTCCTAGCTTGATGTTCTGTTTGTATATTTTGTTGATGGTTGTCAATTTAGCTTAAGTTTCTTTAGATTTATGCTTCTGACATTGTAAATATTAACTAATCAAAACAATTTCGCTAACTTATCATCTGTTCCGTGTGGATTATATAAAGGTCGATTCCATGCTTTAGTGAGAGCGCACACGATGGATCCCACATCGAGTGGGCGTGGGGTTAAGCAATTCAAAACAGCTCTTCTACAACATCTCAAACAGGTTAGTGAATTCTGCTTGGTTTGAATTTAGTGTATGCTGCATGTATTCTACTTGGAATGTAATTAAACAAATTTATATGATTTTTACTTCCAATATAAAGAGAATTTAACCTGAAAAATTATTCTAAATTCTCTTGTGTGAAGAAGAAGAAACAATCATTGCTTCAATGTAGATGGCATTTATTTTTGTCTGATAATTATTTTATGATGTCATTCATGTTTTTATTTTTGTGGATCTTTATAACAACTTTCATCAATTTGGAGTAAATGTTTGTCTTCATGTTTACATGCCTTGAATTATGTTGGGACTTACAGGAAGGTAGAGGCTTTATCACCAACGATGTTTTAAGAGGGACTTTTGGAAAATTTTACTTATGCAGGGGGAGTTACAATTCCCCTGTTGAAAGAGAGATTTTTCTGTCATTTGGGATTATGTTAAACCACTCAATTATGCTCAATTCTGATCTTGTATTGACTGTTTGCACGTGTGAAAGGAATTCTAATTATACACAGAGATTAAGTTCTATACCAGATTGTTACATCCATTTGGCCATGTATTGTGTGGATATCTTCCTTATTAATACTATTTTTATGTTGTTTGAGTGAATTCATTGATCTGGCGGTTAACTACATCCTCTGGATGAGACTTGCAATTGATTTATGTTCTTAACTATTCATCACTATCGATGTACACAAAGTAGATATGCCAACAGCCTCATTTGCTGAACTGCTCCCAAGAATAATGGAACAAAAGGAGGAAGGAAATTGCTTGAGAACTTCACAATCTTCTTTCGCAATCTGCTTGGTCCTTTTCTTTGAAAAGATCACTACAGAGAGATTGTGTGTTTCTTTCTTGAAATATGAGGGGGTTGATATATTTTTACATTTGGGGGAGAGAAATATTTTGGATGGTTGAACTAATAGAGAAGGGAGAGAGTGGTTATTTATAAAGGAAGGAAAAACCCCTCCCAATCTCCCCATGCAATTGCTAGCTCATTTTATTAATTGTGGCTGTTTTGTTAAATCAATGTTGTGGTTAGAAATCTAACTGGTGCTCTATTTTGTGTGACACTTTGACTAGAGTTGCACATTGTACGGCATTGCATAATGACATGTAAGAATTAAGATTGCATGGCTTCGTCTTTCCTGGTTGCATGTGAGTTTTATATCCTTTTATTTAACATCTCATAAGGCTCCTCTCTGTTATTTATCAATTCACATTAATTGAATCATGATATTTGATATTATAGACCATGATAGGATGAATTCTTTTCTCAGATTTATGTTGTATGTCCATAGGATGAATTGGCCACTAGTCTGAGGTGCAAGAAAATAAGTTATGCACGAGAATTAAAATGCTTTTATCTAAAGTATAAGAAAGACATTATCAGACATAGAGAACAGCATGATTCCGCAGAAGGGTATTACTCTTCCCTATATCATTTTTTGGCTTCCTTTGTTTCTCAGCACTGCAAATATGAGGTTCATTATATCTTCCTATTTTGTAAACTAATGGATCTGTTGAGTTACATGCCACTTCTGGACAGAGAGATGCTGAGGCATGCACGTGGAATTGCATTGGTCATTCTAGAAGTATTGAAGACAATTTCTCCTGAGGTTGCTATGGTTTTGTACATTTTTACCTCCAAGAACCAAAGCTTCTCAAATTCACAGTTGACCATCGAAATGATCATGACCATCTCAAATTTTCTTTTTATCATAGGTGATTGATGTTAGTGAAGACATTGAAAAGAGGCCTGACTACAACATTCTTCCACTTGATCCTGAAGGTGCTCAACAAGCTATTATGCAACTCCCTGAGGTTGGACTCGATGAAATGATAATTGAGTTTTCAAATCATATAACATGATTTTGCTTCAATTCATGTAATTACTTCAGTATAAATGAAGTCAATTCAGTGGCTAAGATGAATGTAATCTGGGAAGCTCTGCAAGCATGATAAAATCTCACATGGGTTAGGATCAGAATTTCTTGTTGCAGCATTTTGATAATTTTGATTGGAAATATTTACTCATTAAAAACCAACATATACTTGCTATCATTCAATAATTCCCTGCCAAAGACCGGGCGAGACCTAGTCTGAAAGGGCTTTGTATGGGGCCACCACTGTGCATATAACTTGACTTTATATGAAAGAAGAGAATTTACTGCTTTCGTCATAATATTTCAACTACTTGTGAGAAGGTCCTTCGATTATTATTTATGCCAGGAATTTTGCAGATTAAAGCGGCAGTCACACCTATTTGTAATATTCGAGGTCTTCCACTACCAGAAAATTGTGATAATCCAGGTGATGTTCGTGATCAACTTGATTGGCTACAGCGCTGGTTTGGATTTCAGGTGAC
The DNA here is from genome assembly GCA_030737835.1 of Acorus gramineus. NCBI lineage: Eukaryota > Viridiplantae > Streptophyta > Magnoliopsida > Acorales > Acoraceae > Acorus > Acorus gramineus. The sequence continues at coordinate 3,738,978 of JAUJYN010000013.1, read as the reverse complement.
TAACTAGATATTTTTTTTTAGTTTTCAACAGTATGTGCAAGCAATTGTTTCTCAGATACTGATTGTAATCTCCATGTTATTATGCTTATATCCTGAAGTACTATTCATTTTCAGAAAGGAAATGTAGCAAATCAGCGGGAACATTTGATTTTACTTCTTGCTAACATACATGCTAGACAAATGCCCAGATCTGCAGCCAATTCAAAGGTGATTCCTCGTTGATTTGTCTCATGCTTGGGCTTGTTCATTCATTTGACCTAAACTGCTTATGTGATTATTGTGTCAGTTAGACGAGAGAGCTGTAAATGAAGTGATGAAAAAGTTGCTCAAGAACTATGTGAAGTGGTGCAAATTTTTGGGGAGGAGAAGCAATACTTGGTGAGATTTAATTTGTTGATAATTTTGTATTCATTGTGTTTAGTGGGCATAGGGAATAAGTTCACATTCTAATTTTATTTCTCAGTTCATTTGAGCCTTTATTTGGTATGACCTCTGCAGGCTACCACCTATAAATCAGCAGGCGCAACAGTATAAACTTTTGTACACAGGCCTTTATCTTCTTATATGGGGAGAGGCGTCAAACTTGCGGTTCATGCCTGAGTGTCTTTGTTACATTTTTCATCATGTAACTGATCATCATCACTTATCTCTTTTGCTGCCATTTGTCATGATTATTCATCATGTTCATCTGTCTTGTTTAATTAGAATAGATCAGCAATGTGGATTTCTCTTACCCTCATCCTCCGTGCATCCAAGTGGTCAGTGTAGAGGAAACACATTATAACGTAATATTCCTTTTATGTCCCTTGAGGTATTTTAGTTGACAACCACATATAATAATGCTGCAACAGGCAGCATTTCACTAGTCCAGCTGTTCACTAAGCTTCGTTTATGATTGATGCTTTAGTCATGCATTAATATTTTTAGTCATATTTGTAAATATTGTGAACTGTTATGGGCTCATCTTTGGGTAATTGAGGATGATTGTTGAAAACTGTGATGATATAGTTATTTGCAAGTCTAGAAATTAATTATATAATTAAGTCTATACTTTACACCTTCATGTACGTATATATTTATGCATATGTGTGCATGTGCCTGCTGATTATAGGAAACCCATGAAGCATATTTTCACCTTTCAGAATACGTCGTAATTTTTATAGTATGTATGCATGTATGTGTGTGTGTATGTATGGATGGATGGACGGAGATGTATATCATGTCTGCCAGTAAACATGCAACCAGGAATGGAACTGGTTGGATTCAGTAAATAAATGGCATGTGGTCCAACAGATCTAATGCCAATCCTTTGATTTAAGAGCACAACTCCGCCTCATCATAAGGAAAAAGAAACACATTCAAATACCCAAATCTAAACAAGATAGATATATACATGTTTACACACAGAAAAGTTGCATTCTGATTGAGGATGACATATAAATTATAAATGGACTTCTGTGCTTTAAAATTTTCTTTTGAAAGGTTATATGTATTCCATAATTTCACTTTTTTCAACCTCTTTATTTTTAATAAAATAGTCAACATATTTAATTCACCAAGTTTCTTATACAGAATACATTTTTATTATAAATGAAAGAAAGTTGTCTCACTTCTCTCTTTTCAGATGGCATATGAGTTACATGGGCTGCTATCTGGTGCCATCAGCTTGAATACTGGGGAAAGAGTTGTACCAGTATATGGAGGAAGCACTGATTCTTTTCTTAACAATGTAGTTACTCCATTATACAAGGTTATATCTGAGGTACTTTCATATTCAGTTCACTTTCTTGTCTTCTATCCTTCCACAATGACTCTAACTTTTAGTTCAATACTGAAGGAGGCCCAGAAGAACAGCGGGGCTTCTGACCATTCAAAATGGAGAAATTATGATGATTTGAATGAATACTTCTGGTCTGATATGTTCATTTATCTCTTTTGCTCTTTTCTACTTTCATATTTAGTTTTGATAAGTCAAGATGCTAGTTCCCTTGCCATAATTTAGACATGTGGAACAACTAAACCATTTAGAATATGCAGGTCTTATGATTGTTTCAAGATTGGATGGCCCATGCGTCCTGAGAATGACTTTTTCTGGACACAGAAAGATGACCACGTAAATCCACAGGTGGCTCCCAACACTTTGTGATTATATTTATATTGTTTGCAGTTGAGGTATCGTTTCGTTATACTATTTTCTGTCATTGTGTTTGGATTTATAGTATACTAGTTGCTCTTACAGAACATGTATTGTGGAGATGTTATTATAATTGATTATATAATGTTTATGTCATAGATGATTTTGGCATACTCTGATCTCAATTTTTGAAAAGGAAAAGTCAGTTGAAAGATTTAGTGACGTCAAGAAAATTACGCTTTTATTGGTAGGATTTCCGGCATTGCAATTAATAATTGAGGAAAAGTTTATTTTCAGTGTGAGAATTGCAAATATGGGGATTTATTACATACTACAATCTCTTTCTCCTCAAATCTCTTCATCTTGTGAAACTACAAATTTCCAAAAAAATCTCCAATACCATCCAAACAACTTTTTGGGTGTTTGAATGGTCAAAGGGGAATTCTGCCTTTCCTTCGAACCGTACAAATGTTCTTCTGAAGGGTGGTATACTCTCTATGATTTTGAATTAATGAGCAGGATATTTGAATACTACCATCGCAATTCAAATGAACTCGGGATGGTGGTTGTTTCCCTTTTTGGTTGTCCCTCTTTGCTTTCTGCATTTTAACGGTGCGCCCACCATTTGAACAAGTTCAAGGCATTCAAATGAGTTCAAGCATTTGAATGGGTGTTCCAGTTGGTCGAAGGCCTTTTTCATTCTTTTTGACTTGTAATGAATCCATAAATATTAATAACATTTTATTGCGGTCACCGTAAATTTAGAGTCATGTGATTAGAGTTAGGGGTTTGACATTTGGGGGTAGGTCTAGGTCCCTAGGACATTTTTTCCCTCTGTCACATACAGTCAATACTCTTTTTACATATGTGCGGAGTGTCCCTGTATCAAGTTGGTGTGTAGCTGCCTCTATATGCAGACATTGGATGTGCTCATTCCCAGGCCTGCATGTTGCATGGTTGATGGACTCTTGGCTCGGAAAGAGTTATCAAAGGAGAAGGCAGCTTGAATTGAAACTGGGATTGGTCTACGACATCTTTTCCATATAGTCAATACTCTTACGAACTTCTCCAGGTATGAGAAATGATTGTGTGTAGAGTATCCGTGCTTCAAGTTAGCATGTGGTCACCTCTGTGTACAACTACTAGCTTTTGCGTGCCTCCTGAGTCTACATGCTTCCTGGTTGATGGATCCTCGGCTCAAAAAAAGGCTAGTAGAGGAGAGGACTACCTAACTTGAGATTGCATGGGTGAGAACGGGTATTGAGTCAAGCATTTGGAAACCTAACTCTGACTTGGTATGTAGTCATCCTTGTGTGCATATACCAGCCGCTATGACCACTCTTAGGCCCATGTGTATCGTCTGCTTGATGGGCCCTTGGCTTGGAGAAGGCTACCTGACTCACATTGCGAGATACAGTTACTTAGATTGGCACGGGGCCATACCTTGTTGAGTTGCGTGGTATACTCACCCTCTGATATGGACAGAAATAAATAATTGTAAGATAGTATACCACATGTTGGCTGCCCATATATATAATATATAGATGTATGCAAAAACATATTGTTTGACTTTGAGTTGAAATTGTATGATCTCCATTTAACATATTGTGTGGCATATGTATATATATATAGCATATGCACATATATCCGTTTGAGTTTCGCATGAGGAGCAAGTTGGTTTTGGGTTGATTTACTTGTTGAACTTCATCACTCACTCTTTTTCTCCCATTGTGGCCAACTTCCATTTAGGTACCGCCCCAGCCGGGGACCCGGTGCCCTAATGAGGTGCAAGAAATATTGTGCACCACTTCAACCTCGTTAGCAGAGCACAATCAGCACTCCCCTTCCTTTGAGCAGGTCTTTTCTTGTTATCTGTATTTTGATATATTGTGTATTGTACCATAATCCTAGTGCTATCAAAGGACAGATTGTGCTTTTCATGTGGTTAAAGTTTAAAATGTCCAAATTGGCTGCAAGCCCAGATGCCATTTGGAATATCTCCTGATATGTGATGGAAGTAAAGATCAAATTCAGCATCAAGATTAGCATAGCCTGCTCTTAAATATCTTGTCATATTTATAGAATTATTTGCCTTAAATCCTTTTATAGGTTATTCCTGTTGTTAGTTTATCATCCTTATTGCCTAACTACATAAGGTCTTAAAGTCTTCCCCTGTCTCTTCTGAATACCATCTACCTTACCATGCTCATTTTTAAGGAGCAATAATTGGCAAACATTACATGTGAACCATTTGTCCATTGTGATAGCTTTCGAACATTCTTCTCCTTCCTCACATTGAAGTCATTTGCTTTTTTCTTTCTTTTCTTATACACTCTTTCTCAGTACAGATGGTAAGATCTTTTCTTCATACAATGAATTCACACTGAAAAGAATGTATAGGTGACAGATGGGGAAACAGAATCTTTAATAAATGATACTGAATGATCTTCAGCCTGATGAAGATGGACTTTGAAATGAAAGTAAAGTGAAATTTTATATTGATTTTATTTATATTGCGCTTCTCTAAGAATGTGAACAGTTCGGTATACATGTACAGTTTAATTAATGAAAAAGCTGAAACTGCTATTCTGCCTTGTTGTTGACCCTATTAAACTGTAATTTATTTGAGGAATTAAGTTTTATGGTTTGGACTCGTGTAATTTTAGAGATCCATTATTCCTTTACAGGAATCTCAGGGCAGCACCACTGAAATTCGTCAACCAAAATGGCTGGGGAAGACAAATTTTGTAGAAATTCATTCATTTGGGATGATCTTTAGAAGCTTTAGTAGAATGTGGACTTTCTTCATACTTGCATTTCAGGTATAATTTAAACCCTGATTTTCAAATCTAGCCTCTTTTTTTCTTTGAACTTAGCCTTGTACACGTTCCTTTTGTGAATTTTAGGCAATGATCATTATGGCATGGCATGATTTGAAATCACTTCATCAGTTATTTGATGCGCGAATATTTCATGATGTTATGAGCATCTTCATAACATCTGCTGGTCTTCGCCTCATACAAGGTATAAATCATTCATTATTCATAAATTTCTTTTAATCATTCCCAAGTGATAACACTTTTGGTAAGGTACTGAGTTTCAATGATGTGCATTTCAAAAGTTTCACATTTTTAAGATGAATTGATTTTAAGTCATCGCCACTTTTTTATTATTTGAAACTTCACCAATCTATATGAAACTTGGTCAATTCAGTTTGGTTTCCTTGCAGGCCATGCAAATTTTTGCATGGTTAGTGGCCAAACACATTTTTCATTTTGTCAGGCTACTGGAGGCTCATCTCCATATTAGATTTTAGTATAAAATTTGGGAAATAAAGGATTAATTTCCAAGTGATGCTATCAAGTGTAAACCATGATATTATCATATTCATATTTCAGAATTTTAGTACAAAGTCTAATGAATTATTTGTGATACTTTTTTCCTCAATATGATCAGATGCATTTCAATTATTTTCATAATTTTATGTACTAAAAAAATTTAATATAATAAAGGTGAGAGCACACAGGTCTCCAAAGAGGGGGGTGTGGGGGAGGGATCTTAAAGCAAAAACCTCCAGCAAATGGAATGACAGACAAGAAAGATTGGGAGATAAGGCATCTTGCATACCCACCAGTACATCACTCAACCCAGTTAAACATTCCAACTACCCTATATAACTAGAAAACCCACTTGTCGTAAATTATATTTTTACAGCTAATATGATGCTACACATTTGTGTTCTGAGTTTCCAACCATTTTTTCATATTTTTAAAGATAACAACCTCACTTACTTAACCACAAGTATAACCACGACCAGCAAGCCTGAGCCATCTACCAGTTTCAGCTTTATGTATCAAAGTATTATACATCATTTTGGGAGCTTAGTTGTTGAGTAGGACAGGATCTGCCATACCTCGGTCAAGACACATTGGCAGGTAGAGAAGCCAACATCATTAATGATACAGTTTGAGGTCATGCTTCCATGTAACAACCTTCAAATGTACATGATATAGGGTCTGCATACATCTCTAAACCAAACAAAATCATATTTTTAATGCTAACTTCTTTTGCTTTTTATTTTATTCATTTTTCATGGATTTTATTTTATGGTATTCATCCTTTCATTTTTCATGTTAGATTTACCACTTGTTGATTCTTATTATAAACTGTATTATGCAAATTATGTAATATGCATTTCTCTAATTTGAGGTGTGATTGCAGAAATTCTTGCCATTGCTTTTACATGGAGAGCGAGGTATACCATTAGCATGTATCAAATCCTTAGACATGTATTGAGTATTTTAATTGCTGCTATGTGGGTTATTACCCTTCCAGTTTATTTTGTCAAGTCTGGAAGATTAGATACATGTTCTCCCAAACAAGAAAGGGGTACATTTGGAAACATATGCATATCTTCCTATATGATCACAGTTGCAATATATTTGCTGGCTGATGGTCTTGGGTTATTAGCTTTCATCTTTCCTGCTATTGGCAAATATATTGAGACTTCTAATTCGCAAGTCTGCAAGATCATCTCTTGGTGGAAACAGGTAAATCTCATATTGCCTTTTCACCCTGTTCTGTTAAGCTACATATTAAGTTCCCGTAGAATATAAAGTGATTTGATTATTGTATCACTAAACTTCTTTTTGTGAACTTTGATGTGCATTTCTTTTAAGTTTTTTTTAGATTTTCTTGAAATATGAATTAATTTTCTAGTAATAATGAACTTTATGTGAGCATGAAAAAGATTTCATGATAATTGAATTAATAATATCCTGATTTTGAACATGATGTTCTAATAAGAAAGTTATATCATTGTACAGCCTCAGACATTTGTGGGACGGGGAATGCAAGAGTGTCAAGTATCTCGTCTGAAGTAATTATTAAAACATGATTGGATTTGCTCCTCTTTATATGTTATTTGGTTTTTTATTTGTAATCTTTATTTTGTTTCAGGTACACGATATTTTGGCTTATATTATTGTTGAGCAAATTTTCATTCAGTTATCATTTTGAGGTAAATTATCGCAATATTTTTCCTTCATAGGAATGAAATATGTACATTCATGCTCTAATCAATTTTGATTAATTATATGATGATCACATTAATGCTTTTTTTGTTGAAAATTGAGAATCGTGATTAACTTTTTTTTATTATTTAGCTTTCAAGAAAAATAATTTTTTTTTAATCTTTGAAGATAATGCAACAAAGGAACTGTAAATGACAAGATTGCTTTCTCTTGAATATTAGTCATTGGCTATGTGCGAAATAAGTGGAGGATCCATTTAGGTTTGTACCAGAAAAGGAAGTAAAGGCATCCTCCCTAAAGGCGAGATAAATAATTTAGAAAGTAACTAGTCTGAATGGTTTTAGGGTGACCAGTTTAAAATTCAGTTCAATTTTTCTTCCCTTTTGTCTACCATTGTTTAGTTTTAACTAGTGTGACACACTCTCAAAGTTCCTGTAGTTTTATAAGGGTGATGAAATCTAAATTTCCAGAAAATGCAGATAAAGCCACTCATGGAACCAACAAAGCAGATAATGAAAATCAGTGTAAGCAAATACGGCTGGCATGAGTTTTTCCCAAAAGGTGATTTTCACAATTCTTACTAGTATGTTCTGGCATATTGATTAATATCTTTAGATCTAATTAACTTCAAAAAGTTCTTCTCCAGTGAAGACAAACGTTGGTGTGATACTTGCTATTTGGGCTCCAATTGTGCTCGTGAGAACCTTTGAATCTCTCTCATTTAAGATTGGCACTCATGTTTCTTACTTCTCAGTCTTCATATTTTTTCCCTTGCTAAATTTTTATTTTTTAAAATCATTTAGAAATGTGGCATGCTATCTTGAATTGTTTCAGGTATACTTCATGGACACACAGATATGGTATTCCATCTTCTGTACAATTTTTGGTGGGATATATGGTATATTCCATCATCTTGGTGAGGTGGTTAATTTTACCCTCTCACAATCAAATTGCTTAACTTCATTTTTGTTCTCTCTTGTGTTTTAAATAAGGTTCTCTTTCTGTTCTAACATCGGTATTTTTCTAATCAGATTCATACAATGGGAATGCTGAGAAGTAGATTCCAGTCCTTGCCTTCTGCTTTCAATGTCTGTCTAACTCCAGCCTCATCAAAGAGAAAGCAAAAGGGAAAAGTAGTGGGTCTATTACAAAATAAGCTCCTCAAGGTATATAAAGTTCCATCTCTAATAATCTTTTAAGATCTGTGAAGTTCAGAGAAAGCCAGCAAATTATACCATAAAACTTGAAATGATATGAACAACACTATTGCATTCTCTTTTATTTTGATAATCGTGAAAACTTTTTCTTCAGGTGCCAAAAGATGAAAAAGGGTGTGTCGCTAAATTTGCTTTAGTGTGGAACCAAATTATTAGTAGTTTCCGTTCAGAGGACTTGATAAATAACAGGTTCATGCCAAATATTTATTATAGTTAAAATTCGATCATCCACCAATAGAAAGTTTTAAAACGTGCTTTCTTGTTAATCCAGAGAGATGGATTTGATGACCATGCCACCATCATCAGACTTCAGCTCTGGCTCAGTCGGTTGGCCTGTGTTTCTCCTCGGTAACAAGGTTGTCCTACACTTATTTTTATTATAAAATTCAACAAAATATTTGGTTGCCCCTTCTTTTAATTTTCATTCCACGTATATCAGTTATCAACAGCGTTGGATGTGGCAAGAGAGTTTGTGGGTAAGGATGTGAAGCTTTACCAAAAAATAAGAAAGGACTACTACATGTATTGTGCTGTTATGGAGTGTTACAGCTCACTGAAGAACATTCTGTTTTGTCTGATTGTGGGCAATCTGGAGAAAAGGTAGGAAACAATTTTTCATTAATTTGCTAATCGTGTTGAGCTTATTTCTAGATCTGACTGTTTCTTAGTCACTTGTATAGATCTCTGGACATTGTTGCTCTTCTCACTGTGGTTATTCTTCCAGAGTTTTATCTACTATCATTGATGAAATTGAAACAAGTATTAGCAAATCCAGCCTTCTCACTGGCTTCAAGATGGGTGAACTTCCGGCCCTCCACAACAAATGTATTCAGCTAATGGAAATTTTGGTAATTATTATTTTTACTTTATGATCTTTGCATTTCATGTACATCCTGCTACTGTTAAAAAACCTTTTCTCCTCCATGTTTGGCATTGCTTCTTCAAGGTTGAGAATAAATGTTCTCATCAGCATAAAGTTGTCCTATTACTTCAAGATATCTTTGAGATTGTAACCATGGACATGATGGTGCATGGTTCGAGGTGAGATGCAGTCAAGTCATATATTAGCTAGACAGATAAACTCGGCATCTTCACTAAAGTGGTCATCTTATTTTTGCAGGGTTTTTGATTTGTTAAACTTCACACAACATCTGGAAGAAGATGAAAATTCTTTTTTCAGGCAGCATGAACAGCTGTTGTTTGCCTCCCCCGCTATTGTTTACCCACTGCCAGAAAATCGCCATCTGAAGCAACAGGTGACTTTTTGATCTCAAAATTTCTTTTTAACAATAGATTTGTCATAATGATTTAAATTTTTGGATATCAGGTGCACCGTTTGTTATTTTTGCTTACTGCCAAAGAATCAGCAATGGAAATCCCTAGAAACTTGGAAGCTCGACGGCGTATTTCCTTCTTTGCAAATTCTCTTTTTATGGATATGCCTGCACCTCCAAAAGTTCGCAATATGTTATCCTTCAGGTTGGACTAATCTAATTTTGACATAATCTAAATTGTGATTTTTATCCAAATATTTAAGTTGTGTGTCATTCAGAAAATCTGCCCACTTTATTAATATAAAAAATGAAAAAAAGAGAAAAATATCTATTAAATAGATATATAAAACTTTTCTCAGAGAAAAAATGTAATGATATAAGTTTTGTAATCATTGTTTGCTTAGAGGCCTTGGCCTCCTTTGATCTCCTTCTATTTTAATTTTTTTGTATTGGGAGAAACCTTTTCTACTTGTATCTATGGAGTTTCTCTATAAATAAAATAGGATTCACCAAACTTTCACTAAAAAAATGATATAAATATTAATGAATAATGTTACATGTAGTCTTAATAGCACATTCTCTTTTGGAGTCCTTTTTTTTAAGGTACATAATATGTACCTTTACAAGATAAAAAGTAAATACTCCAATGAATTGAATGTACTCCTTTATGCTTAAAAATCACATATTTCATCTAAGAAGTATAAATCTCATTAGAAAAACTAGACTAATTAAGACTATATATAAGGACTATGTGTAACATGATTTTGATGTCTCATTCTTGACATTGTTGGAAACCACATTCAATGCATGTTACATCATTTTTACCAATGCATCCATAGAAAATTTAGGTTTATCCGATACCTTGATGTCATGTTCTTTCTCGTGCTTCTTAATATTACCCATTTGAGATGTCTTTTAAACTTTTCAATTCTTCATAATTTGAATGATTTTTTCCAATTCCTGTGGGTTCTATTCGGCACCTTAAATTTAGTTTTCTGCATCTAATACGGGTTTCTTTCAAAGACTTTGTCATAGTTTTATTTCATCTTTCTTTTATTTAGTCTTGGTATCTCCTACCTAGTGTTTAATATAACTTAAATATCCCTTTCACTTAACACTTTATCACGAACATTGTTCAATTTTTTATTAGATGCTTGTTATATGTGTGACCTCCTATAGCATTTTTTAGTTTCGTCTTGACTTGCTATCTTCTTTTCTCCTCTTTGACATAGCATCGAGATTTTACTGTCAGTATCATAACTTGCAGTCTCTTTTGGTATTGAAGTTGTTTATTGTTGGGTTTGAGGGTATATTTATGTATTTTCATACAAATTCCATAGGTAGCATCCTTCGGGCTTGAGAGAGGGTATTAAAAAAAAATAGTATTGATTATTTGTCTTTCTATTGAGGGTAGTATGCCGTAATCCTTGTGGGCATGTATAGGGTGTAGTGCTCACATAATAGATGAAATATTTTTTTCTCTCAGTGCAATGATAATAAATGATTTTATTAGTTGAGGAACTACATAAATGCTCATTATTGTTTAAACATATGAAGCATGCGCATACCCTGAAAAAAGAGTTAGACCCCTTGAATTTTTTTATTTAAATTGTCTAGCCAATGAGACTTGTTTTCTAGAATGAGCAATTCCACTGAGATACAACATTGATACAGGGTTTAATCGAACTTCAAAATCAAGGCACAAATTGTCAACTTCTAATTATTGTGTGGAAATTTATTGAAATGGTCATACAAATTCTGTACTTGTAGATTTCTCTCTTCTTCCTATTTTTATTGATCTTAAGATTATCACGAATAATTTTGTTATGTTATGGGTTATCTCTAAAAAACAATTTTTTTTCTGTCATCATGGGAAAATTTGTCCAATAGTTGGAGAATGTTCTCAAATGTTACACATTTTAATTTTACAAAATATGAGTTAGTAAATTATCTCACTGTGCATTCTTTTTTGACTTATCAGAATATAAATGTTCTGAGAAAATTTCTTATCAAACATTTTTCTGCAACAGTTAATTCCTTCAAGTTAAATTTTGTTGTATAAAGAAACTGCTTACGAGTCTTTGCTTTTCTAACTAAGTTCATCTTTCATCCAGTGTTTTGACCCCTTATTTCATGGAAGAGGTAAATTTTTCAGAAGACGAGCTTCTTTCTACTCAAGATGGAACTTCTTCAATCATCTTTTATATGCAAAAGATATATCCAGGTTACTGTTGGATAAGGCTTTTTTTTAGATGCTCCTGTAAATTTACTTGCATTTTATTGATCTTTTCTTTCCCTTTTAATTTCTTCAGATGAGTGGAAAAATTTCTTAGAACGCATGAAATGTAGCGATTGGGACCACCATCATGCTGATGAAACCATGAATGAAGAGGTTCGGAAGTGGGCATCATTTCGTGGACAAACATTAAGCCGGACAGGTGAAGGAATAACAAAATAGACATGTGGACTTAATGTTGACCTCAGTGGTAGTAATGGAATCTTCTGCATATCCTGTAACTCGATATTTTCACTATGCAGTTAGAGGAATGATGTATTACAGAAAGGCTCTCAAACTACAAGCATTTCTAGACATGGCTGATGATAAAGGTGTGTTTGTTAATTTCTATGTATTTTAAACAGGTTATTGGGAAGCACCAAAATAAAACATCTTGGACGTTCCATGTTATTTCCATGAAGAGAATTTATGAGAATATTAATCTAGATTTATAAGTGTTTATTACCATGAAATGACAGCATCTACTTAATGTATTGATTCATTTGGCATCTTAATCAGATATTCTTGAAGGATATCAGGCTTTTGAAGGAAAACAAGAGATAAACAGTCCTCTCTCGCTATCTGCACATCTAGATGCACTTGCGGATATAAAGTTCACGTACATCATCTCTTGCCAGATGTTTAGAGCACACAACTCTTCTGGTGATCCTCATGCACAAGATATTCTGGACCTGATGAGAGAGTAGTACTTTTGCAACACTATAAATTATTTTTATCTCATGTTCTCATGTATCCAATAATTTTGACTGTACTATTTGCAGGTATCCATCTCTGCGTGTTGCTTACATTGAGGAGACAGAAGAAATAAAATCTGATATTCCTCATAAAGTTTATTATTCGGTATTAGCTAAAGCAGTCAACAATTTTCTCCAGGTAATGTCCCCTTCATGCTTGTGTTTTCTCTTTGGTTGTGACTTTGGTTGGCATGTAAAAGTTGATGTTTCTGATTTTCAGTAGAAATTCTACTAGCATAGTGATGACTCCATCAATGACTTACTCAATGCTAGCTATTTTTCAGAACTCTTACAGATGGATTTCTTGTATTATCATGTTGCTTAGTAACATATTATAGTTGTTTATAGTAGCTCGGTCTCTTAGTGTGAGGCCATTTATTTAACTAATATATTATATTGAGAAAGCAGCCTATTAAGAATCACCCGTTAAATTTCCGTTTCTTTTATCAACATATATAATAATAAAAAATTAACTATCAAAATATAAAATTTGCATTATATCTGAATATATTGGTATTATATGATCTTTCTGATTATCTATGAGAATGCAGAAAGCTGTATTTAGATCTTAGTATCATTTTTATTTTTTTTAATTGAGAATTCAGCCTGAAATAAGTGGCATGGAGCTAATAGTGATATTCTAATGACATTTGATGGATGCAGTATGATATAGATTAAGGTTTCTTTCAAGATGAATCAGCATTTTAACATCATAAACAGACAGATGAAAATTATTTATATTTTATTCTTTGGTTATTAGACAAATGATAACATATGATTGATTTTCTTATAAATGCAAAGCAGTTAAATAGAATTATTGGTGTTTTAGTTTAAATGAACAGCATGTAGCTATAATAAAATTCTAATGAGGATCAGATGGATACGGTGTGATATGGCAGCAAAGTATCTTCCATGATATATCGGAATTTTAACATCACAGTCAGATTTATGAAGATTATTAAAACATATGCAACTGGACTACCACAGTTATATAAGAATTAAAACAGTATATTTCCAGATGTTCATACCATGCATGATTTTTTATGGCGTCGTCATTGCAAAAGTCCTGCCATAATTATTCAGTTTACAGCTAACGATAAAGTTGATGCTCATGTTATCAAAGTTCCAGGCAGAGTTGACTTGCGGATTAAATTCTGTAGGTATTCATAGGATTCTTCAAGATGCAACAGATTTGGTCTTTAGTATAATTCAAAAATGAAAAACAAATTGACATTTCATATAATTTGCAACAGAAATATGGGCAATGAATCACATATTATCAAGGTTGTAATGGGATAAATTGAGAGTTATACCCATCAACTGGTAACATTGTGTCTTCATCTTGAATATTCAGTGATTTCTTGTCATCTGCTAACGTTGAAATCTACAGGAAATATATCGCATCAAGCTTCCTGGCCCACCGAATATTGGCGAAGGGAAACCAGAGAATCAAAACCATGCAATAATTTTCACACGCGGTGATGCCCTTCAAACAATAGATATGAACCAAGTATGAATCCTACTCATTGATTTAGGTGCTCTACCTTCCTCGTTTTCTTATTCACATCTTTTTCGCAGGACAATTACATGGAAGAAGCCCTCAAAATGAGAAATGTGCTACAGGAATTTCTTAGACTTCCACGACAAAATCCTCCAACCATACTTGGTCTTAGAGAACATATATTCACAGGAAGGTTAATATTTTTGGGAATAAAAATTTGTAAATATTTCATGCACCCAGAACATAGAAGACACAAAGTGTTCTTGTGAAGCAATTATAACTGAGTCCTGCAACTTTAACATTTGTTTTTTTTTTAAATTATTGCAGTGTATCATCTCTGGCTGGATTTATGTCCTATCAGGAGACTAGTTTTGTTACCATCGGGCAAAGGCTTTTAGCGAATCCTCTAAGGTACGAGTTGTGTAGACTGTTTATTGCACATACTAAAAAAATGTGCTAAACAAAAAGCCGTTTTACTTGGATCAGGATATGGGTATCCTTCAAATTCATTAAAAAATTGAATTAAAATGAAGGGTACTTTATAAATGTTTTATTGGATATGGGAAGGATTGAGTAAGGGTATGGAATCCTTGAATGAAGGACCCTGGTAACATATACAAAAGGCACAATAAATAAAGTTTATTGGAGGAGAAAAGTCCAACCTTATTGATTACCATATGGTTTGGGTTTTATAACCATACCCTATATTTTGACAAGTCATAAAGCAAGATATTATGGGTTAAAAGTTAAAACATACATATGACATTCAAAGTTAATAAATGGTTCTTATCCTCCATCTTCATTCTATTTTCATTTCCATCTGAGGTACTTCTTCTCTTGTATCTCAATATTCATTTTCTAGATGATATTTTTTCTATGCTTTCTACTTCCAGGGTGCGATTTCACTATGGCCATCCAGATATATTTGACAGGGTATTTCACTTGACAAGAGGTGGGATAAGCAAAGCATCAAGAACTATCAACTTGAGCGAGGATGTATTTGCTGGTAGAAACAAGCTTGCTTCACTTTTGATATGAAGATAATATTAGTGGTTTGATGATGTAATGTCTTCTCCTGCAGGATTTAACTCCACACTTCGACAAGGATTTGTCACTTATCATGAGTACATGCAAGTTGGAAAGGGTCGTGATGTAGGTCTAAACCAGATCTCAAAGTTCGAAGCAAAAGTAGCCAATGGAAATGCTGAGCAAACACTCAGCCGTGACATATATCGCCTTGGTCAATGTTTTGATTTTTTTCGGATGCTTTCATGTTACTTCACGACAATTGGGTTTTACTTCAACAATCTGGTACTTGCTCGACACTCAAATCACTTTTTAACAATGGTTGTGATATATGACAATGGATGAGAAAGGGAACCAAAGATAATCCTCTTAACTTTGAATTGAAGCTAATGTGTGACTTTTTGCTTCCCCCTAGTTGTTTGAGATCAACGTCTTTTTGAATCACACGATTTAGTCTTGGTTCAGCTGTATTTGCATCACGTTAAGTTGGTGCATAACATAATGCCAACCGTTCACATCACTGTTAACTGACTTGCAGACAACAGCTTTTAGATTCCAAAATGGACCATTAAAATTGAAAGTAAAACCATCCATGATGATCCATGATTCTGAAACTAGTGTCATTTTACATGAAAAGGAGGTTTCATTTGATGTGCATTAGAATCAATTCAAGATTATGCATATGAAAATGATATGTGAATTTCATAGGTCCAAAATGTAAACCATGTATCTAAAAAATTGTGATTTTTTTAGGTAGACTTTATAATCCATATCAGGCCTACTGTTCCAGTTATTAGGAAATTTTTCAAAAAATAAAGAAAAAAAAGAAGTAAACAATATGATTTTTTGTTTAAGTTTAAAAATCTTTATAAATAGTATGATTTATTACCATTCTGATTCATATATTGTCAAATCTCTGCAGATAACGGTATTTGGAGTTTATGTTTTCCTATATGGGAAGCTATACCTGGTTCTTAGTGGGTTGGAGACAGCACTCCTCGATAAGGCTGGAACAGCAAATATAAAATCCTTGGAAACAGCTCTGGCCTCTCAGTCGTTCATACAACTTGGGCTTTTAACAGGATTACCAATGGTTATGGAGGTTGCTCTGGAGAAAGGTTTCCGTATAGCAATGAGTGACTTCATCCTCATGCAGCTGCAACTGGCATCCGTCTTCTTCACATTCTCCCTTGGAACAAAGTCCCACTATTACGGTCGCACCATTCTTCATGGGGGTGCCAAGTACAGACCCACAGGGCGCAAGTTTGTGGTGTTTCATGCAAGTTTCACCGAGAACTATCGATTATACTCACGTAGCCACTTTCTGAAAGGATTTGAACTACTATTGCTCTTGATCATATACAACACATACAAGCCAGCTAATGAAACAGATGTGACACATGCCTTGGTCATGTATTCTATCTGGTTCATGACAGGGAGCTGGCTGTTTGCACCATTCCTCTTTAATCCTTCTGGATTTGCCTGGCGGAAGATAGTGGAGGATTGGATAGATTGGAAAAAGTGGATGAGGAAAGAAGGGGGGATAGGTGCACAACAGGATAAGAGCTGGGAGTCATGGTGGAATGATGAGCAGGCGCATCTCAAACATACAAGCCTGTGCTCTAGGATAGTTGAAATACTTCTCTCTCTCCGGTTCTTCATCTACCAATACGGGCTTGTGTATCACCTCAAAATATCATCAGAAGACAAGAATATTGTCGTTTATATTCTTTCTTGGATTGTGATTTTTGCCATCTTCCTGTTGGTCAAGGTAAGGACTCTACCCATGTTTTCCCTAAGCACTATGAATGACATTGATCAATCAATAGAACAGTGAGATATTTGCTTGCCCCACCCCCTTCCTTTTTCATTTTTCTCTTGGTTTATGGCTTATTAAACGAATGAGACCAATGTTTATTGGAGTGGAGAGGTGGATAGCCACATAGACAAAAGTTGATGTAGAGGCTATACCATAATTCTGGGCCAAAATTATAGATAATTCATTTCCTTGTGCAAAAATACATCAACAGTTATTTAGACTCCTCTTTTTTTTTTTTTTTTTACTGTAAAACATGATTGCAGGCGGTGAATGTGGGACATCAACGGCTTAGTGTAAGGCATCACCTATGGTTCAGGCTTTTCAAAGCATTTCTTTTTCTTGGCATGTTATCCATCGTATTTGTTCTGTTCGTCATCTGCAAACTCTCAATCATGGACCTGATTCTATGTTTTCTAGCATTTGTTCCTACCGGATGGGGTATACTCTTGGTAAGTTCTCAAAAAGGAACTAAGTAATGTCTATATAGCTTTAATCTGTATTACAACTTCTTGAATTATGGTTTCCCTGACTTGATAATTCTCACTTCTTCAGATATCCCTAGCAATACGAGCCAAAATAGAAGACTACAGAATATGGGACTTCGCCCAAGCCCTTGCTCAAGCTTATGACTATGGTATGGGTTTCCTGCTATTCGTGCCAATTGCTGCATTAGCATGGATGCCTGTTATATCATCCATTCAAACTCGCGTTCTTTTCAATCAAGCATTTAACAGGCAGTTGCAAATTCAACCGATTCTTGCAGGACGCAATAAGCGGAGGTAGTTTGTGATTTTTTATATATATGTAATTATTAAGACATTCTCATAGAAAGAATGTGTATATATCCTAGGTTATTAAACTAATGAAATAAATAGATGGAATATTCTATATTCATTTCATCAATAATATCATATTCTTGATGTCCTTGTCATGATTTTTGCAGTATTCCTCATCCTTCAGGGAAATGTCAATCTTATGTAAATATGGGATCTTCCTGTCTGATATTTGATATGTCATGCTTTTTTTTATTTTCACTAAATTGTCTGTTTTCAGTAGTTATGATTATGCCAATCATCCATCCACTACCAAAAATTATAGTTGTCCTCACAAATATCTATTAAGACATTCGTTGCTATAACTAAGTAGGCTATGAGAATATACATATAGTGACTTCCCTTGCACTCTCACTATGCATAAATTATGCAGTCCTTCACTAGGGTTTAGGCTTGTTTGTTGGAATAAATAACAAAAACCCATAAGGCTATAATTAATAACCTACATATTGTTAATCCTCAGAAAATATTTTAGTTGTTGAACAACTTTGCTATTGTTTCTTTTGCTGTTTACACCATCTGTATGACAATTGAAATATTTATGTCCCTTTCTTCATTGTTCAACATGCATGTGTCATAATTTTATAAATAAGCAAGACATACTCAAAATGAAAGATAAGAGAAGACCGGTAAAAGAGAGGTCTAACAGCCAAAAGCTAAATTACACACCCACCTACTCTTCTACCACAATTTTACCCCCGATATACACTCCCAATCATTGATAAGGTTAATATCCGAATCTCATATGTTCTCAATATACACTCTTAGAGTCACGAAAAATGGAATGGTTCCAAAGGACCCACACAATTGCAAGGACGGACGACTGGGTAACCTTTGTCTTCGCACACCGATCCCCTCTTTACTTGTAAGCGTTTGACCCACATCTTCTTTTGACCCGCAACCCACATCTCCTGTAGCAACACAAAATTCTCATCAAGACCCATCGCCCCCTTCAACAGTCTCCAATTCTACCAACCTAGTGGGCAGAGAATGGGATGAATATATCATTCTTATTGCATGATAACTAAGTATAACATTGAGGCGCTGAAATACTTAAATCATTTTCGTAAATCTATTTGCAGTTCTCACGTCATTAATGCAGTGTATGAAATTATCTAATTATAATATACGTATACATAAAATGATATGTCCAGCCTCAATTACAGCTTCATCTGTAGCCCACACCATTTTTTTTAACAATAATGATTTTTGGGCCCCAACTAATAGGCCCCATCTCAAGCCCCATGAGGTGGCAAGATTGAATTCTCCAAAATACCCTTTTATGTGTTATATTTGCCTTTTTAACCTATATATCGTAACCGATCCCCTGTATCGTAACCGTCCCCTTTATTATTGGAGGTGAAACTATAATTTCGTTATTCTTTCTTTTTGTGGAAACAATTAATTCAATCGGACGATTCAATTAGAAGAAATTGCGTATACTGAATACATTAATCAATTTGAAAGATTAGAGGAACAGAAAAAAAAAGTCAATTTCATTTTCTATTTAGATATGGTCCATGTATGCGTGGTGAATTCTCAATTTTATTCTTCTGTGCGATCTGATTGTGGTGCAATCAGAATTTGATACATCCAGGTTAGGTTTTTCGGTTCCCAAAAATTACAAGATTTTGTGATATTTTAGTTTTCAAATTCAGATGGATCGGTGGATTTGAAAACAAACAGTGAATTTTATTTTTGTTTCAGTTTGATCGGTGGAGAAGAGAAGAATTTTGATTCATTTAGTTTTATTTGTGACCAGTTTGTGGTGCAAACAATGGAGAACCAATCAGGCTAGTACTTTTTCGATCTGAATACATTATTTCATTTTTTGATTTTTCGTCATTACTTTGAATCATTATATACATTAATTGAATCTGAATTTTATTTTAAATTCAGATACATGGGCTGTATCTTGATTTTCATGCATTGTTGTGTACCAAGTATGATCTGTACAATCGTTTATGATTGTGTGTTTGTGTATAATTATGTATAATGTGTCATTCAGCATATTTTTTAGCTTTATATTAGTATTATTCGACTCATTCAGATTGAAGATTTTGAAATACACTGGACATTCACTTGTATGGAATGTGTATTTGTTAATTTAAATTCTAGATACATCTGTATCTGAATTTGAATTCAGCCCATTTTTTTAAGGTTGTTATTTTTATTTTTATGGATTTGATTAATATATAGCTGATTAATATGTAATTGCTTATTGTTGGCATTTTGAAGACCTTTTATGAATTTTCTATGCAGTTCTGAGTAGCATGTAGATTATATTTGTTCATTTGGATTTTCAGATACATGATTGTATCTTAATTGATAACATGTGGTTGATGTTCTTTTTTTTCACCAGGCAATGATGGTGATTTTGTGGACACATGTGAAGACTCAATTCATTTGGATGACATCAATGATCCATGTTCTGTGAAAACCAGTTTGTCGAAGGAATTGTTTGTTGTGGCTGATCAGCAAAATGTAGAAGAGATTGTCTGAATGTCTGAATGCCTTTGGCTCAACTCTATTGCTGCAAATGTTTCAAATATTCTGTTCATTGTAGATCTGTACTCGGGATAGTATGCCCAGTTTCTTCTTTGTTCAGCAACTCTGTCTTTTTTTGCTTTTGCATAATTTGTACAACATGCAGAGGTAGTTAAAATGCCTAATACAGTATCATACACATCAAATTGTCTTTTTTATACGAACAGTGGACAAACATTGTCTTTTTGTGTATTAAGATACATATGTATCTTAAAAATGAAATCAAGAGTTTCTAAACAAATATCAGAGAGATCAAAACTATATATACCATCTATGTTTCAGATACATATGAACAGCCAGATTGCACACAAATAAATGCTATCAAATGTTTGTTTTTTCAGATACAGCCAAAGGATTTAGCCATGTTTTATATAACAATTTCAGATACAATTGATTCAGATAAATACAATTTTTACAAGAGCA
This sequence comes from Acorus gramineus, assembly GCA_030737835.1. Taxonomy (NCBI): domain Eukaryota; kingdom Viridiplantae; phylum Streptophyta; class Magnoliopsida; order Acorales; family Acoraceae; genus Acorus; species Acorus gramineus. The sequence goes on along the minus strand of JAUJYN010000013.1, from coordinate 3,718,141 downwards.
TTAATCTATTTTCATCAAAGGATTTACAAAAACAGTTGAGTAATCCAAAATATAAGATTGAAGTTTTTAATACACAATATATTATGATTCATGGCTACTTGTTAATAGCTTGTAATGTGACTATTGGGTTCTCTGTTGTTACATAATTCTTCAGATTCATATTTATTTGATAACAGGTTTTCAGATACATGTACAGTTGATTAAGATACATGGATTGTTTACAAAAAAATAAGATATATTCATCAAACAATGCATGTTAATTATCAAAGATAATATAATAATTCATGATCTACATGCATATGATATTTCAAACATTTCATTTGGCTACTATTAATTGCTCAGTCAACCAGATTTTGTTTCACCGAATCATGAAACAATTGCACAATCTTTTTTTATATTTCAGATGCACTTATCTGAAACACTGATTTTTCAAATTGATTTCAAATTCAATCAGATTAATAGGAGACCAAAAAACGGAAGGAAATCGTTTCATATTTAATTTTGAAAACCAGATATTTCGTCCCCCCCCCCAAAAAAAAATGTACCGTGTGTTATATATGTGTCACTTTTAACCTACTGGTAACCGTTGGAGCGTTCTGGCAGTTTTTCGTTTTTTTTCGGTTTTCGATCGGAACCGCTAATTTTTGGACAGTTAGCTATCGTCCTGAGTTAGAGGACTCCGATTGGAAATCTAACTGCATATTTGGTGTCCTGGTGCCGTTTTAGGCCTCTCACCAAAATTTCATCGAATTCCGGTAACGTTTCTGAAATTTCACAGTTCCGTGGCGTATCCGGGTATTTTAAGTCGCTCGCTATATAAGAGGTGAGCTAAAAATATCTGGCACTATTCATCATCCCCTTCCTTGAGCTCCCTCTCTCCTCTTCTCCATTTTTCTCCCTTTTGAGCCCCTTAGACCCCTCAAACCTTAAAAGTTAAAACCTAGGAAGTGTACCCCGGTGGTTTCAAATCCCAATTCCGGCGAGATTTGCCCCTCCGTCCGCCCTCTCTTCGTCCCTGATTTGAGCCATCTCGGTGGTGGAGGTAGATCCGGGCGTTGGAAACCTTTTGGGAGAGGTTTCGGTGCGTGGAGAGCAACCGGATTTCCTTTCCTCCCCTTGGTAAGCCTCTTTTCCCTCTCTTTCTTGCTTAGATGTATGCTAGGAGGGTGGAAATGGGGTTGGGTGGAGGTTGGCGGCGGTGGGTGGCCGTCGGAGGGCTGTGGGAGGTGGTCGGAGGCTGTGGTGGTGGTCGGAGGTGGGTGGTAGAGGAGCTCGGGCTGGCAGGCGTGCAGCTCGGGCTGGCGGGCTGCTGTCTCGGGCAGGGCAGCAGCGCAGGGTGGTGCAGGCGCAGTGGTTGGCGCGGATGCGCGCGTGCGTGCGCTCGGGCGGTGCTGGGGGCCAGCAAGGCTAGGAGTGCGGGCGCTCGGCTGGCGCTGGGGGCCAATAGGGCTGGGCGTGCGCGCTGGGCAGGCTGCGGGGTTAGCTCGGGTAGGCTGGGAGCAGGTGCACCAGGGTGCCGGGTGCGCGAGCGCGTGCGCGCGGGTGCGCGCGCGGGCGTGCGCTCGGGGGGTGCAGGGAGAGGCGTGCGGAGCAGGCTGCTGGGCTGTGCGCGCTGGCAGGCCGGGCGAGCTGGCTGGGCGCGCAGGCGAGCAGGGCAGGGGCGCTCGGGCATCAGGCGGGCAGTGCCCCGGGCGTGCAGGCGAGCGGTGCTCGGGCCACTCGGCGACGCGCGCAGGCAGGCAACGAGGGCAGCAGCGCGGGCAGGCTGGCAGGCGCGCTGGGCGCGTGCTGCCAGGCGCGCTGGGCGCGTGTTGCGCGGGCGTGCGCGTGGACGCTGGGTGAGGGTCCCGGGTGCTGGGCGCTGGGTCGCGGGTACCGGGTGTTGGCCGAGGGTGCTGGGCGCTGGGCGCTGGGCACCGCTGCGGGGCGTCGTGCAGGGTGCGCGCGGGGCACGGCGAGGTGGCTGGTGGTGCGCGCGGGGCGGAGCCGGCGGTGCGCGCGGGGTGCGCGCGGGGGCGGAGCTGGCGGTGCGCGTGGGGCGAGGCGCTGGGCGCGCGGGGCGTGCGGCGTGCTCGCGTGGTGTGCGCGGGGTGTGCGCGGGGCGCGCGCAGGTGCTGCGTGTGGGGCGCAGGGCACTCGGGCGTGCGGCAGGGAGTGCTGGGCGCTGTGCTGGGGCGCAGTGCAGGCGGGGGGTGCGTGCGGGCGCTGCGCGGGGGCGCGGTGCGTGCGGGTGCACCCAGGGCAGGACGCGCGGTGCGCACGGGCGTGCGCGTGTGTGCGCCCGGGCGTGCAGTGTGTCCGGGGCTTGTGGGCAGATGCTCGGCAGGCTGTCCGGGCGCGCGGGCCGGGGGCTCGGCGGTGCGCCCGAGGCGGGTGGCCGTGCGTGCGGTTGCCCGGTGGGCTCGGGAGTGAGTCGGGATGCTCGGATACGCGTGCGTACGGGCCGTATGTACGTTTGTCCGAGTGTAAGGTATTTTAGATGTATTTTTGTGTATTTATGTATTGTTCTCACTATATTGAATGTCTGTCTTGCAGATCTAGACGGACGGTCACGCGACGACCCCGATCTCTGGTGAGTGGGACAATCCAACCCAGTAGAGAGGTGTTATACGCACTTGGGCGTATACCGACCTCTCCTGGGGCACCATGGATAGATATTGGCATGTGTAATATGTATATCATGCGAGCATGATTTAATTGTAGAATGCATGTTACCCTAGACTTTGCATGTTAGGGACTTGCACCCTTAGGAAATGTGTATGAGCCATGCAGCATGTCCCCTGGTTCCATGTTAGGAAGCCCGACCGATGCATGTGCCCTACTAGTTTATTTATTAAATTAAATACTAGTATTTGTTAAAATTGCATGTTATAGTGAATATTATAGGGGAGGGGCCTTGCGAGGACAGCGGTGAGACCCGGGTTAGGGTACACCGTGTTCCTTGTTTGGTTGTCGGGGTGTCCTATAACGGGAACTCACGCTGCCCTCCCGAGTTTCTTTCCCCAACGATATTCCACCCTGTTATAACCTTATGCATGTTCCCCGCATCGTAGTTATGCGCCCTGGTGGGTTCTGAGGAATTCAGAACATTAGTGTTGTTATGATGTGTTGTCTGCGGATCCGAGTGGATCATATGCGATGGATAGGCTGTTCTGTTCCCTTCGTTGGATCCGTGTAGAGACTACCTCAGCGTTAGACAGGTTGTCCCGTGCAGGGGCTCCCAGTAGTAGGCGCCTCCTGATTTGGTAGAAGGACTGTGCTGAACATGGGAGTGGCCAAACGACCTACGGAGTGAGGAGAGACTATCGGTGGACCAAGGGTGACCAACAGCCTAGTCAGTCTCAAGAGCCTAGGTCACCTGTTGAGGGTGAGGGTGAGGGTATGGTGGGCCGGCGATGTGGCGACCCACTGGATTGTAAGTCCCAAAATCCTATGTCACCCATTGAAGGGTGAGGGTGAGGGTGTAGCGGGTTGGCGGAAGCGACCCGCTGGTTGTGTGTAGCCAGTCCCAATATCCTTTGTCGCCCATTGAAGGGTGAGGGTGAGGGTGTGGTGGGTTGGCGATTGAGCGACCCACGGCTTGAGTTGTTGCTATCATTGTTGTGGCTTGATAATGTGTTTGTGGATGATAAGGATTATCTGGTTGTGGTCAATATTGTCTGTGATGCATGGGTTGTGCCGTTCACTGAGCGTGTGGCTCACCCCTCGCATACTATTTTGTCTTCAGTGTCATCTGAGTCGGATCCAGAGGAGGAGCTCCCCGAGGGACTTCATCAGTAGCGGAGTAGCGCCACGTCCCGCGAGTTTCTGAGACTATCAGCATCCCTTGTACCAGTATGTATTATTTTCCGTGCTTGGGCACGCGTTTGTGTTGTATTTGGATGTCTTTGTATGTATATTGGCTCTCACAGGACATGTGATTATGTATGGAGTCTGTAGTGTGTTTTGATTACAGATTCAGTCTTTAGTTATCCGCATTTGGTGTATATATCATGTCAGCCCTACTTTTGTTGTCTGTGTGTCATTCTGGTTGCTTGTGTATGATATATTATTGACCTCCTGTGTAGATTCTGATATTTTATATACACTTGCCGCGTACCGGGGACGCCCGGGGTGTGACACCGTGACGGTGAAGTTTCGATTGTAGCAAGAAATCTAACATTTTTTTTTCACCATTGTTGATAATATGTTTGGGGAAGAGAATCAGATGATATGAATTCTTTATAGTCGATTTTTTTTTTGGTTCGTATGGTTTTACCCAATTTGGAAACCCTAAGTTTTAAAATTTTTTTAGAATATGTTCAATTAGGGGAGAGGATTCAATGATCCCCCCCTTTTTTTTAGGATTATGTTACGTGGATTAATGATGGGGAGATATAATGATCCCCCCTTTTTTGGGATTCCATTACGAGTATTTATTGTGATATTAGTTAGTTAGAGCTAATTTTTAAAAATCTTAGAAGGGTAGTCATGTCATTGTCATTTTGGTGGTTTGAAAAAGTCAAACAGAGAACCAATAGGAGAGTGCCACCTATTGGGGCTCACCAATGGGGCCTAATTTCTGGGGCCTAGGTAGCAACACTGTTTTTTTAATCATACATTTTTCTATTGAAGTATATGTTATTATATGAAATGAAATACATATTAAGATATAAAGTGTCATACACTATAATAACCAGCATATACTGCGCTATCATAGTGTATGGGACTGCAGACAAAGCTATAAAACAAACTAACTGTATTATCGCTCTTAGATACACTTCATTGTGAAATCTAATGTTATGATTATTCACGTACCACATTCCTTTGAGGGCAGATATTCCCACCACCCCATTTATACTAAACACCACCCTTTATTTACAATATTGCCATTGGTGCATAACCCCCAAAAATGCATTAAGGGCACCACCCTTCCCTTCTCACCATCCCCAAGTAATTGGTTAGGTCAATCCCGTCACCCCAAGTAATTGGTATAAGTTAGATACATATAATGCCTACATAATTATATTTTCTAAACAATATATGGCTATGACACCCGGCCCATTGAGGGGGAGGTCCATTGGGTGAGAGTGAGGGTGAGGGTTTGGTGTTGAGTCTCACATCGCCTAATGGGAGGAGATAGTCTGTGTTTATATGTGAGCACAGCTCTTACACACCAAGACGCGTTTTAAACCCGTGAGCCCATTTAGGGGCAAAGCGGAGAATTTCTTGCTGTGTTAGCCTGGGGTGTTACAATTGGTATCAGAGCCTCTCTATTTCGCGATGGTGGGTGCGGCTCCACACGAGGACGTGTGGCTCATTAGGGGGGGTGATTGTGACACCCGGCCCGTTGAGGTGAAAGCCCAACAGTTCCAAGAGGCCTATGGATTGGGTGAGGGTGAGGGTGTTTAGTCTCACATTGCATAATGGGAGGAGATAGTCTATGCTTATATGTGAGCACAATTTTTATACACCAAGACACGTTTTAAACCCGTGAGCCCATTTAAGGGCAAAACGGACAATTTCTTGTTGTGTAAGCCTGGGGCGTTACAATGGCCCTGTCGATAAAAACAGAAAAAACCCGTAGTTTTTGGAATGAGTTAGGCACATACGGTGTCTACTTAATTATATTTCTTAGACAATTCCTATGTCGATGGAGACAAAAAAAATTCGTAGGTTCTAGAATTCGTTAGACACATGGGATGTTTACATAATTATATTTCCTAGACAATGGCCCTGTCAATGAAAACAGAAAAAAAACCCTATAAGTTTTGGAATAAGTTAGACACATAGGGTGTCTACATAATTATATTTCTTAGACAATTCCTATGTCGATGTACACAGAAAAAAAAATCCCATAGGTTATGGAATGCGTTAGACACATGGGATGTCTACATAATTATATTTCCTAGACAAAGACCCTGTCGATGGAAACTAAAATAAAAAAAACCTGTAGGTTTTCGAATGAGTTAGACACATGGAATGGCTACGTAATTATATTTTCTAGACAATATCCATGTGATGGAAATAGAAAAAACCATGTAGGTTTTCGAATGAGTTATAGTTGTGTGTTTAACTACACCAATGGTTGTAGTAATTGGAGACAGTTACTATCGAGCACATAAATGTATGAAAGTTTTAATATTTTTTCTGAAAGTTTAGACACATTGTGTGTCGAGTATATGTGTATTGTTAGACAGTTTATAAAACACATTTACATTAATTAACATATTCACCCCTAAAATATTATGAGGTTCTACCAAACACAATCAAATCATAATACAATCATTTGTTGAAACCTAAACAGTTTCATTTAAACTTCCATTTCGATATACATAATACAAGTTAAAACCACAAAATACAAAAAATAATTCAACACCAATTGTTTGTGGGCACTGAAATCTATAACACAAAAAAAATTGAAAAGTTTATTCTAACATGGACCAACTAATTCATCCATGCCGATCGTGCATTTGCTTTGACCTACGTCGCACAGATGTTGGGTCATGAAGTGGTGTTCCATCCTGCAAATAATGTATCTCATGTCGAACTACTCTCTGCGTAGCCTTGATATGATTCGTCAACAAACCCTACGAGTTGAATCTAAAGGTTTAAAGATGAACAAAGTTGACACGATCACATATTACTTCAAAAAGTGGTTGCGATCTCAAATCAACTCCGTACCAATGGAGAAGATGTCGATGATGTAAGGATCGTTGAAAAGATCCTGCGGACGCTTCCATAAAAGTTTGACCATGTGGTGTGTGCTATTGAGGAGTCCAAAGAAACAACCTATGAGCTTATGGGTTCCTTACAAGCCTATGAGCAACGGATAAACTAGAGGACAACATCGACTCCATCAACTGAGCATGCATTGAAAACCCAACTTGACACATCAAGTAGGGGTAGAGGCAATATTTGTCAAATAGGAGGAATATCAGGCTGTGTTCTAAGGCGTGCTCGAGGTCGTGGTGGAACAGCAACACATCACGAATGAGATGATCAAAGCTACTTCTCAAGAGGTAGAGGAAGAGGTAGCAATTACAACTAAAGGTATTATAAATCTCAGATCCAAAGTCATTATTGCCACAAATGTGATCATTTTTAGTATGAATGTTTCAAAAAGTTGGCCAACGAAGAAGGTGAAATGGCTAACCGTGTGCATAAGATCGAGGATTAAAATTCTCCAATATTGCTCGTATGAGGCTAGTGAAAGTGCCACATAGTACTTAGTGCCTGCATGCATCAATCACATGTGTGGCAAGAAGGAGATATTTGTAGATCTAGATGAAACAAATGCGTGGAATTGGAAGAAAGAGGAATCAAAAACCAATGGCGCAAAGATTGTATTTGGAGAAGATGCATCGGAATAGGAAGAGCATCTTCCTACTTCTCCTAAGACTCCGTTACCTTTTTCTCAAACCCCTCGAAAAAATCACATTATCTCCGAAGTTTATGGATTACAGTACTACTAACGATGATATTGATGATGATGATTGTGATTTAATTCACTACATCGATCATGTTTTTAGATTGTTATCCTATCAGGTATGAAGAAGCTGTCAGAGAAGAAAAATAGAGAAAAGCCATGGATGTGGAGAAAGAAGCAATTGAGAAGAACAATACTTAGGAGTTGGCCAAACTTCCTAAAGGACACATCCCAATTGGTGTCAAACGAGTCTACAAGACCAAGTACAAGCAAAATAATTCCACTGTCAAACACAAGGTGAAACTTGTTATGGAGAGATACAAGCAAAATGTCGATATTGACTATCACGAAGCATATGTGGAACAACCTCCAGATTATGTTCAAAGAAATCATGAAGATCAAGTATACAAGTTGAAGAAAATGCTTGGCATATGCTCAAATGAGAGTTTTTATTTTGAGGGGGGCTGTTGTGGATCAAACTCAAACTCCCATTAGTTGTTATCTTTATTTACTTATTATCCTATATTTGTTAGGAGTTTATTTGATAAGATGTAAGAGTTTGTTAGATCAATCAGTAATTAAGAGTTTGTTAGATTAGCCAGTTAATATAAAGTTTGTTATGATCCTTAAAATAGTCTATAAATATGTATTATGAATCTCATTGTAAAGTAAGACTTATTGAATAAAATTTTAAATATTTCTTCCTCCTCTATCAAAGAGACCTAGGGTCACACAAAACAGAGCTGTCACAAGTCACAGAAAACAATCTCTCTTGTTGATTTTTTTTTTCATGATTTATTCTTTTTATAACCAGCTGACATGTATTTTTGATGATTTTATTGATTTTATGTGGGTTTTTTGTTTGCTTTTTGTGTAATTTTTAGTGATTTTATTTTCTCTCTCTAGAATATCTATCTGAATCTTTATGTGTGACAGTTTGATTTTATAATAACATAAATATCATCTAAATCAGCTTGAATTGATAGAGAAAAAAAGAGAGTAAACATTGCTTACTGAGATTGAAAGATTCAATACTTATTGCGATAACACCTTTAATGATCTCATCGGTGTAGTACTCTGTGTAGGATTCCTGCAGCGACAACATCACATCAGAAGCCTCACCCGTCTTCCTCTTCAACCTAGGCTCTTCAATCAGCTTCTCCAAGAACGCGTCCCTCCTCTTTTTGTGAGGGGAGGGTGTGTGGGTTTAAATAGATAGGGCAGGTGGGGAGTGTGACAAGTGTGGTGACGAGCTTCGAAAGGAAAGATGGATGACGGACGAGCGCCTGACCGCAAATGGTTGGACAATAATAGATGTTTAGATTAGGGCGCGTCTATCCCACCCATCGTTTTTCTTACCCCACCAATCAAAAAAAAAAA